>CAWUFW010016140.1:0-325060 GCA_963921515.1 Calotriton arnoldi
TTTACCAGTCTATAATCTCTTGAGTGACCAAATGAAAGAGCACCACACCAGGTATATATTCAAAATATATGTATTTATTACTAAACACACCCCTCTAGTCTCTTTATGAGGCTAGAGTTCGAAGTACATAAGTTATAAGATCTTAAATTACAATAATAGCACAAATACACGTTTGGGCCCTAGGGGCGTACCAAACCATATACCAATAAAGTGGTATGCGAACCACGACTGAACTAGACACTAGGCCTAGAGCCTCTAGAAGTGCTTGGACCACAAGGAACCACCCAAGGTAGTGACACAGGGGACCCACGGGAGACGCGTGCAGTGTAAATACACAACCGCGATACGCCGTTAACTTCTATGGAGAAAGTCGGGATCGGGAAAATAGAGGAAAGGGACACTTAGAAGAGGACTAGGACAAAACCCTTTGAGATCTAGGACTTTGAAGAGTCTCTACCCACGGGAGCACCGGAGTACTCGTGTTACCTCACCCAGGGAAGCCGGGTGCATAGGTGCCTTTCGGGGTCGGGTTTCGTCGTCGATTCGAATGGCGATCTGCTGCAAAGTGCTGCTGGCGGCCAAGAGAAAAGTGTCCGGGTGGATCCAAGAGTGGATTGCAGTTCTGGTGAACCTGAAAGCAGAGGGGACAGAGTCTGGGTCACTAGCCAGTGACCAGGAAGGCGATAGACAGATGCCCACCGATGTCGAGTGCTTCAGGTGCGTTGACGGTCATCTTGACTCTTCAGCCACGAGGTCCGGGAGGCGTTGTTGGTGACCAGGAGCAGGATTCGGGTTGGTGCTCGATGTCTGTCGAGTGCTGAGGTGTCGGCGACCGGATTGGACCCAACAAGCCTTGGCAACGGCAAGTCTCGAGTAAGATGTAGATCGTCGATGGTGCAGACCAGCAAGGTATGTGGAACTCACCCAGCGAGGGTAAGTGAGGGCAGGCCTGGAGCAACCAGAATGCCAAGTAAGGAAAAGATTGGCCTTCGTTAAGGGCTACTAGCCAACGGGCTAGCGACCGCGAAGGAGCCTTGTGACGCCGCACGTGGAGCTAGCTTGCAGGACACTCGTGGAGTGGGGGCCAGTGATCTTCGGTGCAGGTGGTGCTGGAGGCTAGGGCTACTCGGAGCCCAAAGCACGACTTCTTGGGAGACCCAGAAGATGGTGCACTTGCAAATGTGCTCGGTGTCCAGGGGTCACGGTCTCAAGTCACCCACGATAGCCACGGGCCTCAGCTTTGCTGGGGACTCAGGGTAGCCTCGGAGAAGTCTGAGAATCCACCTCTGGTGATGCGATGACTTCGGCGTCCGACGGGAGCTTCAGTAATGCGAACCGGACAGATGCTTCTTTGGTGCCTGCCAAGCAGGGGAGTCACTCCTTGACCCCAAGGGAGATTCTTCAGTCCTCTAATCTTGTCGTAGAGCGTCGAAGGTCCAGGATTCAGTTTCAGAGTTTCGTCCAGGTGTAATCTAAAGTCCTAAGGACTGGGTTCCTACCTTTATTCTAAAAATAGGGGTTGGACTACTCTGTGGCCCCACCTATGGGTGGGTCAGGGCAGAGGGGTGGCTACACCCTTTCCCTTTGTCCAGTTCGCGCCAAAGCAGGGGCTGCAAGCCCCTGATCTGGTTTGAACTGGGGTATGCACTAGGGACACCAAATGTGCCCCCAGTGCAGGACTTCAAAGCACCCGAAAGTGCTCCCGCCCAGCCCCAATACACATTATCCTGTCTGGGGAGGTGGTCACACCTCCCTGGGACAGGAAACCTATTGTCCAGGCCTCCCCTGCCGGAGTTTCGTCCAGCAGCAGGAGGCCAGACTCGTGTCTGTGGCAGCAGCATCCATTTTGTGATGCCAGGGCTCTGGAAAGAAGTTACCGGACTCGTCAGAGTTAACATGTCTTTCCCTCTAGAAGGGTGGAATGCTACCCCCGCCGCCAGGATTGGCGGGGGGGTAGAATTCCAAGATGTTTGACACCAAACACGACATGTTTAGGTGCAGCCATTCCAAAGTTAGCATTTTACCGCGAGGATATAATGCGCTTAAGAGTATATGGTCAGGCTGCACTACAAACAGCATCAGAGATGGTCTCCGAACGCTGCAGAGGGGCCCTGCTCATGCAGGGGCACCCTCTCACATAGGAACCATGCACTCTGCCTTTAGGATTGATAAGGCCTGCCTTAGGAGTGACTTATAGGTTTATATGTGTGTGAGTGTATTTCGTGATATAGGTAACCTATATCACAGTAAGGGGTGCTTGCACCACCTTACCCAGGCTGCAGTAGCAGACCTGTGGTGTCAGTTTGGATGGCCTTCCAGGGGTGGCATAATACATGCTGCAGCCCCTGGCAGGCCTCTGAGGTACCTATGCCCTTGGTACATAGTATACCATAACTAGGGACTTATAAGGGCACTCCAGATCCCAATCAGAGATGTGCCTAAGGCACATGGAAACCATTTTAGAGAGGAAGCAGCTAGGCTGGGGTTCTGATTAGCAGGGCCCCAGCCAGACTAATGTCGAAAAACAGTGAAGCATCAGCAAAAAGTGGGGGTACCCATGTGAAGCAGATCCTACTCTCCTACAAGAATGAAGTCTGACATTCTCAGTAAAACAGGTACATCCAACAAGGGCAGAGACTGTCAGTTGATTCCTTTGTGTTCGACTGCAGCTTCCCAGAGTGTTCTAAAGAACAACTAGAGAGCTAACAATATTACTTATGACAAAAGTATGGCACACCTGAAGCCATCTTGATTGGAATAAACTGGTAACACTTAAAACATTTAATTTAAAAAGGAACAAAATGATGGGGTTCATTTTGTCATAGAAATTATGGTTAGTGCTGTAGAAAGAAAAATTAGGACATGTTTCAAGTGTGATCTCAAATATCTTCCTGTTATATTTCAACAGGAGCAGCCTGTCAGTTGATGCCTTTGTGTTCTACTGCAGCTTCCCAGAGTGTTCTAAAGAACAACTAGAGCGCTAACAGTCTTATTTATGACAAAATTAAGGCACACCTGAAGCCATCTTGATTGGAATAAAATGGTAACACTTAAAACATTTAATTTAAAAAGGAACAAAATGAGGGGGTTCATTTTGCCATAGAAATTATGGTTAGTGCTGTAGAAAGAAAAATTAGGACATGTTTCAAGTGTGATCTCAAATATCTTCCTGTTATATTTCAACAGGAGCAGCCTGTCAGTTGATGCCTTTGTGTTCTACTGCAGCTTCCCAGAGTGTTCTAAAGAACAACTAGAGCGCTAACAGTCTTACTTATGACAAAATTATGGCACACCTGAAGCCATCTTGATTAGAATAAACTGGTAACTCTTAAAACATTTAATTTAAAAGGAACAAAATGAGGGGGTTCATTTTGTCATAGAAATTATGGTTAGTGCTGTAGAAAGAAAAATTAGGACATGTTTTAAGTGAGATCTCAAATATCTTCCTGTTATATTTCAACAGGAGCAGCCTGTCAGTTGATGCCTTTGTGTTCTACTGCAGCTTCCCAGAGTGTTCTAAAGAACAACTAGAGCGCTAACAGTCTTACTTATGACAAAAGTATGGCACACCTGAAGCCATCTTGATTGGAATAAACTGGTAACACTTAAAACATTTAATTTAAAAAGGAACAAAATGAGGGGGTTCATTTTGCCATAGAAATTATGGTTAGTGCTGTAGAAAGAAAAATAAGTGCTAAAACACTACCCCCAGCACGACACCCTACATTACCCAAACATAACTGCACTACCCTAAACCCTAAAACACTACCACCAGCACGACTCCCTACACTACCCAAACACCAATGCACTACACTAAACCCTAAATATACCCCCAGCATGACCAACCACACTACACAAACACCACTGCACTACCCTATATCCTAAAACACGACCCCCTACACTACACAAACACAACTGCACTACCCTAAACCCTAAAACACTACCCACAGCATGACCCCCTTCATTACACAAACACCACTGCACTGCCCTAAACCCTAAAACACTACCCCAGCACTAACCCCTACACTACCCAAACACCACTGCACTAACATAAACCCTAAAACACTACCCCCAGCACAACCCCCTACACTACACAAACACCACTGCACTACCCTAAACCCTAAAACACTACCCCCAGCACGACTCCCTACACTACCCAAACACCACTGCACTACCCTAAACCCTAAATCTACCCCCAGCATGACCCCTACACTACCCAAACACCACTGCACTACCCTAAACCATAAAACACTACCCCCAGCATGACCCCCTACACTACACAAACACCACTGCACTACCCTAAACCCTAAAACACTACCACCAGCATGACCCCCTACACTACTCAAACACCACTGCACTACCCTAAACCCTAAAACACTACCCCAGCACAACCCCCTACACTACCCATACACCACTGCACTACCCTAAACCCTAAAACACTACCACCAGCACGACCCCCTACACTACTGCACTACCCTAAACCCTAAATCACTACCCCCAGCACGACCCACTACACTACCCAAACACCACTGCACTACCCTAAACCCTAAAACACTACCCCCAGCACGACCCCCTACATCACCCAAACACCACTGCACTACCCTAAACCCTAGAAAAGAAACCCCCACCCCATGCCCAATCCCCCTTACCTCTCACTCCTCATGGTTCCTCTCTCATCGTGGTTCCTGCTTCACGTCATCTCTGAGGGGCGGTGCACGTCGTTGTGAGGAAACAGAACAGCCTCTGTTTCCTTACAACGACATGGATCGTCTACATGTTTTTTAGAACGCATGGTCATTTACCATACATACCTTTACAACAAAATTCGTTGTAAAGGCATGCGTGGTAAATGACCATGCATTCTAAAAAAATGCGTAGTAATGACTTCGTGATGTACAACGCATGCGTGGTAATGCATGAAAAGTCGTTACTCTCTTAAACAATCACTTATAGAAACACCTACTTATTTGTACAGGAACTCTTCCAATCTCTCACTCTCACATATACTCACTTATATACACCAATACTCACATATACTAGTTTAAAACATATGTAGTTACTCATAAAGACACTATTGAGACAGTCATTCACTCACTAACACACCCATACACATACTCATCCACCTATACAGTCCTGCACACATGCTGTCTTCAACACATACAAACAGTGAGTCACTCATTCATGCATCTATGCACTAAGTAATACCCCCACCGAACCATACAGACACTCAGACACTCATACTGATACTCAAAAAACCAACTAATAACCCATATAGACACTCATGTAGCTACTCACCAACCCATGCAGCCACTTATACACAAAGTGAGAGACTGATACAGATATTTTCATATTTAAACATTACTCACTAACCCATGTAGTCACTAAGATACACTTAATCAGTTATACAATCAATTTTACAAAAAAAATCATCCATTTAGACACTTATATACCCATTTATTCTTCCATCGACCTTGAGATATACATATATAAAACATATTTAATTTTCAGAAAAACACACATTCACTGGATGATGTCATCAGTGATGTCATCAGTGATGTCATCAGTGATGTTACTGACCATGTCATGAATGATGTAATATGTGACGTGATCAGCAGTGCATTGTGGGGGCGCGAGTTATAGTTAGCTCAACTAACTATAACGGCCGAATTTCTCAGGTTTTGTACGAGTGAAATGTCCAACTAACTATAACGTCCCTAAAACCTATGGTTTTTTCAGTGAATATATATATATATATAAATTCTACAGTTATAGTTACCTCTTAATTGTATGTTTTATGCACCAGTTATGCACTTCTTTCTAACTTATTTGTGCCAAATGCCTTAAACTACACAACCATAACAAATTCAAAACTTTAACAAGCTTACATTAGAGTGGCATACAACTGAATAGGGTTAATCATACAAGCGTAGACTATAGTCCCGTACAGTGAAGTGTGGTTTATTGGAGTGGGGCAGAATGTAGTCTAAATCAAAATAGCATACAGTCTATTGTGGTACAGTCCAGTGGTGTATAGTGCATTTCAGTACAACGTAGTGGTGTAGATTGTAGTACCAGACACTGGAATAGTGTACACTCCAGTAGTTTACCATCAAGTGGGCCATAATCAAATAGCATATAGTGGAATCATGTAAATTGGATTAGGGTACAGTGGAATAGCGTAGAGTTGTATGCAGTACAGTTTAGGGCTGTCCAGTAAAGTAGCATACACAATAGTGTATTAGCATATAGTGGGAAACAGTATAATATCTATGGGGCCGATTCACAGAACTAATCTGAGTTAAAATCCTAAACGTACTACTTTTGATATTCACAGATGGCATTTAGTAGTAGTAAAGTTAGGACTCCTAACTTTACTACTACTAAACTGAGATAAAATCCTAAACTTACTACTTTTGGTATTCACAGAAGGCATTTAGTAGTAGTAAAGTTAGGACTCCTAACTTTACTACTACTAAATGCCTTTTGTGAATACCGAAAGTCATAAAGTTCGGATTTTGTCTCAGTTTAGTAGTAGTAAAGTTAGGAGTCCTAACTTTACTACTACTAAATGCCTTCTGTGAATACCAAAAGTAGTAAGTTTAGGATTTTATCTCAGATTAGTTCTGTGAATCGGCCCCTTAGAGTATAGTTGTGCACATTGTAATGGCGTACAGTCCAGTTGGGTCGAGTAGAGTAGAGTAATGTACAGTGAATTAGCGTAGAATGTAGTTGCGTACTGTAGGAATGTAGCATCCTTCTACATGGTTACCCCCACTTTTTGCCTGGTGTTATGCTGGTTTTTGACTAGTCTGACTAGGATCCTGCTAATCAGGACCCCAGTCTATCTGCTTTCTCCCTAAACTGTTGTGTTCAGTACCTAGGTACATCCCACATTGGATACTGGGATACCCTTGTCAGTCCCTAGAATATGGTACACCTGTACTCAGGGCATAGGTACCCCAGAGGTCCCCCATGAGCTGAGGCATGTATTATGCACCCCTTGGGAGACCATTCAAAATGGAACTACATGCCTGCTATTGCAGCCTGTGTAAGTTGGTGCTTGCACCACTTACTAAAGATATAGGTTTACTATATCTAAGGGTCACTGCACTTAAAATCTATAAGTCACCCCCATAGCAGGCCTTTACAATCCTGAAAGCAGGGTGCTTGGTTCTAAGTGAGATGATGCCCCTGCATGAGCAGGACATCCCTGCAGTCTACAGAGTCCATTCTCCCGGGTTGTCAGTGAAGCAGCCATACACTACATAGAGGGGCACCACGTAATTGCGCGATGACCATCTCGAAACTGGCTGCAACGAATCCTATCATGTTTGGTATAAAACATATTGGAATCATAACCCCACACTGTAAATGGTGTGGGAGGTATTATTCCAAGCACTGGAAGAGCCCTCCGTTAGACTCTCAGTGTTCCCGGTACCAGCCTTCTAGTCCCAGACAGCACAGAATGGTTGCTGCCAACCCGAGACATATTTCTGCCCTCCTGCTGCTGAGCCAAGCTTGAGCAGGGGAAGACAGAACAATAGGCATCCTGTCACAGGGAGATGTGACCTCCTCCCAGACAGGATTTAGTGTATTGGGGCTGGGTGGGTGCGCTTGCCAGCACCTGAAAGTCTGCATGAGGGGCACATTTATGTGTCGCTGTGCATAGTCCAGTTCAAACCAGTCCTGGGAGCCGTTGGCCCCCGCTCTGGCGCGAAACTAGACAAAGGACACTGGAGTAACCTCCCCCCTGTCCAGACCCTCCCCTGGGAGGGTCCCCTGAATCTTCCCAACCCTTTCCCTATGGGTACTTAAGGGCTTACCTGGGTGTAGGTCCCTAGATTCGTCGTGGGACAAGATTCTGATCCAATACCACTTCACTTCTACGTCTGGTCACTCTAAACTTTGCTGGACTTCGTAAGGGCCTGACTTTGTCTCCCTGCTCGTCTGCTGCAACGTCCATGGCTGTGCTTCATAGAGAAACCCTCCAAGGCCTGTGGAGCATCAAAGACACTTGAAGGAATCTTCCTTGGAGTGAAGGAGTCACTCCCCTTCATTCGCAGGCACCGCAACACTGCTGACTTGTCTGCTGATCCCAAAGTCCTACAAACTCTGAAGGGTGCAACAACACAGGAGGTGGGTTTCTATGTCCCTCGAGGCATGAGCTGTCCTCTCACAGAATTTGAGGGCAGTATCCCTTGTGGGGGCTGCAATACCCGTACCCCTGTGCACTGTGTACTTTTGCAAGTGCATGTGCTGGTTGGCAATTCTGTGACAAGTGCATTGGGCTCCAAGTAGCCCCAACCTCTGGCAACTTCTCCTGCAAAAATCTTTAGTCACCTTGCACAGAGTGCTCCGTGGCCAGTGGTTTTGTAAAGCTGCACAAGGTCCTCCTGCGACTCCAGTGTCTTAGACCTGGGGGTCCTGTGGAGGTTCAACTACATCTTCTTTAAGCTCCCCTGATTGCTCTGGGCTTTCCCTGACTCCCCTGCTTTTGGTGAGTCTCCTGGACCTTGCTGGTCCTCTCCCTGCAAGTTCTTGACTTCCTGCGTGGGTTGCTTTTGCTAAGGCTTGTTTGTCCTCCCGCCGTACGCCGACCCCTCAGCACTCGACATCCTTTGTGGGAAAGCTCGTATCTGGCTCCTGGTCATCCTCAGCATCTCCTGCAGAGTCAAGATCACCAACATCACTCCTGAAGCACCCAACTTCGGTGGGCATTCGTCTACCGAGCCCCTGGTCACTCCAAAGTGACCCAGACTCTGTCCCCTCTGCTTTCAGGTACTCTTCATCCAGAATCCACGTTTGGATTCCCACGGACACTTTCTCCTTTACCAGCAGTGGCACTTTCCTGTAGTCCTCCATTGGGTTTGACTGCAGTTTCCGAAACCACTTCATCCCTATGCACCCAGCTTTCCTGGTGTAGGTAACGTGGATACTAGGGTATCCACGGGTGGGGTGGCTCTCCAACTTTCTGTCTTCCACTAGGTTTCTTCAGGGTCCGCTGGGAAGGGTGCTTAATCTTTAAAAATCCAACTGCGACCTACATGTAAAGTTGTACGGAGCCCAAGGTCGTGTTCTCACACTGCACGCGCCCTCAGTGGGGCCCCTGTCTACTTACCTTGGGTGGTTCCTTGGGTCTCCAGCAATTCTACAGCCTCTCGACATTGTCCTGACTCGAGTCCTGGTTCTTATACCACTTTCTAAGTATATGGTTTGGTTCTCCCCCTGGGCCCACTGTGTATTAGTGCTATTTACTGTGATTTCTTTGCTATAGTATTGTGTGCTTTGTGTATATCTCTGTGTGGGAGATACTGTGACGTACTAGAGAGTAATATATAATAAATACATATTTTTATGAATACCTTGTGTGGTTCTCTTTCATTTAATCTATACTATAAGATTGCATTCTGGTAAAACAAGCTGCTTTACACTCCTTCAAGACTAAGCCTGAAGGCTGCTCTCCAAAGCTACCACTTAGAGAGCTTTCTGTGGTTGTCTAAGACCTCTTAAATCACCATAAGGGTTGTCTAAACTGGTGCAAGGTGGCCACTTTAATTAGTCGACATCATATTCCAGGCCATCTTTTCACATGTATACTGTAGTGCTGTAAAGTGGAGTAGCATACAGTAAACTGCGTACAGTGTAATGACGTAAAGTGAACAGTTTAAGGGTGGAGTTGCATAAAATGGAGTGTGTAAATTAAAGGAAATGTAGTGTTATAGCTTGTCAAAAGATGTAAATGTTTTCTCTCCAAAATATATTGTAATATCTAAAGGCTTTATTACAAGTCTTGCGGTACACAGACCACTAGACTTGCGGGGGCGCAGTGGTGGCAGTCTTCCAACGGCCTCATTATGACCAGGGTGGTCGGGCTGCCCTGGGACCACCGCATCCACCAGGGATCAGAGATCCCTGGCAGTGGGACCGCCAGGAAAAGTGTGGCAGTGTGGAAACAGAGGGGCCCTAGAGGGTGCTCTGTTGCCTCACGCCATGTGTTTGGACACGGGGGGCACAACATGTTCCCCCCTGTGTGCATGCACACCAGTTCCTGCATGGCATGGACTGCGGCAGTCCATGCCATGCAGATACTGCCTTTGACGTTCCCATCTAAGAAATAGGCACCGCCCTGGAAATTCCAAATAACCACCCGCCATACAGGAAAAGTGGTGCAATAAAGTATGGACGACTAAGACATCATTGAATAGTAGCAGCAATAGGGGGGGAAGCCTAGCAGGCTTCCCGACCCTTGAACGTTACAAGACAGGAAGTAGTACCTACTACTGATGGAAGGATTTTCATATTCTTCTCATGCTGTCAGAAAATGTTTGAATCACAGAATGTTCTTTTGTGGAGCTAGAGGCTCAAAAATAATCAAGTCTGCACTGTGAGGTGCTGTCGCTTCAAACAAAATTGATTATTCATCCAAATAAATAAGTGTAGACAAGTGTAAGGGATTGTAGGCGATGTAACGGTTCTTGGTTAGATGGGATTAACTGCCATTGTAGCATTTTCAGTGCAGGGGTAATATGGTCAAATTTCTTGTATCCAGATACAAAGGAAGATGACACGTTCAAAACTGCCCCAAATGGTGTCTGAAACATACTTTTGGTGCTCTATTCCAGCGAGAATGAGGGCTTGTACTATGAGGTCTAAAGTCTTGTTCAGGAATAAACTACCTGAACCACATATCAACCTAAGTTGGTAATGTGCTCTCCTAGTCACTGCATTTTTTTGATATTGTATGTTAGATCTATTACTAAGGATGAAACCCACCAATTTAACATTATCCACAACAACAGGTTTACAGTCCGGGCTACTACAAAAAGTTAGCCATAACTGTACAGATAGGTTGGAGCTTTTTTTGAGATTAGCAAAATCTATATTTTGAAAGGGTTTAGTTTTAACTAATGTGTAGTCATCCCTCTTTAAATGGTCTCCAATGTATTAGAAAGGAAGGCAATGCCACTAGGAAAACAGATTGAGATACATCTGTGTACCATCAGCATATTTATTATAGAGGATCTCTGAATTCCTAAGGATGAACTGAAGTGGTTCCATACATAGGGGCTGAATACGATTGTGGTGAACCCGCCACCTACAGGCTGCCGGTGGCGGGTTCACGGTGATCTTGAGGCCTTTTCCCGCCCGCCACATTTTGATGGCGGGCGGGTTCATGACGGTCAGGTACTCTGACCGCCACAAATCCGACGGGTTCCTTGAGCCCGCCGGGGTGGTGCAGGCCCTCGGCATCCAATACATGCTAGGCACCGCTGGTCTGATTACGATGCTGGATCCCCACCAGCCTTTCCATGGCGGTTCACCCGCCATGAAAAGACTGGCGGGGATGGACTTTGGAGGTCTGTTGTGGGCCCCCCTTGAGCAGGGGCAGTTCGGTTTTGCACTTGACCTACATTTCCCTGCACCATGTGGCAGGCACCGGTTGGTGCCTGCCAATTAGTGCAGGGAAATGTAAAACTTGCATTTTTTCCATTGCGGCGGGTGCTGCAGCTAGCAGCACTCGCCACAATGGAAAACATGGCACTTTCGGCCGCAGTGGTGGCGGCAGCATTGTAATGCCATATGTGGGACCGCCACCTTATAGGCGAGCGGTCCCCATCCCCGGGTGACAGGTAAGGGTAAACCCTATTAGGACCACACCATCAATTCTTATTTGAACTTTAATCCCTTCCCTGCGGATGACGGAACCACGCTGTCATGAGCCACGGGCGGCGTGTGCTCATGACGGCGTGGTTCCGTCATGCTGCGGCCGCTCCGCCCACGCGGGACTGATTCCCCGCCTGTGCGGGCGAGTTAGTGAGTGGGCGGGGTCGTGCGGAACCACGCCGTCATGAGCACAGCTCGCCCGTGACTCATGACGGCGTGGTTCCGTCACGAGCATGGCGGCGCCGCGCTCACCCCCCGCCCCCCAGCGCCACGGCGGAATTACCGCCGCGGCCAAGGGGTTAAGGGTGTTGATCAGAGAGGTATAAGTGGTAGAATCATAATCAGCATAAAGGTCTAGAAGCCTAAGTTGGCATTAGTTTCCTGAATCAATAAAGAGGAGCACATCCTCCACAACTTGTGCAATCATCAATAAGCGCTTTCTCTGTGCTACAACCATGTCTGAAATAAAATATAATTGTCTGTGAAATTGTGAATTTTGGGTATGTTGCGAAAGTTGAGGGCTACACAACTTTCAGTGACCTTACATAGAGTAGGTAGTCCTGATATATGGTGGAAGTTGTTATGATCATTATCATAATTTGAGAGTTTCGTCAGAATGAGTGATCCTTGTTCAATTTTAAGACTGCCAGGAAACACAACACGTGCTGGAGATACATTTAATAAAATGGCTCAGCAAGGTAGGATCTGCTTGTCCAATTCTTTAGAAATGTTTCCAGGCAATGCAACAGTAAAATGGCCCAAAGGTTTCACCTTGACTATAATGTTAAATAAATCACACTGCGTGGGAGCTATGAAAATGATATTGAGTGGGCTGAGCTTTATATTTCAAATTGCAAGTGAGCGGAAGTTATGAAATTGGAGATAGATAAAGGTAGATTAAATTGATTGTTTCAACACAAAACTTCTAGAAATCTTCACATTTATATTGAGGGCCATCGACCATAAAAGCAGAGGATAGCCTGATGGAAAATGTTAGAACTACTTACAGACGTTTTGAGCAATTATCAGTGGTATGTAATGACCTTTTTATGTGGGTGGACTTCACCACATAGATGTGATTCTTCTCACAGTCCTAAACTGAGTCAGAGTGGCAGATGAGTGACATTATTCCCGTTTATTCTCCCAATTTTTAAGGGATTTCATTTTATCAAATAGATTGTTTAGAACTATGGAGCAGAGTGTTTCAGACTTTTCTTATTACATTTCAGAGATATGCAGCCATCAAGACGATTGTTCACTCAATCATAATAATTAACCATAGAGACACTGACAGGGTCGGACTGGGGCAGAAAATAAATGTGCCACCCATTAGGTCATTAGGTAGCTAAAAAAGTGGCCCATATTTTTAAATTGGGAAAGTTTTGAACTTGTAAAGGCACACTGTATAAGTGTCTTGAAAGGTATGGAAGTCTGTACGGATTTGAGGTTGCTGCAGGCAATGTTTGTTTCATATCAGGGAAATCAACAGTAAAACCCTAGCCCACCAGACACTAAAACAGGCCCATGAACACTAAAAAAACGGCCCACACGCTGACCTTTCATACCACCCTGTCAATTCCTGATTGCCCTATAGGCCACTCCGACCTTAGACACTGACATCTTTGCAAGCACCAAATGTGTGAGATTCATCAGTGCCCTACCTGCAAATAATTCATGTAAATGTTGCCAATGTCACAACACCACTAATTCTCCTTTTTTTGTTGACCAAATGTTTTAAAGAGAGCAAGGTCTAACATGAAAGGGATCTATAATTTAATTTTCAGACCAATCTACCAATGACAAGGGATGGAGTTATACGTAGTCAGTAAGGCATCCTTAGAAATGATCAGGTTTAGTATGTACCCTTTGGTGTTGTTGGTTTGTGGCTGTTTTGCAAAACTTCATTTTCACGAAGGTATCAACTGAGCAAATTAAATGATGCGTCTTAGAGTCACCCCGTTGAAGGTCAAAGTTCCCAAGAAAATTTTTAGAGTCAGAAATAATACATTTGAGATGAAATAACAGTATAATCCATTAAAGAATAAATTTGACGTGATAATTTAGCATGGATTACTATTTCTAATACAATTATCCTATTACTAATCATGATCAAAGACTTTCCTGTAGTTGTGGTTTGGTATATAAAGGTCGTGGACTTTCTTGTAACATTTGTCTAAAGTGCCATTATGCAGCGCCCTGTTCCCACTCTATCCTGCCTGTACCACATAGGGAAAGGAATCTCATGTCACGTTGCAGGAGAACAAGACATGTTTATTGCTGTATATTTACAATTTCACCAGTGCAATGGAGAAGTGGCATAATCACTTGCATAAGCTAAAATGTTTCCATGCACTTACGACCACCATGAGTTCACCAGTACTGGAGAACAGCCTCTGGTCCAGGTTCCCAAGAACCGGGATCCCACACACATCCTCTTAGCACTACCACAAAGAGCATACAGTGGTAGATGTCCTCCACCAGATGCACAGGCGACAGGATTGCACTTAGGGTCAGACGCAGGGGACAGGACACTGACACGACCTGGACAGTGACCACTCTATGACTGCAATCCTGAAACCATCCGATCTAGACAGGTGTCCTGAGAAGATGCAAACGCTCTCTTAAGACAGAGTATTGATATTCTTGCAGAAAGTATGGCAATTTGATATCACATGAAGCTGTCATTAATTCAGGCTATTAGTTTGACACCAAGGCAATGACACACAGCTAGTCATTGCCTTTTCAAAAAGTGTAAAAACAACCTCTTTAAATTTAAGGAGGACCTGTTAGCGATTGCAGACTGGATGACAGCCAATTGCTTGCAGCTTAATGCTGCTAAGTCGGAAATTCTTGTATTGGGGAGAAATAGTGCTCTTTGGTCAGAACAGTGGTGGCCGGATAAACTCAAACCAGCGCCACCGCCCAAAGAGGCGGTTAAGAATCTAGGCTTTTGGATAGATAGGGATCTTTCTTTTGATACCCAATCTAAAGTTCTCGCAGGGGTCTGTTTTGGACTCCTGAGGGGGTTAAAACCTTTGCTTGGATATTTTGAACCAAAAATCCGCCAAACTATTCTCCAGGCTACAATTTTAGCCAGGTTGGATTATGGTAACTCCCTTTATCTAGGCGCTAATAAATCTTGTATTTTACGCCTCCAAAGAATTCAGAATGCTGCGGCACGTGCTTTGCTGGCACTGCCTAAGTTCTGCTCGGTATCTAATCTTTTACCTAAGCTTCATTGGCTGCCAATAGCCAAAAGAATCCAGTTTAAGTCCCTGTGTGTAGCCCACAAAATTCTGTCACAACAAGGCCCTCCGATCTTAGTGGACCTGCTAGTTCAGTACATCCCGAATCGCCCCCTTCGCTCTGCCAACTCGGGATTGGTATGTACCCCCCGATTTCAAAGAGCCAGAGCTGGTGGTCGATCTTTTAAGGTCCAGGCGGCCCACCTTTGGAACACCCTTCCGATCTCCATCAGAGGACTCCAGAATCATTTGACTTTTTGAAAGGCTTTAAAGACCTGGCTCTTTCCGGTGTAACTGTTTGTGTTTGTTAGAGTGGTCTATTGGCACCTGTTCTTTGGGTAGCGCTGGGACGCCCCGTTGCTGGGGCAGCTATGCGCTGTATAAATCCGTAAATAAATAAATAAATTAGTTTGCGGATAGGTTATTGAGAGTTACACACTACCATCTGACATATGCATCGAGTTGCTGTGTCTGGTGGCCTAATGGACTAACAAGCTCCAAGCACAGATAACTGCTCCACCAAAGTTACCTGTGATTGGCCCCAGTGTCCCGGGCTTGAATCTCAGAGACCCATCCAACCATTCATTCTTCCAAAATCGGTGAAATGACTACTATTGGGTAATTACAAACATCTATTTTCTGTCACTAGTGCCAGGAGACTCCATCTGGGGTGTATGAGCAACCTACAAATACACTAGTTCTATCATGGAAGTAATGAGTTTGAATCTTGGTGAGGCTAACTCAATCTTCTCTCTTTCAAAGGTCAACAAATTGAGTACCAATAACATGGGTAATTATAAAACACGGTACAGTGCTTAGAAACGGCAGGAGTATTATATACAAACAAGTAGTAATTGACATTTCTTCTTATTTCTTATTGTATGTGCTCAAACAAACACAGCTGAGCATCTGCATACTTCAAAATCAAATATGGAAAAATGTCATTTCCTCCTAAGACATTTTTGGTACAGAGACAATTTTACATGCTAGTCATCGAAAATATTCCACAAACACCCAGCAATAAAACAATGTAAGTCGTCAGAGGTTCCAAATTCACCAGCAGCATATTGCGGAAATGCAAAAGCACACACAAACTGGCACAGAAGCCAAGCACGGTGAACTTGCTTGGGGTAAAAATAAGATGGTTGAGGAGGGGCGTCACGTACCACCACTTACTAACTAGAGGGATCATCAGCGTTCCTGGTAATATGTGACTACCCAAAAGTAGCATCGTAGTGAGAGCACCCTAGCACCACTTCTGACCTAAGAGTAGCTCCACATACTGTATCATTTGTGATATGATGGAGGTTGGGTCTGTATGAAGTTGTAAATATACACAGCTTTTTAAAACTATGGGCCAATACCCAAAGTACTTAAATATAGTTTACAAAATACATCACGGACCACTCATTCATGCCATTTGGCAGCTGTCCACCCGGCCCCGTGCTTTAAACCACCTCCTAGACTGTCCCCCCACCTAGTGACCATTCTGACCGTCCAGCCTGCCCGCACGCTGCCATCCCTAAGTCCCTTCCTGCCCTCCCCAAATGCCAAAAGTGCTCCCTGACAACCTACATCTGCCCAGCAACCAGTGGTAAGCTTTTAGAGTGGTACAAAACAACAGTTTTTGCTCCTGGAAGTGCATGTGGTGTTCCGTACAGCACACATCCCCTATGCTGGTAGCTCTTTGCACCTCGCATGAAAGCCTCACAGAGGCCACGGCTGACTGTAGTTGTGCCATGACTGAATGCAGTTTTGTGGGGTATGTTCATCTCAGACATCCCTTCACGACCCTTCTAAGTATGACAGGAGCAGTGTGCAGCTCTACGGCTGTCCACTTCACCGACCCAAAGGTGCATGTACTTTGGACAAGGTTACGCGAAAGAATAAGGCCTTCCTATGCAGTGGACACTGTCATACTAGATATCTTTAGCCTTAACAACTTTCTCCATCTCTCTTTCGGCCATGGTGTCTTTTAGGCATTAAACTATCTTTCTATATGTATGTTCGCCGCATACCATGGGTTCTCCAGTGCAACACGTGACTTCCACCCATCCCCTGGTTTCAGAGGAAGCAACAGCAAAGATTGCTTTGCCACATTTCTGTCACACATTGTGATTATGGGAAGGAGTGGAAAGGTATTCACTCTAGGATGCCCTGCAAGAGGCAAGAACAGTCAGAAATACTGACAGAGATAGCAGGTAAAATCCTAGCATCGAGTCTAATACACAGACTGCAGCTAGAAAGCACACAGACACCATCTCTCTGTAGGGCGCCATATGGAAACTGAAATAGGACGCACTTGTGGCTGCTTCAACAGGGCAGGGCAAGGACGAGACTTCAACCCAGAGGGGACGGTGAGCAGTGAGGTGGTGTCTGTGTGCTTTCTATCTGCAGTCCTTGAATATGACTCAATGCTGTGATTTTGCCTGCTATCTCTGTCAATATTATTGACTGTTCTGGCCTCTTGCACGGCATCCTGGAGTGAATATCTTCCCACTCCTTCCTATAATCTCAATATGTGATAGATTGCTTAAAGTCATGAAAACAATGGTAAGGATGACTGAGTTGGATGTATGCATGCGTGTGTATGAATTGGAACGTACATACACAAGCCTAGCTAGAATTCAACGGAGTTTTTCACTAAGAAATGGGTAAGGTATTATTCAAGATCACCTGCAAAAAGCAGATGGGTTCATGGAGAGACCACAGAGTTCCTTTCACAGTTCTGCCTCACTCAAAGAATAATTTGGAACTTCACTTATCCATGGTGGGATACTTTGGCATCGCGTACGTGTAAAGCACAAGTCCTTATGAGGTGAATAATGGTAATTGTAGCATCGGCACCAAGAGGGCGGAATAATACAGGAAGACGGGCTTGGGCCAAGTCTTGGTTTACAATCTATAGCACACATTTCAAGGCTAATTTAAATAGGCTAACAAACCCATCAGAAAAAGGACAAATGACCACCAATACCATTGTCTGACAGGCTATGATCAACAAAGGGCACATTGTTACTTTCGTGTACAAATCTCCGGCAAGACTGACCACCACTCTAGAAGCATAGGAGAGGAAAACACTTTGGAACACCTTGAGAACAATCATAAAACAGTTTCGGCGGGCGCTGTTACATGTCCTTCATGGCAAGAAATACAATGGGTAGTGCAAACACCAGCGTACCTTAAAAGCAGATTTTTGGAGGTGGTAATGCACTAAAAGAATATTTGTGCAAATTTGTTCTGCTGCTTCTTGTTAGGATAGTGATGTGTACTTTTTGCTGATACATGTTTGTGCTGTAATATTGCACTATTGTCGTGCTGAACTGTTGTGTTGTGTTGCTATTTTAATTTCCCTCTTTTGCTGTGTTGTACTGTTTTGTTTTTGTTGTGTTGTTAGGACTTCCTGTGCTCACTTTATGCGATGCGGCCCCTTGGCTCAGTAGTAAGAAACAAACGTTTCTGAAATTAGGATAATGGTTGTTTACATGTTGATAAGGTGACTAACCCTCATTAAGTCATGAAGTTAGATTGTTTTCCAATATATTTTTCTACGGAGGGCTTTTTTATTGATGGTGTTCTCTATATGCTGTTCTCCTTATCGAATCTTTTGCTCGTTAACACGTAAATGATCACAGAGAGAAGTAAATTGAATATCCTGTAAAAAAAAAAGTGCTTAAGAAACAATGTTTTCAAACAGAGAGATGGAAATAAAACGAGGTCAATTAAGGGGAAGTTAGAATGGAAGTTGAGGATGTTTTTTACACAGTGTACTTGCACTACATGTTCTGCCTTTTCAGAATCTATGGGTTTTAAAAGAATCAGATTTGTAAAATCGGTAATACTTCTATATCTCTTGCTAATATTTTTTAATAGAAAGACACTAGCTCAACAATTGTTTTTCTCAAATCACCATCAGTCGTATAGCCTGTCTAGAGTTGTCTTACTGGATACGCCCCACCAGACTGATGCACGTATTACTAAACGAATGTTTCCACCCTCAGTACTACATGGTGTAATTATTGGATTATGGATCTGACTTTCAACTCAAGAAGTTTGACCAGATAATTTTGGTTTTCCTCTGATTGCCCTCCAGTTCCACCTGAGAGACCTGATTTACTGCTCTGACCCAGTGGAGTCCGCCTCGAACATCTCCAGCAGCTGCTCCTCTGCTTTGTTTAAATGCCCACTAAGGGCAGGTTCAGTACCAAATAATATTAAAGTATTGCTTAGCTTTACATCATGTCTAAAAACCTCAGACAGGAAAATACTCACATACTGCCAAAATGAAGAAAGCTTTGGACATACACAAAGAGGTGCTTATCATCCGCTTCGGGTAAACCACACTTTAGGCAGGTCAATGCTTGCTTCGATATTTGAACCAGTTTTTTTTTAGTCCAATATATTCTATTTAATGTAAAGATGTGATTACGCTTTAAAGGGGCAGGTTTTATTGTGTCATAGAGTAGTTTAAAGAATTTTTGCCACAGATCTTCGAGGATGGGTATTGGTACAGTGTTCCCCCAAATTTAGTAGAGCGGCCTCCCTTTTGCATTCTCAACTTCGATTATTTGCCAGTAGCAGAGTGTGACTTCCTTTTTGTGTATAGCATTAGAGACAACCAAGTCCTCACTTGCCTCACTCTTTTGATCGCCCCATACTTGAGCTGACCACCAGGAATCTATTTGTAAATACTTGAACCTAGAAAGCGTACCCTTCGTTCTTTCAAGAGCTTCCTGCCATGATATTAACTGTGATCCTGTCCTGAAGTCTCCCCATGTTCGGAAACCTGCCTCTCTAAGAAGGATGGTGAGTATATCCTTCATACATTCAGGTTCTCCAGAGAGCCCCAGACTGGGGAAGTATTCGAATAATAGGGTATTCCAAAGATTTTCCTTAAAACACTCCATATTCAGAGGGCAACTTTGAGTGCCTTTAGTCTAATTTCTTTGGAAGAACTTTGGGTTTCCAAACCTCTATAGGAACTCATTCTTTCTATGCTCTTCTAGCATCGCTGAAAATAGATATCCTATCGGTTAAGGGCTGAGACTAGCAAATGAAAATTCTTAAATTGAAAAGCATAGGCATATATATGGAAATTAGGTAGTGCTAACCTGCCACTTTTCAGCTTGTTAATATGTTTCTTCCATGAGAGTCTAGGTGATTTGTCCGTCCGAATAAAGGAACTCACTTGAAGTATCTTAAATTCGTTTCTTAGAGAAAATTAATAGTATACAGTTAAACAAAAAGATCAATTTTGGGAGAATCATCATTTTATCAGGTGCGTTCTCACATATATATTTAATGAGCGATTCCTCCCCTTCCATAGCAGTAGGTTAATTTCCCTAACTACCCTGGTTATGTTTAATGTATTTACATTATATCTTACAGCTTCTCGGTTATTATAACACCTAAATATCTAATTTGGCTATTTAACTTTTGTGTATAGCAACCTTTAGACCATGACTTAATCTCGGTTTTGTCCTTGTTGATTTGATATCCTGAGAACTGGCCAAACTCTTGAGCTAGGACGTTCAGCCTGGGGATGGAGAGGTGAGGGTTTTCAGTACATACAAGGATATCATCTGCATAAAGAGCGAGCTTTATAGTGAGTGACTATGATGTAAAGGGGAGAATGACTGGATCTGGACGAATGGTCTGTGCGAATGGCTCAATATATAGGGCAAACAAAAAAGGTGAGAGTGGGAAATCCCCTGCCTTTTTCCCCCGTTTATGGTGATTGGTCGGGATAGCTCTCCATTGACTAAAACTCTAGCACTTGGTGCTAAGTAAAGCTTTTGAATTGCTTTGATCATAATGTCAGGGAATTAAAAAAAATTAAGCACCTCCCACAAATAGGACCAATTGACCCAGTCGAAAGCTTTGGCCTCTTCTAACGCGGCAAGGGATTTTCATATGTGGTCGTCATGTCTATGGCTCCTATTAAAAGGTGGGTTAGTTCATTCAATTGCCTGCCCGGAATAAACGTGTTTTGGTTGGTTAGTATTAATGAATTTATATCACTTGCTATCCTTCCCGCCACTCTTTTGCAAAGAACCAATACTCCTTGTTTAATTATCTACTGGCGGTCGCCAGTAGATAGTTATAGTTAGGACCTATTTTCCATAGGAAATCCGCGACATTCTATTTGAAATAACTCTTGCGTCGGTTGACGAATCTTCGCGAAATTTTCAAACTTTATGGCCCGCTCCGGTCCGCTGCTACCCTGAAAGTCTCAGGGTGATTCGTCAAGCGGGGGCCGAGAAAAAGGGGGGTCCCAAAACGTGTTTTCCCCATTCATTTTCCCATAGGAAACTTTAGACACGGCTACAGCCCGAACTGCTGAACGGAATTACACCAAATTTGGCAAAGAGGTAGTTCTTGGTTCAGAAAGAACCCTTTTGTTAAATGGTGTAAATCCGTTCAGTAGTTCCTGAGAAAATCAAAAGTTAAGTCACATATATATCTATGGCCGAGTAGGGTCCGCGTACCCTCCCGACCACGAGCTGCATGCTAATTGGCTGTCAAGTGGCTGTCAACACTCCAAATCAGGAAGTGTTGGCAGCCATTTTGTCCCTCGGTAGAACCGAGGGACAGAAACAAGTGCGCAAAGCGCAAAAAGGGGGCAGGGTAGAAACACCCTGACCCCCTAGGTCTGCTCCGGGGGTCCCACAAAGACCCCCTGGGCAGAAAAAAGCATTTTTTTTTTTAAATCGGCATGATGCGCTCAGGGTGCGCGGATCCTGCCGATTAGAAAAAAAACCCAGAAGAAACAAGTGCGCAAAACGCACAAAGGGGGCAGGGTAGAAACACCCTGACCCCCTAGGTCTGCTCAGGGGTCCCACAAGGACCCCCTGGGCAGAAAAAAGCATTTAAAAAAAAAATAATTGGCGGGATGCGCTCAGGGTGGGCGGATCCCGCCGAGAAAAAAAATGAAGCGCGGTCTCCCGCGCTCGTTGTTAATTGGCCCCCGGGTGGGCCAAGTCCCGGGGGCATGCAGGGGTTTCTTTTTAATATGTGGGGGCCTCTAAGGCCCCCAAAGCCCCAGGGACCGTCACCCCCGGGGCTTAAAAGATAATGGTGCGGGAGGGCTCTTTGCCCTCCCGCTGCCCCGGGGACCGCCACCTCCCCGGGGCTTCTTTTTTTTAAATGTTTTAACCTGTGTGGGGGGCTCCAGCCCCCCCACACGCCCCGGGGACCGCCACCTCCCCGGGGCACTAAGAAATTTAAAATAGGGGTCCGTTTTGGACCCCCGAAGCCCCGGGGACCACCACCTCCCCGGGGCTTTCTAAATGTGGGGAGGGGGCTGCGCGGCCCCCCTCTTGGAGCCTGTGGTGGCCCTGGGGACCGCCACCCCCCAGGGCCAGCTCCTGCAGTGTCCCGGGGTGCCTACCCCCGGGACACTGCTGTTTGCAATGACAGGACGGGAGCCTCGCGGCTCCCGTCCTGTCATTGCAAACTTGCTTTGGATATTGGAAGCTTATCCAAAGTGTGAGAAGTTGGCCTGGTATATGCTGTCCACTAATTATAGTGGGCACCTTGCACCAGTCCAAACAACCCCTTATTGGAGATAGGTTAAAGACAACCTTATTGAAAGCTATCCTAGTGGTAGCTATGGAGAGCAGCCTTCAGGCTAAGTCTTGAAGGAATGTAAAGCAGCTTGTTTTACCAGTCTATAATCTCTTGAGTGATCAAATGAAAGAGCACCACACCAGGTATATATTCAAAATATATGTATTTATTGCTAAACACACCACTCTAGTCTCTTTATGAGGCTAGAGTTCGAAGTACATAAGTTAGAAGTTATTTAAACACAGTAATAGCACAAATAAACGTTTGGGCCCTAGGGGCGTACCAAACCATATACCAATAAAGTGGTATAAGAACCATGACTGAACTAGACACTAGGCCTAGAGCCTCTAGAAGTGCTTGGACCACAAGGAACCACCCAAGGTAGTGACACAGGGAACCCACGGGAGACGCGTGCAGTGTAAATACACAACCGCGATACGCCGTTGACTTCTATGGAGAAAGTCAGTGATCGGGAAATTAGAGAAAGGGACACTTAAAAGAGGACTTGGACCAAACCCTTTGAGATCTAGGACTTTGAAGAGTCTCTACCCACGGGAGCACCGGAGTACTCGTGTTACCTCACCCAGGGAAGCCGGGTGCATAGGTGCCTTTCGGGGTCGGGTTTCGGTCGTCGATTCGAATGGCGATCTGCTGCAAAGTGCTGCTGGCGACCAAAGAAAAGTGTCCGGGTGGATCCAAGAGTGGATCAGAGTTCTGAAGAACCTGAAAGCAGAGGGGACAGAGTCTGGGTCACTAGCCAGTGACCAGGAAGGCGATGGACAGATGCCCACCGATGTTGAGTGCTTCAGGTGCGTTGACGGTCGTCTTGACTCTTCAGCCACGAGGTCCAGGAGGCGTTGTTGGCGACCAGGAGCAGGATTCGGGCTGGTACACAATGTCTGTCAAGTGCTGAGGAGTCGGCGACCGGATTGGACCCAACAAGCCTTGGCGACGGCAAGTCTCGGTGAAGATGTAGATCGTCAATGGTGCAGACCAGCAAGGTCTGTGGAACTCACCCAGCGAGGGTAAGTGAGGGCGGTCCTGGAGCAACCAGGATGCCAAGGTAGAAAATGATTGGCCTTCGTTAAGGGCTACTAGCCAACAGGCTAGCGACCGCGAAGTAGCCTCGTGACGCCGCACGTGGATCTGGCTTACAGGACACTCGTGGAGTGGGGGCCAGTGATCTTCGGTGCAGTTGGTGCTGGAGACTAGGGCTACTCGGAGCCCAAAGCACGACTTCTTGGGAGACCCAGAAGAGGATGCACTTGCAAATGTGCTTGGTGCCCAGGGGTCACGGTCTCAAGTCACCCACGATAGCCACGGGCCTCAGCTTTGCTGGGGACTCAGGGTAGCCTCGGGGAAGTCTGAGAATCCACGTCTGGTGATGCGATGACTTCGGCGTCCGACGGGAGCTTCAGAAATGCGAACCGGACAGATGCTTCTTTGGTGCCTGCCAAGCAGGGGAGTCACTCCTTGACCCCAAGGGAGATTCTTCTGTCCTCTAATCGTGAGTAGAGCGTCGAAGGTCCAGGATTCAGTTACAGAGTTTCGTCCAGGGATAATCTAAAGTCCTAAGGACTGGGTTCCTACCTTTATACTAAAGATAGGGGTTGGACTACTCTGTGGCCCCACCTATGGGTGGGTCAGGGCAGAGGGGTGGCTACACCCCTTTCCCTTTGTCCAGTTCGTGCCAAAGCAGGGGCTGCAAGCCCCTGATCCGGTTTGAACTGGGGTATGCACTAGGGACACCAAATGTGCCCCCAGTGCAGGACTTCAAAGCACCCGAAAGTGCTCCCGCCCAGCCCCAATACACATTATCCTGTCTGGGGAGGTGGTCACACCTCCCTGGGACAGGAAACCTGTTGTCCAGGCCTCCCCTGCCGGAGTTTCGTCCAGCAGCAGGAGGCCAGACTCGTGTCTGTGGCAGCAGCATCCATTTTGTGATGCCAGGGCTCTGGAAAGAAGTTACCGGACTAGTCAGAGTTAACATGTCTTTCCCTCTAGAAGGGTGGAATGCTACCCCCGCCGCCAGGATTGGCGGGGGGTAGCATTCCAAGATGTTTGACACCAAACACGACATGTTTAGGTGCAGCCATTCCAAAGTTAGCATTTTACCGCAAGGATATAATGCGCTTAAGAGTATATGGTCAGGCTGCACTACAAACAGCATCAGAGATGGTCTCCGAACGCTGCAGAGGGCCCTGCTCATGCAGGGCACTCTCTCACATAGGAACCATGCACTCTGCCTTTAGGATTGATAAGGCCTGCCTTAGGAGTGACTTATAGGTTTATATGTGTGTATGTATTTAGTGATATAGGTAACCTATATCACAGTAAGGGGTGCATGCACCACCTTACCCAGGCTGCAGTAGCAGACCTGTGGTGTCAGTTTGGATGGCCTTCCAGGGGTGGCATAATACATGCTGCAGCCCCTGGCAGGCCTCTGAGGTACCTATGCCCTTGGTACATAGTATACCATATACTAGGGACTTATAAGGGCACTCCAGATCCCAATCAGTGATGTGCCTAAGGCACATGGAAACCATTTTAGAGAGGAAGCAGCTAGGCTGGGGTTCTGATTAGCAGGGCCCCAGCCAGACTAATGTCGAAAAACAGTGAAGCATCAGCAAAAAGTGGGGGTACCCATGTGAAGCAGATCCTACTCTCCTACACAACCCCCCAAACGTAGGGACATTAAACTAACCTTGCCCAGTTAAGTCTTCATGTTCTAAGTGGAAATACCTAGAGAGTCCATCTGCATTCGCATGGTTACTCCCAGGCCTATGTTCCACTGTAAAGTCCATCCCCTGTAGGGAAATGGACCACCTAAGCAGTTTGGGGTTTTCACCCTTCATTTGTTTTAGCCATAAGAGGGGCTTATGGTCTGTCTGAACCAGGAAGTGTGTACCAAACAAGTATGGCCTCAACCTCTTCAGAGCCCAGACCACAGCAAAGGCCTCCTCTCTATGGCTGACCAACGTTTCTCTCTAGGGGTCAGCCTTCTGCTAATGAAAGCTACTGGCTGATCCTGACCTTCTTCATTCAATTGTGACAGTACAGCCCCTACCCCCAATTCAGATGCATCAGTTTGAACAATGAACTTCTTGGAGTAATCAGGACTCTGCAGAATTGGAGCAGTGCATATGGTCTGCTTGAGGTCATCAAATGCCTTTTGACAGCTAACTGTCCACTGAACCTTTTTGGGCATTTTCTTAGAAGTTAAGTCATTCAGGGGTGTCACTATTGATCCATACCCCTTGACAAATCTCCTATAGTACCCAGTCAGGCCTAAGAAGGCTCTCACCTGAGTCTGGGTAGTGGGAGCAGTCCAGTCCATGATGGTCTGGATCTTGCTCTGCAAAGGTTGAACCTGGCCTCCACCCACAAGGTGGCCCAGGTACACAACCTGACTCTGCCCTATCTGGCACTTAGTGGCCATGATAGTCAGGCCTGCCTTTTGCAGGGCCTGTAAAACATTCCTGAGGTGGACCAGGTGATCCTCCCAGGTGGAGCTAAAGACAGCAATATCATCTAGATAAGCTGCACTATAGGCTTCCAGACCTGTGAGAACTGTATTCACCAACCTCTGGAAAGTGGCAGGTGCATTCTTCAGACCAAAGGGCATTACCACAAATTGATAATGCCCACTAGGGGTTGAGAATGCTGTTTTGGGCTTTGCAGTATCAGCTAGTCTGATCTGCCAGTAGCCAGCTGTTAGGTCAAATGTGCTGAGATATTTGGCAGAGGCCAAAGTATCTATGAGCTCATCTGCCCTGGGTATTGGATGGGCATCAGTCCTAGTGACTGCATTGAGACCCCTGTAGTCCACACAAAACCTCATCTCTCTTTTTCCACCACTGGTGTGAGGTTTCGGTACAAGACCACTGGACTAGCCCAAGGGCTATCTGAGGGTTCAATAACTCCCAATTCCAACATTTTCTGGACTTCAGTCCTGATACAGTCCCTGACATGGTCAGGTTGCCTATAAATCTTGTTTTTAATAGGCAGACTGTCCCCAGTGTCCACTTCATGAGTGCACCAGGTGGTCTGACTGGGTGTCAGTGAAAACATATGTCTAAACTGATTGAGGACTTGCCTGCAATCAGTTTGTTGCTGAGGTAGTGAGGCTGCCTGCCAAGGCTACACCATCAACTGACCCATCGTCAGGGTTCTGTGAGAGCAGGTCAGGAGTGGGTCACTCTCTTCCTCCTGCCCTTCATCAGTAGCCATGAGCAAGCCCATGTCTGCCCTGTCCACATATGGTTTTAACCTGTTGACATGGAGAACCCTGTGGGGACTCCTGGGTGTTCCTAGGTCTACTAAATAAGTGACCTCACCCTTCTGCTCAACAATAGTGTGGGGTCCACTCCATTTGTCTTGGAGAGCTGCTGGGGCCACTGGCTCCAACACCCACACCTTCTGTCCTGGCTGGTAAACAGTCAGAACAGCCTTTGGTCATGCCAGGCCTTTTGAAGTTCCTGGCTAGCCTCAAGGTTTTTGGTTGCCTTTTTCATGTACTCAGCCATCCTGGAGCGGAGACCAAGTACATAGTCCACTATATCTTGCTTTGGGGGCTTGAGAGGTAACTCCCATCCTTCCTTCACCAAGCACAGTGGACCCCTCACAGGGTGGCCAAACAGAAGTTCAAAAGGGCTGTAACCAACCCCCTTCTGAGGCACCTCCCTATATGCGAATAAAAGGCAGGGCAAGAGTATGTCCCATCTACGCCTAAGCTTTTCTGGGAGCCCTTTAATCATGCCCTTCAAGGTTTTGTTGAATCTCTCAACTAAACCATTGCATTGTGGGTGATAGGGTGTGGTGAACTTATAAGTCACTCCACACTCCTTCCACATTGCTTTTAAGTACCCAGACATGAAGTTAGCACCCCTGTCTGATAGTACCTCCTTAGGAAAGCCCACTCTTGCGAAGATTCCCAGGAGGGCCCTTGCCACCACAGGTGCTGTAGTGGTCCTGAGGGGAATAGCTTCTGGGTACCTGGTGGCATGATCCACTACCACCAGGATAAACCTGTGCCCAGAGGCTGTTTGGGGATCCATGGGACCAACAATGTCAATCCCTACCCTTTCAAAGGGCACCCCCACCACAGGTAGTGGTATCAGGGGGGCATTTGTAGTGCAACCTGCCTTGCCACTAGCTTGGCAGGTTACACAGGAGCGACAAAACTCCTTACTGTCTTCAGACATGTGGGGCCAGTGAAAGTGAGGGACAATTCTGTCCCAAGTCTTGTTCTGGCCCAGGTGACCTGCTAAGGGAATATCATGGGCTAGGGTCAATAGGAATGCCCCTGAACTTCAGAGGTATTACCAACCTCCTGGTAGCACCAGGCTTGGGGTCTCTACTCTCTGAGTACAGGAGTCCATCATCCCAATACACTGTATGGGGACCACTAGCTTTCCCAGCAGCCTCAGCAGCAGCTTGCTGTCTGAGGGGTTCAAGGGAGAGGCAGCTCTGCTGCTCCTGGCTCAGATCTGCCCTAGAAGGTCCCCCTGTCCCCAAGAACTCAACCTGGTCAGGTTCAAGTTCCTCTGGGACAGTTCCTTCTTCAGGGCTGAGATCATCCCCCTCAAGGGACTGATCTTCCTCCTGAGCCAAGGGGAAGGCACTGCCTTTACCCTACTACTCCTCCTCTTGGAAGGCACTTGGTCCATTCTTCCAGAATCCAAGGCCTGTTCAGTGCTAGACATTTTGGCTTGTGACCTGGTCACAGCAAACACATCTGCAGGGATCCCCAGCATTTCTGCATGGGTCCTGAGCTCCACTTCTGCCCAAGCAGAAGTCTCTAAGTCATTGCCAAGCAAGCATTCGACTGGTAGGTTTGCACTTACCACAACCTTCTTAAGGCCAGTTACCCCTCCCCAGGAGAAGTTAACAACTGCCAGAGTATGGTCTGTTATGACATTGCTAGCATTGGTCACTTGGTCCATCTCACCAAGTATAACTTTCCCAGGATTCACAAGGTCTTGTGTCACCATTGTGACACTTGCCCCTGTGTCCCTAAATGCCAAAGCCTCACGTCCATTAATTAAAGGCTGTTGTCTGTACTTGCCCAGATTACTGGGACTCACAGTGGAGGTCACATCCATGCCTCCATCACAGACTAACACAGCCTGAGTCAGTTCTCTGACTAGGTCAGAGCCCAACTCAGTACCCAGGGTGAACCCTACTAAACCCTTGGCTGGAGCACTCCCACCAACTGTACTAGGGGGAACAGGTGCCTTAGGGGCACTGGTGGGTGCTGGACTGGAGTCTTTGGACTTGGTGCAATCACTGGTCCAGTGGGTCTTTTGCTTACAGACCTTGCACCATGGTTTTCTTTGGCCTTTCCCTTTGGTAGACTGTGAATCCCCACCAGAAGAAGATTTTTGGGGGCCTGATGAAGACTTTTGATCTTTACCCTTCTCCCCACCCTTTTCAGAGCTCTTAGCATCTTGCTTCTTGGTTTCCCCACCTTGGTTCTGTACCTTCTGCTTAACCCTGGTTCTGACCCATTTGTCTGCCTTCTTTCCCAATTCTTGGGGAGAGGTCAGATCAGAGTCTACCAGGTATTGATGCAACATCTGATTTTGACAGTTATTAAGAATCTGCTCCCTCATTATCAGATTGTACAATCCTGAGAAGTCACACACCTTACTGCCCATCAACCAACCTTCCAGAGCCTTGGCAGAACAATCCACATAGTCTACCCAGTCTTGAGTCTGTGCTTTTGGGTATCTCTGAACTTCAACCTGTACTGTTCAGTGGTTAGGCCAAACCCATCAATAAGAGCACTCTTCAAGACCTTGTAATTATCAGCATCCTCCTCTCTAACAGTGAGGAGCTTATCGCTACCTTTGTCAGCAAAGGAGAGCCACAAGATTGCTGCCCACTGCTCCTGGGGGACCTTCTGTACCTTACAGGCCCTCTCTAATGCAGTTATCCATTTGTGGATGTCATCCCCACTCTGGTAGGGATGGACAATCTTGCTCAGGTTCCTATGGTCATAGGACCTTTCCCTGTCTCTAGGGACATGGCTGCCACCATGGGACTCTAGTCCCAACTTTCTTCTCTCTCTAAGGAGATCTAGGGATTCCCTATCTAAAGCCAATTGCTTTTTTCTGATTTCCAGCTGAGTTTCCTCATACTGGACCAGTCTGTCTCTTCTCTCATGAGAAGATTCCCTCCTGTGAGAGGAGATAGAGCTCCCTATGGAGGTGCCAGAGTGGTTAGAATCCTGAGAAGGAGATCTAGACTTCCTGGGCACACTCTTAATCCTTCCTGGGGGACAAAGTGGGGATCATTCAGATCATCCTCATCATCTTCCACAGGAGGGATTGGGTTATCCAGGTCAGGGTCATTGTCACCCTCCTGGCCAGTTTCAGAGGGGGCTGGGGGTATTGGTACCCCTGGCCTCTTCCTCTTCCTTCTGCCCCACCCTCAGCTCCTACCCCTTCAGTCCCCAAGGGCTTACTAAGGTCATAAGCCACCAACAACTCCTTGAGGTGTTGGGTGGTGGAGCTTTGGCCTGTCCTTAATTTTCTCAAGTTGCATAAATCTCTCAATTCCAAGAATGGGAGTGTATCATACTTGGAGGGTGGAAGCTCAATGGCTTCCTGCAAGGATTCTTTAGATCCTCCCCTTAAAGACATTACTAGTGTGGTGTGGTGTATGCACTACCTACTCTAGTGTGGCCTACTAAACTCTCTTGAGTTGTAGAAAGGGTTGTGCTATCCCTTAACACACAACTCTAAGTTCAGTAGAACTTACTGTATTCTAAGCTTAAATTATATGTACCTTAGGTACCTTTAGTGGTTTTCAGTTGATCAATTCAATTGAGATTATCTGGTAAAACAATAGCAAGCTGGAATCCCACACGCTGCACACCAATGTGAGAAGTTGGCCTGGTATATGCTGTCCACTAATTATAGTGGGCACCTTGCACCAGTCCAAACAACCCCTTATTGGAGATAGGTTAAAGACAACCTTATTGAAAGCTATCCTAGTGGTAGCTATGGAGAGCAGCCTTCAGGCTAAGTCTTGAAGGAATGTAAAGCAGCTTGTTTTACCAGTCTATAATCTCTTGAGTGATCAAATGAAAGAGCACCACACCAGGTATATATTCAAAATATATGTATTTATTGCTAAACACACCCCTCTAGTCTCTTTATGAGGCTAGAGTTCGAAGTACATAAGTTAGAAGTTATTTAAACACAGTAATAGCACAAATACACGTTTGGGCCCTAGGGGCGTACCAAACCATATACCAATAAAGTGGTATAAGAACCACGACTGAACTAGACACTAGGCCTAGAGCCTCTAGAAGTGCTTGGACCACAAGGAACCACCCAAGGTAGTGACACAGGGGACCCACGGGAGACGCGTGCAGTGTAAATACACAACCGCGATACGCCGTTGACTTCTATGGAGAAAGTCGTGATCGGGAAATTAGAGAAAAGGGACACTTAAAAGAGGACTTGGACCAAACCCTTTGAGATCTAGGACTTTGAAGAGTCTCTACCCATGGGAGCACCGGAGTACTCGTGTTACCTCACCCAGGGAAGCTGGGTGCATAGGTGCCTTTCGGGGTCGGGTTTCGTCGTCGATTCGAATGGCGATCTGCTGCAAAGTGCTGCTGGCGACCAAGAGAAAAGTGTCCGGGTGGATCCAAGAGTGGATTGGAGTTCTGAAGAACCTGAAAGCAGAGGGGACAGAGTCTGGGTCACTAGCCAGTGACCAGGAAGGCGATGGACAGATGCCCACCGATGTCGAGTGCTTCAGGTGCGTTGACGGTCGTCTTGACTCTTCATCCACGAGGTCCAGGAGGCGTTGTCGGCGACCAGGAGCAGGATTCTGGCTGGTACACGATGTCTGTCGAGTGCTGAAGTGTCAGAGACCGGATTGGACCCAACAAGCCTTGGCAACGGCAAGTCTCGGTGAAGATGTAGATCGTCGATGGTGCAGACCAGCAAGGTCTGTAGAACTCACCCAGCGAGGGTAAGTGAGGGCAGGCCTGGAGCAACCGGGATGCCAAGGTAGAAAAGGATTGGCCTTCGTTAAGGGCTACTAGCCAACGGGCTAGCGACCGCAAAGGAGCCTCGTGACGCCGCACGTGGATCTGGCTTACAGGACACTCGTGGAGTGGGGGCCAGTGATCTTCGGTGCAGTTGGTGCTGGAGGCTAGGGCTACTCGGAGCCCAAAGCATGACTTCTTGGGAGACCCAGAAGAGGATGCACTTGCAAATGTGCTCGGTGCCCAGGGGTCATGGTCTCAAGTCACCCACGATAGCCACGGGCTTCAGCTTTGCTGGGGACTCAGGGTAGCCTCGGCAACGTCTGAGAATCCACCTCTGGTGATGCGATGACTTTGGCGTCCGTCGGGAGCTTCAGAAATGCGAACCGGACAGATGCTTCTTTGGTGCCTGCCAAGCAGGGGAGTCACTCCTTGACCCCAAGGGAGATTCTTCTGTCCTCTAATCGTGAGTAGAGCGTCGAAGGTCCAGGATTCAGTTACAGAGTTTCGTCCAGGGATAATCTAAAGTCCTAAGGACTGGGTTCCTACCTTTATACTAAAGATAGGGTTGGACTACTCTGTGGCCCCACCTATGGGTGGGTCAGGGCAGAGGGGTGGCTACACCCTTTCCTTTGTCCAGTTCGCGCCAAAGCAGGAGCTGCAAGCCCCTGATCCGGTTTGAACTTGGGTATGCACAGGGACACCAAATGTGCCCCCAGTGCAGGACTTCAAAGCACCCGAAAGTGCTCCCGCCCAGCCCCAATACACATTATCCTGTCTGGGGAGGTGGTCACACCTCCCTGGGACAGGAAACCTATTGTCCAGGCCTCCCCTGCCGGAGTTTCGTCCAGCAGCAGGAGGCCAAACTCGTGTCTGTGGCAGCAGCATCCATTTTGTGATGCCAGGGCTCTGGAAAGAAGTTACCGGACTAGTCAGAGTTAACATGTCTTTCCCTCTAGAAGGGTGGAATGCTACCCCCGCCGCCAGGATTGGCGGGGGGGTAGTATTCCAAGATGTTTGACACCAAACACGACATGTTTAGGTGCAGCCATTCCAAAGTTAGCATTTTACCGCGAGGATATAATGCGCTTAAGAGTATATGGTCAGGCTGCACTACAAACAGCATCAGAGATTGTCTCTGAACGCTGCAGAGGGGCCCTGCTCATGCAGGGGCACCCTCTCACATAGGAACCATGCACTCTGCCTATAGGATTGATAAGGCCTGCCTTAGGAGTGACTTATAGGTTTATATGTGTGTATGTATTTAGTGATATAGGTAACCTATATCACAGTAAGGGGTGCATGCACCACCTTACCCAGGCTGCAGTAGCAGACCTGTGGTGTCAGTTTGGATGGCCTTCCAGGGGTGGCATAATACATGCTGCAGCCCCTGGCAGGCCCTCTGAGGTACCTATGCCCTTGGTACATAGTATACCATATACTAGGGACTTATAAGGGCACTCCAGATCCCAATCAGTGATGTGCCTAAGGCACATGGAAACCATTTTAGAGAGGAAGCAGCTAGGCTGGGGTTCTGATTAGCAGGGCCCCAGCCAGACTAATGTCGAAAAACAGTGAAGCATCAGCAAAAAGTGGGGGTACCCATGTGAAGCAGATCCTACTCTCCTACACAAAGCAAATTGCTTTTCCACATGGGGAGCAGCATCTTAGCTGCTCCCCATGTGGAAAAGCAATGCCGGCTCCCGTAGGACACGGGGAGCCGGCGGGACTGTGGGGGGTTTGGGGACCCCCCCACAGTCCCCAACGAGAGGCCAGGCCCCCACGCAGCCCCCCTCCCCTAAAAAAATAAATAAAAAAAAATATTTAAAGGCCGGCCCCGGGGGATGGGTTCCCCGGGGCCTTAAATGGCCTGAGGAGGGGGGCCACGCAGCCCCCCTCCACATTTTTAATTTTAAAAAAAGAGGGCTTGCACCGGGGGATGGGGTCCCCAGGGCCAATACAGGCCCAGGGAAGGGGGGGCCACGCGGCCCCCTTCCCGTTTTTTTAAATTTTATAAAAAAAAAAAAAAATCCTCAGGCCCCGGGGGATGGGGTCCCCGGGGCAAAATGTGGCTGAGGGAAGGGGGGCCACGCAGCCCCCTCCCAATCAAAAAAAAAAAAAAACGGCATTGTGCCGGAGGCCCCGCCCCTCCCTGCAGCAGTCTGCAACGCGCCCCCTGGCGCGTTTGAGAAGGGGAAGTAATTCCCCTTGAATACTGGGGGTCCCTGGGGCAAACTAGCCCACCAGGAACCTCCAGTATGCGCCAGGGAGCTGCGTTGCAGAGGGTGTACAGAGGCCACGCCCCTTTTACACCTCTCTGCAACGCAGCTCTGTGGCGCTTTTGGAAGTACATGGTGGGCTAGTTGGACTCCAGGGACCCTCAGGATTCAAGGGGACTTAATCCCCCAACTTAAAACGCGCCACGGGCGCGTTTGCACAGTGGTGAGGGAGGGGCGAGGCTTCAGGTGACATGTGTGCAAACAGGCCCCGTGGCGTGTTTTAAGATGGGGAATTAAATCCCCTTCAATCCTGAGGGTCCCTGGGGCCAACTAGCCCAACAGGTACGTCCAGAAAGCGCCACAGTGCTGCGTTGCAGAGAGGTGTAAAAAGGGTGTGGCCTCTGTACACGTCTCTGCAACGCAGCCCCCTGGCGCATACTGGAGGTTCCTGGTGGGCTAGTTGGCCCCAGGGACCCTCATGATTCAAGGGGACTTAATCCCCCAACTTAAAACGCGCCACGGGGCGCGTTTGCACAGATGTCACCTCAGGCCCCGCCCCCTCCCTTCACCATTGTGCAAATATTCCTCTAAAATCAGCCGAAATACGAATTCCGGTTACTCACCTGTTATCAGGAGAGACCTCAGTGCTGCATCTTTCAGCCCAGTACTGGTCCTGAAAAGTAATTCTAACCATACTTACCAGTAACTTGAATTTCCTTCCATAGGCTAACATTGACTGGTTTCACTTGGAAATTCTTCTAAGTGTGCAGATTTGGAACTTTATAATATTCCTCTAAAATCAGCCGAAATACGGATTCCGATTTACTCACCTGTTATCAGGAGAGACCTCAGTGCTGCATCTTTCAGCCCAGTACTGATCCTGAAAAGTAATTTTAACCGTACTTACCAGCAACTTGAATTTCCTTCCATAGGCTAACATTGACTGGTTTCACTTGGAAATTCTTCTGTGTGTGGAGTTTTGGAACTTTATAATATTCCTCTAAAATCAGCTGAACTACGAATTCCGATTTACTCACCTGTTATCAGGAGAGAACCCAGTGCTGCATCTTTTAGCCCAGCACTGACCCTGAAAAGTAATTCTAACCGTACTTACCAGTAACTTATATTTCCTTCCATAGGAATCCATTGTCTGGTTTTCAGCAGAAAAGTTTCAAAGTGTCGATTTTCACAAATTACAAATATTCCTTAAAAATCGCCTGTATGACTTAAACGCATTCTTTCAACTGTTTACAGGAGATGCACCAGTGCTGGATCCAGGATCCACCACTGAGTAAGAAAAGTAACGATAACACTACTTACCTGCTAAGTGAATTTCCTCCCATAGGATAACATTGGTGATTCTATGTGAAAAAGTTTCTAAGTGTCAACTTTTAAAATACAATAATATTCCTTAAAAATCAGTACTGTAACCAAAACGCTTTTACTCAACTGTTTACAGGAGATGTCCCAGGACTGAATCTAGGATCCAGTCCTGTGGTTAGAAAAGTAATCCATAAAGTAACTAATTGCATTTAACTAGAAATTCACATTGAGGTCAATGTTGCATTGTGTTTGAAATTGTGTTGCCCATTGCAACAACTGTAACTACTGTACTTAAAACTCTATTGCCTATTTGCAAACTATTTAAACTAAAGTAATTCATTCTGAGAAAGTATATTTTGTAATGTAATGTATAATGTAATTACAATGTAATTTAATAAATAAAATATCTAAAAATAAATAGTTTTAAAAAATGTAGTAAATCAGTATCAAAAAAATAAATATAACAATTAATACATTTAAAAATTGTCATTTACAAAACCTTTGAAATTCACTGAAAAAACCATAGGTTTAAGGGGCGTTATAGTTAGAAATTAGCATTTAAAAAACCTTTGAAATTCACTGAAAAAACCATAGGTTTCAGGCACGTTATAGTTAGAAATTAGCATTTAAAAAACCTTTGAAATTCACAGAAAAAACCATAGGTTTCAGACACGTTATAGTTAGAAATTAGCATTTAAAAAACCTTTGAAATTCACTGAAAAAACCATAGGTTTTAGGGACAGTTATAGTTAGTTGGACATTTCACTCATACAAAACCCGTGAAATTCCCCCGTTATAGTTAGTTCAGCTAACTATAACTCGCGCCCGCAATGCACTGCTGATGACGTCACATATTACATCACTCATGACATGGTCAGTGACATCACTGATGACATCACTGATGACATCTCAAATGACATCACTGATGACATCACTGATGACATCATCCACGTGATAATCTGATGCACCTCCTCACACCCTAATATAACCTTTGATACACCCACTCTAAATTACAGACTGCCATTCGCAAAACCATAGACACTCCAACACCAATAACTACATACCCACTCACTGATTCTTAGGTCTACACACACACATCCACTCACTCACCCGTACAGTCACTCATACTTATGGTCACTCAGTACAGGACTATCATATGCACTCTTACTCCTATATAGACACTCAAACACCGCCACTCATCCATAGAGGTACTCACACACCTAGTCAGTCATGCAAATAATTAAACACACTGCCATTTACTCACCTATACAGTTATACACACACCAGCTCACTTAATCATACAAATACTAGCACATTGTTACGCTCTTATACAATCACTGATACAAGCACACACTCATCCATACAGCCACTATCACAATCACTCACTCTCAGCTATAGCTATTTATATACTCCAACACACATATATACTGCCTTTCACATATGTAGTTAGTCACACATGTACCACTGGGACATACATTCACTCACTAACACACTCTTACACACACTTACCCACCCATACAGTCTATCACAGATGCACTCTTGAAACCATCCACCCAGTGAATCACCCACTCACACATCTATGCACAGAGTCGCACACACCCCTCCCACACAAACACTCAGGCACCAATACGGATACTCAGACAACCATTCAATAACTCATATAGACACTCATGTAGCTATTCACAAACACATGCAGCCACTTACACAGCAACAGACAGACGGATACAGACATTCACCCAGTTTAGTCACTAACCCATGCATTCAGTAAGATACGTTAAATCACTCACTTATAGAGTCAGTCACGCACCTACTAAATCATCCATACAGACACTTATACACCCACTCATTCTTCAATACGTCTTTTCCTATATATATATTAAAAATATTTAAACTTTACAGAAACACAGTCACTGCATGATGTCATCAGTGATGTCATTTGAGATGTCATCAGTGATGTCATCAGTGATGTCACTGACCATGTCATGAGTGATGTAATATGTGACGTCATCAGCAGTGCATTGCGGGGGCGCGAGTTATAGTTAGCTGAACTAACTATAACGGGGAATTTCACGTGGTTTTGTACGAGTGAAATGTCCAACTAACTATAACTGTCCCAAAAACCTATGGTTTTTTCAGTGAATAAAGATATAGGTCTGTATAAGTCTGCTTGACTAGGTGGTTTATCTGGTTTTAAGATCTTTACAACTGTTGCCTCTGTCCAGGATGATGCCGGCCAATGATTGTGCAGGAAGATTTAATTGAATAATAATCTCAGCCAAGAGGAAAGTTCTTCTGCCAATAGTCAGTCTAAATACTTTATTTCCAAGAAATATATTCTTACAGAAATATTGCACGTTACCCAATTCATTAATATAAACAATCACAAATATCATACAATCAGCAGTCCACAGCACACAGTTGGATCAATTCAACCAAACACACAACTTTAACTTATTGTAGATGTAGCAGTATAAGCATTCAAAATTTCTCCTCACTAAAATTCAATAGAAGGTCAGCAGCCCAGAATCCCACATATATTAAAAACATTTTAAAAAGTAAGAAAGTGACAGATTTAACCAGCAGCATGCAACTCATTTTTGCAAACTAAAACATTATAAAGTGCAGTGTGCATAGCATTTTATCGCAATCACAAGGGGCTCTTTTAGTCAACCTCACTGACAAGGTCAAATTTTCCATCTCCAGACCCGTCCTTGTCAGGGCATTATCTAAGTGCAGTCAACATCTGCTTACCAGTTAAAGACACAACACTACCGACCTGAGGGGAGTGCCAACCTAGGTCTTAAAACATTAAGAGGAAGGAAGCCTATCATGGGACATTGTGAATTTATGCGGGTATTGACCAGTGGCAATGGCTACATCCTGATATCTGAGGCCACATATCATGTTTAGAACCATTTCTCTAAACCTTATCCATTTTTTTTAAAAAACAGGCCGAGAATCTTCTTCCTTTCCTTGTGGAAGAATACACAGTACATCAATAGGTGGCTCACTGAATATTTCCTACCCCGCTTACGGGGGCATTGACCATGGTTCTCTGCTATTTCAGCTTTTAGCCAGGTATTCGCCATCCAAGGTCAATTCCAACCCTCAGCCGCAGAAGTTCGCTTCATAGAAAGTTATCTGGGATTTTAAATAAATACAGGATGAGGTCCATGCTCTCCTGGGAAATTAGTAAGGGGTAACTCAACTCTTAACCTGGAGATATGGAAAGTCCTCCTTCCAGCTGGTTTTGATAGCTCATTGCCTGAGGGTGATCTTTATTTGACTGATTTGAACAGCTTCGCCTCCTTCAGGGTGCATGTCAGGGACTCCCAGGTGCTTTACCATTACTATCACAGTGTTCCTTTTACTGGGGTGGATTGACAATATCTCGGGTAAAATTAGCACCAACAGTTTATCGCCAGGGACCTCATTTTTGGTTAAAAAACAAAAGAGTAAGGCTCTGGCATCTGCCAGCGCACTCCAGACTACAGTTCTCAACTACTTCCTTACAGCTTGGATCCTCGCATTTTTAGGTAAATCAAACAGCAATTTCAAGGAATTACCTTCTAAGCCTTCCCATGAGACCCAGCTATCCATTTCCTGCACGTCAGCTCCATAAAGATCCTGAGAGATTAGTTTGCCCTGTATGACTTTACTTAGTGGATCAAAGGTACAGCTGCCATATTTATTATCGAACATTTTCAGGCCTTTCATTTCTGATGATTGTACTAGTTTCTGGGAAGCCATATGTTTATTCCACCTCAAGTCAGCTGAGAAGATCATGCCCAAATACTTATACTTTCTGACCTGCTCCAGCCGTGTGTTACCTAAGAACCAAGTAAATTAATTTTTCTTTCAACCGAAAAACAACGTTTTTGTCTTGTCAACATTTATTGTTAGTTTATTTTCATAACAATAAGAATTTAGGGGATTTAATTTTTGTTAGAGCCCAAGTAGGTGTGAGATCCATCACTACCAGATCATCCTTGTACATAAGGCATTTGACATGCGTACTCCCAATTTTTGGAGAGTAACTATACCTGCTCCTTAATGTCTGGGAGAGGTCAGCAATGAACAGATTAAACAGCAGGGGTGCTAGAACACGTCCCTACCGTAAGCTGTTCTCTACTGGGATTTTCGTCAACAGGCTACCTAGCCCATCCAGGTCGACTTAGACCCAGTTGTCGCTATGAAGCTTCATCACAAGACCTAATAGGGCTTCAGATATATTCCACTGCTGGAGTTTTCGCCAAAGTGTATGTTATATCTTATGTATGTATTATTACTTTGCCTTACTATATTTACAATGCCTTTCACAATGTTCTTAGAATGCTCCCAGCTCCTAGCAACTGTGCTGTGTTTCAGTTGGAGCTGGAGCTGCTGTGGGAGTTGGCGCTTGCCTTCTTCCTCCTCCATGTAGCCTTAATAAACCTGTTTACTTAACCATGTCCAGCGTGGTTACTACAAAATTACTGGCGACGATCTAAGGCTACATGGCAACGACCCTCGCGTGTGACGCATTACTTCTATTTGGCATCACGTCCACGACTTACTTTCCTACCATCACCCTTCGTTGAGTCAAGCCAACAACTTAAGGAAACCCACGGGAAGCAACAGAAGAGAGCTACGGTACCACACGACGAAGCCTGGTAAATCCTTCAACAACGGTAGGATCTTTACTCCGTGCCTGTTCCCTCTACACGCTCACGTTGTAATATTCAGGCTATCTACAATGACTAATTTCGCCGCTACTTCGTGTTAACCTCCCTAAACTAATTCAGCCTGCCCTTCTCAAGTATTTTCATTTTTGGAAAAATGTTAATCTTTTAACGCGGACTTAGCGCTTTTCAAACCCTGTATGCTCGCGCACCCCTCCTGCATACACTATCTCCTAGCAACACTCACCTGGCAACTCTTCCAACATTCTTCGAGGAGCGCCGGCATTTCCCTGAGTTCACCCTCCTCTGTTGTGACGTTCTCTCTTGCTGTCACGTTGCTCACGCAGTGGCCGGAACTTTATTGAGGTCATTAAAAAAAAAAAAAAAAAACGCCTCTTTTACGTGTTTCACGCAGTGGCCGCCATCTTGGATTGGGGTACATCGAGTGAAACTAGATTGGTATACAGTGTACCACACGGTGATACACACACCTTCTAAAAAGCCTAAAACTTCACAGCGGCCGCCATCTTGGATTGGGGGTCCAACTCGAAAAACGAAATGGGCATACAGTGTACAACACGGTGATACTCACATCGAAAAAAAGGCTTAAATTCAGCAGGCAACAGCTCCAAACAGTGTGTCACGCGGTGATACACACACCTTATTTTTTTTTCTTCGCAACAGCTCCAAACAGTGTGTCACGCGGTGATACACACACCTTATTTTTTTTTCTTGTTAAAAGAAAGGGGGTACCACACGGTGACACACCTTGGAATCGGAATTAGTGCAGTTTGCACCACCTTTAAAACAGTGTGTCACACGGTGATACACACACCTTTATTCAAATTATACAACTTTATTTGAAGTGGTGCAGGTTGCATCATTTTTAAACAGTGTGTCACGCGGTGATACACACACCTTTCATCCTATTTTACATCGCCTTCCCAAAGGGTGTGCACTGCTTTATGTTTACAGTGACACACACCTTTATGTCACTTTATGCTAGTATCCTTCTCTTGGCTTGCAATGTTTGTTGCATCACTACATTTGTCTTAGACACTTATGGATATTTTTATTTCTTGTAGTCCTTTTACTGTCTAAGATTTCACGTTAATATTGGAATTTTTTTTTTAGGTCATTCTAAAATGTGCACCTTGCAATCAGTTAATCCTCCTCCTCCTTTCTTGGATTCGCCAGGAGATCCTCCTGTTCGTTGGGAAATTTGGCATGACGCGTTTGAAACGTATTTGGGTGCCATTGGTGCTTCTCGTTTTGTTGCAGACAGAAAGAAATGTCTACTTCTCCATTCGTTAGGGTTTGAAGCAAGGTCCATCTTCAAACATTTACCACCCTTAACACAAGAAGAGTCTCAAGAGTTGGATGAATATCAGCAAACTGTGTTAAAGCTCAAAAACAGGTTCGACAAACAACCCAGTCTCATGGTTTTGAGGCACAAATTTTTCAAAAGGAAACAAACACAGTCTGAAGATGTAGACTCCTACATTTATACGCTACGTAAATTAGCTGCTGACTGTAAATTCGAAAATTTCACTGATCAATTAATTAGGGATCAATTTGTCTGCCAGTGTAAAGACAAAAACATAAGACAGAAACTTTTGAGCATGGCTGATCCCCCTTTGGAAGAAACTATAAAAATCGCAAAAAGCATTGAAATATCAATGTTTTCCCTCAAAGAACTTGATGACAAGCTTAATGATGTTGTCAATGTCGTTAAAGTTAATAATTTATCTAAGCAGCGGGTTAAGCCTAATGCTAACTTCCCCAATGCTTCCTCTAATTTTAAACCTCAAAACTCGAATTTTGTGAAAACCAGTAGTAACATGTGTCTGAGATGTGGCAATGCATTTCACCAAAGGGGAGTTAAATGTCCTGCTATGGAAGTGGTGTGCAATTATTGTAAAAAAATGGGGCACTTCGCTAAAGTATGTCTTAAGAAAAGAAACTTCAAGAAACCTACTGTGTGTTCAGTTGAATCAGACAGTAACTCTGATTCAGAAATTATATCTGTTGTCACTTATGATCAAGACATAGCAGATGGTTGTTCTCAAGTTGTCTTTGAGGGTGATCCGTCTTCATGCGTAGATCCGGTTGTTGACATTAGGATAGGTCCCCACACAGTTAAGCTTCTAGTTGACTCAGGAGCTAAAATAACAATGATGACACAAAAACTTTTTGAAGATGTTTGGCAGGGGTCTCAAACTCTTTCTCCTCCTGACAGGTCTCCAGTGTCCTATGAAGGACGTAAAATTGAACTTTTGGGATTTTTCGAAGAGGAGCTAGGATTCAAGGATAGAAGAATCAAAGGGAAAATATATGTTGCTGTCAAAGGGCTCAACATTTTGGGGTTGGTTTCACCAGGGACTTTTTGGCATGATACTAAGACCAGGTACCAAAGAACAGGTTTTAGTGGTGGGGAATGAAGAAGAGAGTCAGGGTTGGAAGGACAAGTTCCCAGAGGTTTTCGGGAACGCATTGGGGAAAATAAAAGGTTTCAAACATAAAATTGTTGTGAAGGACGGAGCCGTGCCAGTTAAGCACAAACTTAGAGGGGTTCCGTTCAGTGTAAGAGAGGATTTAGACAAATAACTCAAAAAATTATGTTCTAAAGGTATCATCGAGCCCACTGAATCCTCTTTGTGGTTGTCGCCTTTGGTCGTGGCCAGGAAGAGGGGAGGAGATCTCCGCGTTTGTGTTGACTTAAGGTCCTTGAACAAAGAGATCTGGATAGACTCCCATCCTTTACCCAGAATAAGTGATCTTCTGGCTTCCACCAAGGGTGCTCGTTACTTTACCAAGTTAGACCTAGCCAGTGCATACCACCAGGTTGAATTGGACCCTGATTCTCGTCATCTAACTGCTTTCGTCTCTCCATTAGGCACTTTCCGGTATTGTCGTATGCCTTTTGGGCTGGCGTCAGCAGCCTCGGTCTTTCAGAGGATCATGGTCAACATCCTCAAAGGGGTTGAGAGAGTCTTAGTCTTTCAAGATGATGTATTGATTTTTGGGAGGGATCTAGACTCTCATAATGCTACACTTGACAATGTTCTGACTCTCTTTAAAAAGAATGGTGTAGTACTTAAGGAAGAAAAATGTGAGTTTCTCCGTTCCAAGGTAGAATACTTGGGTCATGTCATTTCTGATGAGGGCGTCAGTCCTAAATCTGGCTTGCTAACAGCAATTATAGATGCTCCAGCTCCTGCGGACAAGACTGGGGTCAAATCTCTTTTGGGTCTGTGTGAGTACTACTCGAGGTTTGTTCCGAATTTTGCTTCAATTGTCAGGCCCATTAGCAGTCTTCTCAAAAAAGGGGTGAAGTTTGAATGGTGCAATGCCTGTGAAGTTGCTCTCAATGCTGTCAAATCTTCTTTAAGGGATGGATCTGTACTTAAGCCGTTTGATCCGAATCTTCCTTGCTGTGTCACTGTCGACGCCAGCCAAATGGGTCTAGGTGGGATGTTGACCCAGACCGACAGAGGGGTTGAGAACACTATATGTTTTGCTTCAAGAGTCCTGAGATCTGCTGAGCTTCAGTACTCAGTCATAGAAAGGGAGTTGCTGGCCTGCACGTGGGCTATTGAGAAGTTTCGTTCGTATATTTGGGGGAAAAGGTTTTTGTTGCAGACGGATCACAAACCTTTAGTCAATATCCTTGGAGGTTGAATGAGTAAATGTTCTACTCCCAGGATCTTATGTATGGTCTCAAAGCTCCTCCAGTATGAGTTTGATGTGAAACATATATCTGGGGGAAGAAATGGGCGAGCTGATTTCTTGTCCAGATTCCCTGTTAAATCAGATGAATCAGAAAATGTCGATTTATGTGAGTTTTCCAATGAGGACTGCGAAGATTGTTTAGTAGCAGCTTGGAGGTACCTTGTATGAATCTAGGCTCAGAGAAAGAGTGGTTGCGAGCCATGTGCTTCAAGAGGTGTGTTCTCATGTGATTGTAGGATGGCCTAGGGAGAAGGTTGTCAATTCTCTTGTCCAACCTTTCTGGAAGGTACAAGATGAACTCGCCCTGGAGGATGGTTTACTCCTAAGGGGGGATAAATTTGTTCCTCCCCATGTTTTCCGCATTGAAATAATACAGAGAGCCCATGAGGGGCATCTTGGGTGTACACTCACTAAACGTCGCGTAAGGGACACTTACTGGTGGCCAAGGATGGACGCTGAAATTGAGGAGTTTGTTTCCAAATGTTATGTCTGTGGTGCAGCTGACAAAAGTTTCAAAGTATCTGTTCCCCCTTTGATGCCGATTGAGTGCCCGCAGGGACCATGGTTGAAGCTTGGATTAGACATCATGGGACCCTATGACAATCTTCAGGGTGGTTTACGATTTGTGTTGGTTCTCATGGACTATGCATCCAAATGGCCAGAAGTTAAGTTGGTCAGGGAGGCTAACGTCAAGGCCATTGTCTCTTTTCTGAAAGAGGTGTGGTTGAGAGAGGGTTGTCCAGAGATCCTTGTCTCTGACAATGGCACACAATTTGTGAGTCATGAATTCCAATTTTTTTTGTCAGAATCAGGTGTCAAACACTGTAAAACATCCTTGTATCATCCCCAGTCAAACGGACTTATAGAGAGAATGAATCGTGTGATTGGGGAGTGCATAAAATGGGCAAGAGCGGGGAATCATGACGTTCAGAAGGCTCTTGACAGTTTGGTTTGGTCCTATAGGACGACGCCTCATTCTTCCACCAAAGTTTGTCCTTTCGAATTGTTAAGAGGGAGAAAGGCCAATACCAGTTTCAGACCTGGTTGGATGTCTAAGTGGGTAAAGTCTGATTCTGATGTTTCCAGATTAATGTCTACGGTTGTTGAAAACATGACCAATTCTCAGGTCAAACAAAAGGAATGGTTTGACGTCAAGAAAGCAGTCAAGGTTGTTCCTCTTGTGGTAGGAGACATGGTCAAAATAAAATCTCCAGTGCATACGAGGAAAGGAGACTGCAAATTCAGTGAACCTATTAAAGTTGTTAAGATAGTTGGGAATGCCGTGATGGTATCGGGAGGACATTGGTGGAACCTTAACAGAATAGTGAAGGTCCGCACCAAAGCCTCAGCTTCCGATTGTCTAGCCTCTGAACCTTCTTGCTCAGATCAAACCATCGTCAAACGAAGTTTCAGACAAATAGTTAGACCTGCTAGATATAGGGATTAAGTCTTTTCTTTTGGGTGTATTGTGTTTTGTTTTGGGGAGAGAGAAGATATGTTATATCTTATGTATGTATTATTACTTTGCCTTACTATATTTACAATGCCTTTCACAATGTTCTTAGAATGCTCCCAGCTCCTAGCAACTGTGCTGTGTTTCAGTTGGAGCTGGAGCTGCTGTGGGAGTTGGCGCTTGCCTTCTTCCTCCTCCATGTAGCCTTAATAAACCTGTTTACTTAACCATGTCCAGCGTGGTTACTACAGTGTACCTCTGTCCACCCTTTCGAATGCCGCTCGGAAGTCAACGAAGCAGCAGCAGAGGCCATCTACCAACTCCATTGACTTCCTTGTGACTCCCCACAGTGTGAGACAGTGGTCCATCATAGAATGCTTTGGTCTGAAGCCTCCTTGCTCCACAGGGATCAGTCCAGTGTCAAAAGCCCAGGCAGCTAAGTGTTTTAATAGTGTTTGAGCAAAGTGTTTAGAGGGAATATCGAGGAGGGAAATCAGACGATAGTTAGCAGGCTGATTCATTTTGCCTTTTTTATGAATGGGTTTTACTATGGCTCCTTTCCATGAGTCTGGGAGGATGCCTGTATACGTTACCTTTGGAAGAACCCACTCTTAATTAGTCCCTATTTCCTAGGGTCTTTAATAAATGTCACAGATGGGAAACCATCCAGACTGCCGTCCCTAAAGGCTTTCATATTACTGATTATTTCAGACAGCATTACTGCCGTCTGTGTGTTTGCTATCACTTATGACTCAGCTTGAGAGCTGTCCCAGGTTCCTGACAAATTCCTAGAGTTTCCACCACTGTATAGAGAGTAAATTAAGGTATACCAATCTTCCTCACTTATCTGGGGATCAAGGGAAGATGGTGATGAGAGAGTTACAGAGTTCACTAGCCGCCAGAAGCGCTTACTATTCTTATCCACAATGGCAGTGAGCATTAACTTCCAATTTAATTTATAAAACTCTCTCTTTTTATGGGCACGTAGATTTCGACCATGGCTGTTCTTAAGCTGACATCACTTGGATTTAACTTGGAGCGTCAACGACTCCTGTTTACCACTTTTCTGCCATCCCGACAGCCATCGTCAAATCAACTATTCTCCTTTCCTTATGGCCCGCTAATTGGGTGAGGGCCCCCCTTTTATAGATTGAAAAGGGCTAATAATTGCCTAGTTAACCTAGTATCAATTCAACACATCTTGGCCTGCTTCCAAGTCTAAATGCTCAAATTCAATTGAGGAAAGAGCCTGCAGTGCATCTTTGGTAATCAGAACTCAAATTCTCTTACAATAGACTACCTCAAGAGACAAGGTGGCACTTGTGCAAAGCAAAAAAACATCTTTAAACTCCAGACTAAGGGCAGACGGCCAATTGGTCCCATATCAAGGACTCTAAAGTTTTTCACCCGATATAATTGGTGTGTTGGAACCAACAAATTGGGCAAATTGCTGTTACCATATTTAAAGGTTCTCAGCATTGGTGAACAAATCAAGTAGGCAAGCAAGGACCCATTCATAGGTAGTTTGGAGCTTCATTATTTTCCTCCTGCAGCGGACAGATACCAATATTAGCAATTCACCCACTGCTCTTCCTCTTGAAGAGGCCTTGGCATTTTGGACTATAGCAACAAACCCCTCCACCACAGGGCACTCCAAAAACCAGGTTTCCTGTAGGAACAATACTGGGCAATTAGTTAAAACCTTTCTATGGATTTCCATGTCTATAAATGATTTAAAATCATATACGTTCCATACAAGAACACAACCTGGAAGTTGATGCCCTGACTACTACCAATCGATTTCCTCAGCACTTCTACAACTCCAGGGAGGAATATAGCGATCATGGATGTCTTTAAACCAGGGACTCTGTATTCCCTGGATGGTATACCCCTGACGACAATGGGCGCTTTTCCTCCTGGTCTCATCGAACTCCGGGTAGTCAGACAGATTTTGATTACTCTGTCATTATGGAAAGTTATAGTAACTATTCTTTAGTGTGACCCATCTTGTTCCCACCAGCTCCTTCCAACACCTGTTCTCTGTCCTACACCCATGGGCCTAGCAAGGAAAACCCGATTAATGTTTTTACCCTCCATATTCACATAAAAATTGGGTTTTCTGGGTGTAATAGCCCTCCCCTGGTTTGCCAACGGTTTCAAGCATTGCCTCACTTCCTTCACCAACACTAATGCCATTTGTGGCCAAGGATGGATCAGAAGCTTCCACTAAGTTCTTCATCGTCTCAGAAGCAAACAGTACAGTAATTAGTTCTTCCCCTACAACGTTTCGAAAACCAACCAGTGCGAGGTCCTTTGAGGAAACATTTCTCAACCAAATATTGTTTACAAATACACTTAACAGTCTAGATCTATTAAAGGGTCGACTAACTGAGTGCAGCGTTTTCCTTTTGGATTGCAGCTTTAGGAATAACAGCGGCGGTACCTTTGGCTTAAGAGCGCCTCCTACATGGGGGGGCGTGGCCAAGCCGGCCAAGATGGCGGATGTGCTTTCCTAGTGCTCCGCTCGGCAGCCCGCGCAATCGGCAATAATCAATGCCATAATCACCCCATATCCCGCTGAAACCAACACCGGAGCTAGCGAAGCTCCCATACGATCACTTTGAAGTCCGGATCGCGGGGCAGGATGCAGCCCCCGCGTTGCAAGAGACCCAGACAGTCCCCTCGCAGCGAGGCCAACATGGCGGCGCCTACCCGGCACTGAAGGCCCTCCATGGCAATAGAGGACTTGGGAGGCCAAGCAAGAAGATCCCCATCCATTACCACCACACCGGGAAAAGAACCACCCCCGATGCTCCCGAGGCTCCTAACAGTGCAGGTGAGAGCGTAGCTTGCTGACGGCGGGACTCCGGGAAGAGGCCGTAACCACTCGCAGACCACGCACGGAATAACCGCCACATAGTGGGCTTGGCCTGGGGGATCCACTGCCTATCCCCGGTGCGAAGTGCGGTTCGCTCCGGCATTGCTTCACCCTGCGCCCCATCGCAACAAAACAACGCGGCCTCCCCCCCCGCACGGCGCCGGGACTCGAGGCGCGCGGCGGGAGGTCGGGATGGACTAAGAGTCTCCCGGTTATGGCAGGCCTCATCAACCCACTACGCTACCCCACTCGGGCCTAGCCCACGATCTGTACCGCAGCATAACCGGCAGTACCTGCAATTGGGGCGTACCATTCCGGGCTGGTAAGGGTTTGCCCGGACGCTGCCTTCTGCCTCCATCAGCTTCCCCGATGCACCGGTGCGCCACAGCGACCCAAGATCGACCTAGGCGGAGGTGAAACCCCTGACCGCTTCAGGACCAGAGCACAGACATACCGCTACCTCGGCTCCCCGCAGGGGAATGGGCTGGATCCCTCGCCGAAGTAGCAGAAGCATCGCTGGGGGGCTTGTTGACTCCCTCCTCCCCTCAATAGGCCCTTAAGCCCTAGCTGACACAGCGCTAGATCGCGAGGTGCACGGTGGATAAGCCAAGGTGGGAACCCTGCTAATCAGACGCTCCCCGTCCCCCATCGCATCGAGGCGTGGCCTCCCTCCCCCCTCACGGCACCGGGACTCGAGGCGCGCGGCGGGACATCCAGAGGAGCTGGGTCTGTCCTGGTTGAGGAAAGCTGCTTTGACCTACCGAGAAGGCCCCGTCTGCACGACACCAGGCCGCGCAGCATGCAACGAGCGGGCCGGAACGAGCGCTTCTCCATCGGACAGGCCAAACTGACAGCAACGTTCAGGGTGAAGCCCGGGGCCCACACCGACATGACCAGAAGCAACGCAGTGGCAAGAGAATACAGCGACGCGACACGGAGGGGCAGCAATCACCCCAAGGACTATGAGGCCTCACCCAGCTATATCGTCGGGGGTACACAGCAATAGATGACTTCCCTTCTCCCCTCTTCGGGGAATTCAGTGCAGCTGAGGACCTTACACCACCGAGGGCACAAATCTGCCCATAATACCTAGTAGGGTGGCAAATACCAGAAAGTAGGTACCCGGTGCCAGTGATATCACCTACGACAGGTGAACCCCAACAAACGGGGCAGGACATCAACAAGCCATGGAAGGGGTCCTATAGAAGTCTGCCACCACCTAACCACACATCGCCTGGGCCCAGCTCAGATACCATCCTGCTAACGACAACAACATACAAAGGCGACATGGGGCGTCAACGCATAACAGGAGCATTGCAGGCACCGGTGAGCATGAGGCCGACCTCCCCAGACCCCAAGGTCACCCAGCCAGAAGGGGAACCCTCCCACACAGCGTCCATGTCCGATAAATTGGATAAAGTCTTGGCGGCAATCGAGCATTCAAGAGTGACTATGGAAAACAGATTTGGAGAACTGGCCACAGACCTTAACCTACTCCGAGACGACCACAGGAAGCTGGAAGACAAAGTTAAGCAAGGGGAAAAGACGCTCCAAACCATAGAACCGCAAGTGCAGTCACAACATGGCACCCTGAAAGACCTGCAATCTAGGGTAAAGATCCTGGAAGACAAAGCTGATGACTTGGAAGGGCGATCCCGCCGTAGTAATATCCGCATCCTGAATCTACCGGAGGGGGCAGAAGGGTCCAACCCTATTCGTTACATCGAAACATGGATCAAAACGTTCACCCAGACAAAAGACTTGACGCCCTTCTTCTCTGTAGAGAGAGAGCACCGGGTCCCAGCCCGCAAGCCACCCCCAGGATCATCGCCCCAACCGTTCCTATTGAAACTGCTCCATTATCAAGACAGAGACACTGTTCTCCGGGCTGCTAGACAAAATGGACCGCTGCGAGTGGAAGACAAACAAGTTAGGTTATTCCCAGATCACTCCCGTGCTGTTCAGCAACAAAGGGCCACGTTCCTAGCAGTTAAACGTACCTTACGCCAAAAGAACATACAATATGCACTCTTATTTCCTGCTCGCCTCAAAATCATGCATGACGGAACTGCACACTTCTTTACTGATCCTGCGGATGCGAGTGAATGGGTGGAACAATGGCTGGTGAACCTTGATGGTCGCGGGAACACACAAAGTCATCGACCCCCTGGACGTCAACGGCGGCAACACAAAAGAGTCACCCTCACACAACTGAGCCCACGATCTGATTTCTCCCCAAAAAACTCTCCCGACCTTGAGCAAATCATAGCGGAGCACAGGAAAGCACTGCAAGCGGCCGCAGTGGTGAGATCGATGAGGGAAAGCTCAGACGGAGAAAAGGGCCCACATATCTTCACCTCAGAGGAGGAAGTCAGCGACACGAATACTTCCCGGGATGGCTCAGTCACACCTCCGATAGTGACTCCTCAAACGGCGGACATGTTGATATGATGATCACTCTGCTGTGAGGCGACCACAGGGTGATGTATCCTTTGAGATCTAAATATCCAGTGAGAGAACACTGGCATGGATAAGCGTGACTCCGTGGTAAGGTATCCCGAACATTACTAGACTGTATATCGGACTGGAATGCAACACATGGGAGATGGTGAGGGGGAATCCCCTAGGCATCCCCCGTCTACCGTCTAATAACGGGCAGCCGTAGCGACAGCGGCTGGCGAAGACGTACGGTAACCCCCCTCTAATAACAAACTAAAGACAGTACACGATGTGTAGTTTGGACGTATCGCCCCGAGCGATAGGTCCCACAAGTTGGGAATGTTTCCCATGGTTCAGTTATACTTTCCCCCTACCTCAAGTTCCCCAATTACCCCCTGCGGAGCACACAAGCAGAAATGAGAAATATATACGAGTGGTGGGGGTGGTGGAGGGGAGACACAGGGGTCCAGTAGGGCATCATACGCTTAGATACCAACCGACATGGCCACCAAGATCCCTAGCTCGGATATAAAGATTATTCCATTAAATGTCAGCAATATGCACACAGCGAATAAGCGATACGCCGTCTACGCATATGTAAAGAGACAACAACAGGCACAGATAGCTTTCCTACAGGAGACACACATGACAGCGGTAGAGGTGGATCGCCTGCGTAGGAAGTGGCAGGGTACTATATGTGCTACAACATACTCGGCATTCGCTAGGGGCGCCCTAATTTGGATTCGGCCTGGGATCCCTTTTAAGGAGCAGACGCGTATTGTAGATAAAGAAGGACGATACACCCTATTGGAGGGATTGTTAGAAGGCCAACCTATACTGTTAGGGAGCATATACGCTCCTAATGTAGAGCAAGACAAATTCTGGAGTCACCTTACGGGAGTGTTAGCCCAATGCGCATCAATCCCATGGCTCTTAGGGGGCGATTACAACTGCGCCCTGGACCTCCACTTAGATAGATCCCACCCCCCGTCAGCGCAGTCACCTGCACACAAACAGACGGACCAATATCGCACATGGGTAAAACACTGGGCATTAGCGGATGCATGGTGGGAACGGAACCCTGACACTAAGCTATATTCCTTCCACTCCATCCCACACAACCTACAAGTGCGGCTTGATAGATTTCTCTGCTCCACAACAATACTCCCTAGAGTCCAGCACACAGACTATTTAGGCAGAGTACTATCAGATCATGACGCACACATAATGACCCTCAGGTGGAAGCCACCCCACCACCCCGTACCCACCTGGAAACTACAGCGAGACTGCCTCACAGACCAAGTGTTTCGCCATGAACACAGGGACCATATCCGAGAACACTTCATACTAAACACCGACACGGCAACGTCCAGACTGATAGAATGGGACGCATTCAAAGTTGCCGCCAGAGGGCATTGCATACAACAAATAGTGGGGGTACGTAGAACGCTCGAAAGATCATTACAAAGCGCAGAAGTAGCACTAGCGGCTTTAACAAAAAAAACTGATATGGGCGAAGCCACCCTAGCTCAAGTGGCAGCAGCCAAGACTTCCTATGCAGAGGCAATGAGGGATCTACGCAAATATAACTTTAGGGTATATGCTACCAAGATGCATAAAGAAGGCAATAGAGCCGGGACGCTTCTGGCGTGGTTAGCCAAGCAAGACATAGATCTGAAACCGATCACGGAAATCATAGACAAGACCGGGACCCCTCGACACTCGCAGGTAGATATCTTGCACATTTTTTACGACTATTACTCAGGTATCTATCAGGCCCCAGCGCAGGGAAACCATCACACGATAACCCAATTCCTCTGCCCATTGCCCATTCCCCGCATCCCATCCACAGACAAAAAAGCCTTAGAAGCGAGAATCATATCCCTGGACATCGCCCAAGCAATCAGAGCATTAGCGCGCAACAAAGCACCAGGAATGGACGGCTACCCACTAGAATACTATAGCACTTTTTCAGCCCACCTGATTCCCCGGGTTGTAGCCATGTATGAAGACGCGCTGAAAAGAGGAGAGCTCCCAGGCTCCCTTAGGGAATCTATCCTAGTCACATTTCCAAAACCACACAGAGACCCAACGCTCCCCGCTTCATACAGACCAATAACATTGCTAAACGCAGACTGTAAAATACTAGGTAAAATTTTAGCAGACCGGTATACCCAAATCCTCTCACCATTGATCCACCCGGACCAATGCGGGTTCGTCCCAGGGCGTAACACCTCACAGAATCTACGCAGGCTGTTCCATATCCAAGACAGGTCAAGTGCGCAGTTCCCCAATGCGGCATGTTGATTCTAGACCTCGAAAAGGCCTTCGATACTCTGTTGTGGCCCTACCTATTTACTGTCCTCCGTAGAATAAACATAGGACCTACGCTGATGGCATATACACGGCTCCTTTATACAGGCCTAACTTCGCGGGTGAGAATAGGCAAATTAATTTCTGCCCCATTCCCGATAGAACGAGGTACAAGGCAGGGGTGCCCCTTGTCCCCCCTCCTATTTGCCCTGGCAGTAGAGCCCCTGGCGATACGTTTGCGTCGGGGGGCGAGACATGGGGTATCCCGATAGCAGACACGGTACACTGCGTATCATTGTACGCAGACGACCTCCTGATCTATGTCTGAGACATCACATGGGACCTCGTCCCAATCTGGACGACGTTGCGGGACTTTGCAGAGGCCTCAGGCCTCAAAGTCAATTGGGATGAGTCCACGATTTATCCATTGAGCCCCCACTTGGCCCCTCTCGACATATCAGTCGGAGCTCAGAAAATTGCCTGGAGTACTGCAGCGCCTCGATATCTAGGGGTGAAACTGTACCACTCTCCCGAAGACCTATTCGAAGGGAACCACCGTAAGGTGCTCGCGGGGATACGAAGGGCGGTGGGCTTCTGGAAAACATTGCCCTTAGCCCCCATTGGACGAGTAGCCCTTGCCAAAATGATCATGGTCCCCAGACTACTTTATCACTTCACCAACCTCCCGGTGATACCACCACACCCTTTCTTCCAGGAGCTGAATACACTGCTCACCACATTGATATGGGGAGGAGGTCGACATAGGGTAGCCTTAACTACACTATACTTACCCACAAATCAAGGAGGGCTGGGAGCACCATCCTTCGAAGCATACTTCCTAGCGGCTCAACTTCAGTGGTTATCGCACTGGACAGCAGAGCATCATATAGGAGAAACAATTACTGATGAAGGCCGCGTACCTCTCCCGGCGATCCGGAGATTGCTCATGCCAGGTACCAAGCCATTGCGCACTTACCCCTTGCAGGTGTCCATAGCATACGCGTGCATGCTGAAAATCAACCGCATGTCTAAAGAGAAGCCCCTATACTCACCTCTACTCCCATTGGCAGGGTTCCCCCGAAAGGATAAATACTACACCACCCGAACCGTTCAGATCTGGACCGAGCACTCCATCACAGAGATGGAATCTTTGTTCGAAGACGGCCAGCTGCGGACGTACGCCCAAATAGTTGAAAATTATGACCTCCCACAGGGCCAATTCCTGCTACACAGACAACTCTTAGACAGCGGCCACCACTACTGGGATCTAAATGAGGGGGAACACCCTACACATCCAGTGCTACATGCAATTCTGCATATGGGAGCGGGTAGACACTTAGTTACTTGGCTCTATAAAGCTGTCCGGGAACTAATCCTCAACACTCTACACTCGTTACGGCAGGCGTGGGAAAATGAAATAGGACAGGTATTTAATGATAAAGAATGGGAGAAGGCACTAGAATACCCAAAAAAGGTCTCCCGGAACGCGCGTTTCAAAAACATCCAGTTCAATATTCTCCACAGAGCATACCTCACACCACACCGCCTTCACCGTTTTTACCCCGATACACACTTTGCATGCCCCCATTGCCAGACCCCTGAGGCGGACTTCAAGCACATGTTTTGGGATTGCCCCACTGTCCAACAGTATTGGGAAAAAGTACACCAAACACTCCGGGTGACAACAAACATTATGACCATATCCACATGGGAAGCATGTGCCCTCAGAATCTTCCGCAGGCGGAAGTCCAAAAAGGTACAAAGCCGCTTCGCATCCCTCGCCATTCTCTTAGCAAAAAGGGGAATGTATTGGCGGGCCCCGGAGGGACCCCCTGAAGCAGCCTGGGTAGGCGCCGTGAAAAAATGGGGAGCGGCGGAAGAAGATGTACTAAGGGAGGAGGAAGTGAAGGGAATAAGCAAACATCCCATATCCCTGGAATGGGCACAATTATTATACCAATTCACGCATGAAACAGCGCAAACAGATTCACCTATGGCCTCCCGATCCCAGACTCCGTCCCTATCCCCCATAGGATCGACAGAAGCAGGCACCAGGCCAGGCCCATGTATCTAGGGCCAGCGATGCGTGGGAGCCACGCTGGATAATCCCATGTGCTACGCTGAGACGATCTGCTGCGCCCCCCCCCACATCCACGACACTACACCGTGAAATGGAAATACAACCAGCTGCACAAGGTGTACACCACTATATATTCCAGCAGCTCCCCAATAACCTCCCCAGTTTACCCCAAAAAGTTGATAGTTCTTCTACTTCTTCCTCATCGGCTGTTCTGAAACCGATGGTTTTTCAAACGGGTAGGCATTCCTCAAAATTTCATATATGACAGCACAAAAACGTAACGGTGGGGATAAACCATCAATCCACGATCATGGGAAACTCACCTAACCAGGTTCTAGCAAGAGCACTGACACAGAAGCAGCAACAGGCAAGGGGGTAGCACCCAGAATACTCTACTGTGCCATGTTCAATGTTTGTAATATGCCGTAATGTAGTAAACTCTATTATCTATAGTCACTGTTCAACTTCCTGCAAATGCATGTCGTTTTCTAATAACAGTATCATCATTTGTAACATGAAATGCTAAATACCAATAAAAAGATTTTAAACAAATCCTACATGGACTAAGTAAGAATTGTTTGAACCAGCTAAGGGTTTTCTTTTATCAGAATCACGAGTCCGAAATGCAGAGTAGGGTGGGAATATCCCCTTAGAATTGTTAGTATTTTTGCCCCCAGTGGCCTCTTTTATCACTGTTGAACATGCCTTGATTTTCGTTCTACCTTTCTCTGGAAGTTTCCTTAATCTCCATACATATTTCTTACCAGTCTTCCCCATAGTGATTTGTTTCTTACACATCATAGGGGTCACTGTTGGAATTGGAGGCTTGGGAGGTTGGCTGAGGGGTTCCACACCGCACAACTTCAATTGACACATCTGCTTCCTACCTCTCCTCCCTTTTTGGACTCTCTCTCCCAGATGTCAACAACATGGTGAGACTGAACTTAGACAGTTCCCTTTTCCCATGTACACTCCCCCTTTTCAGGACTAGCTAGGGAAATCTTGAAACGTATGTCCCATCATTTACAGTACAAGCAGTTAGATGAGTCCCCTCTTGGAGGGCGGAGGAAAGACCGTAGTCAGAAATAACCCCTTTTGACCCTCCTCCTACGGGTGCATCCTTAGACTCATCCTTCAGTGATTTGCTAATAGTTTCGAGCAGTTGGATAAGCTTAACATTTTGAGTGTTATTCAAAACCAGAGCCTTTAAAATTCCCTGAAAGATTACTTGCATTAGGGCAAGGAGGTTCAACATTGACAAGTCTTGGGCAAAGTCAGATGCATTCCCCAGGGAGTTAATCTCAATTGTTAGTTCATGCTTATCATCATCAGTCCCCCTCGTTGGTCCAGCAGCTGATTCTTTGTGCTCTTCACGCTCAGTAAAGGGTATTCGTTCTGGTTGTGCACTGCACAATGGTTAGGTCAGGGCTACACAAGACTTAGCTCCCCTCAAGGCTATTGGGGAGGATGAAGACCTTGGAGGTCTAGCTCTCAAACCCTCCCCCACTCTGGCCTTGAAACCCTTCTGTCAGGTTTGAAACAGTTGACAACTCCAGATCCCCCAAACCTTGTCTAGCACGCTCAAGAGGGAGATTGTGCTACTCTACATCAATCTCTTTGTCAATGGGGATATTAAATTGCATAGCTTTAAGGGCCGAGTGGCCTGAGCTGGAGACTAGGTCAATAAGAGGTCTGGGCTTCACAGGCTTATCCATCAGGTGGGCATCACCCCATTTTTGGAGCACACATTTGGACATCCACTACCTGTTGTCGTCACACACTACTAGAAAAGCCTCCTTTCATTTGTCCTTTGGTAGAGCAACACCACCTACTCCAATATCACCCGAAGGGCAGGTGACTTGCAAGAACTTTATTTTCACTGACTCGACAGGGGAGGGAAGCTCACCTATAGGGGCTTCATACCCCGTAGAACCACCTTCTTTTCCACCTGTGGTATATGACCTCTCCAGACTGACAGATCCATTATCAACATCAATATTGCTTTTGACCAAAATCGAGATACTTCCCCCCTCACTCAGGTCAGACACTGACTGGCCTTCTGACTTTAAAATGTTTCGCGAAAAATTCCCACAGGGAGGTTGGCAGCCAAGCAACTGACCTGATAGACGTCTGTCGTATCCTAACTACTGGACTATTTTTGTCTCAGAGGGGAGAAAGACAGGGGTCACAGTAGTCTCAGAAGTGAGTGTCCTTGCTGGTGAATCAGATGATTCCATCGTGGGAACCGTGGACCCGCCCAAGTGATCTTGGCTTAGTTGAGAGAGAGACACACCTCCTTGGAAGGATGGTGGGGTTAAGTGGTCAAAACCTGAATTGGATGGGGTACTGCATCTCCTGAGTAGCCCCCAACTACCCACTTTGTGATGGTACTCTCTAACAAATTGTCACCACTGTTTTTCGAAGCAGGTGAGGAATGAGCGCTTCTTTAAGGCAGTCCATCATCTGAGCTTCCTTAGAGCAATGACCCCTCCTCACTCTTGAATGGGAACCACATAGGCATCTGGGGTGGAGGGGTGAGCTCCAAGGATCCTTACGGTGAACTATGCCCTGCTCCAGGGCGCGCTTTAACCAGACCTTTTTCTCCCCTGTGCTGATTGTGACTGTCAGCCCTGCTTCCCCTTCCTCTTGACCTCAGTATGTGCTCTGCCATAATGAAGATTAGTTTTAAAAGTTATGAGGTTACAGGGGGCGATAGTTTCTCAGAATGCTAGCTCCAACAGTTGCCTTGATTAAAGATAATAAGAGCTGAAGTGATGGCACGAAGAGGCACAGCGTCCAAGCAAATAGCAGGTAAACTGAAAACAGTGCCGGTCCCAACAAGCACTGAAACAGCCAGGAGGGAACACAGGAGGTTCCACAGAGCACAAGCCACACCAGCTCTCTAGAGAGGCCGCCGCCATACTCTGGGCTACCAACGCTGAAAACGCCTAAAGAGCCCCTTCTTTCACGCCCAGTCTTCTATGTTGTGCCTTAAGAACCAGAAAACAAGAGCATCAGAAAGCAACAGCAATGGGCGTGGGATCCTAGGCAGGATGATAGGCGCCCCGCCCAACCGATACCTCACTGTGGCACTCTGCATCGTATGCAACATTCAACACATAACTGGCGGTAATCCTCGTGTGGTCATGGGAGGTGCGGAAGTCACACGGTTCACAGCGGCTCTGCGTACTCCCCCCAAGTTGGAGTGTGTGCACCCTATCAGGCCTCACAGTGTCTTCTTCCAGAGTCGGAGCTCACATGGGCTCGTTTGAGCCGCTAGCCATGGATCTTGCTCAGGGCAGCGAGCGGCAATGAAAAAGAAAACCTCAGGCAAGCTTGCAAGGTCACCGCCTTAACCGGCACAGCCCATCTCAAGCCCCCTCAGAGACAGCGAGCAGTGGCAGCATCCCCTACAGCGTCCTCTGCAGTGACCCAGCCCATGGTCCATGTTCCACAGCTCTGTCCTCGCTCCTCCTCCACAGGTACAGTGTTAGCATCAGCACATCTCCTGTCCGCAGCCGCCAGCACGTCTCTGCAGCCAATAGGTTGTAATACTGTTCAGGTATCTAGCCTGAGCTGCAGCTTTACCACTCTTTAAGGTCTTAATATAATTGCTTTTCGCACCCTTATTTCAACTAATTTCATATTTTTTGCTACATTGTAGGTCATGGTTTGCCACTACATTTGGACAGCAACCCGCTTTCATTGCCTGTGATTCTGAAGTAATTTATTGTGATTGTGGACCGCAACTTTATTTCTGGAAATGGAATATGAAGAATGAAGTAGAAATGTCCCATTATTATAACCCACACTGATCAATCTCTCTCACTCCCTGAGACCTCACCTAGGGGACGATTACGACGCGGCCTGTAAAGGCTCCGACCAACGGTTGGAGTCTTCTGGCCCGCATCATAATTGGCCACTCAGCTTACTTTCCGACCGCCGTAATATAATGCTGGTGGTCGGAAAGTAAACCTAACAGTTAATTCGGATGGCTTCCAGTCGGAACCGGCTCGTAATCCCAAAGGGCTTGCCTTTCCGCCCTTGGGATTATGATGCACGGTTTCCAGCCCAGAAAGTGTGTTTGGGGGCACACAGCAGGGCTCCCTTAGGTGTGCGGCCTCCGGGTGGAGGCTGAGGGGGCACCTATTATAACCAACAGTGATCAATCTCTCTCACTCCCTGAGACCTCACTTAGGGGCCGTTTACGATGCCGCCCATAAAGGCTCCGACCAACGGGCGGAGTCTTTCGGGCCGCATCATAATTGGCCGCTCGGCTTACTTTCAGACCGCCGCATTATAATGCTGGCGGTCAGAAAGTAAACCGGCCAGTTAATTCGGATGGCTTCCAGTCACAACCGGCTCGTAATCCCAAAGGGCTTGCCTTTCCGCCCTTGGGATTACGATGCACAGTTTCCATGTCAGAAAGTGTGTTTGGGGGCCCACAGCAGGCCCCCTTAGGTGCGCGGCCTCCAGTTGGGGGCCGAGTGGGCACCTATGGTGCCTCCTTGTTAATCCCTGCACCCCGTGGCAGGCACCTTGAGGTGCAGGAATAAACGACACCTCCCATTTCTCAATGGGAGCTTGTGTTACGGCCGGTTTACGGCCGTAACACGAGCTCCCATTGAGAAATGGGAGTATGCAACCGAAGAGTGTTCAGTCGCTTTGTAATTAGCCGGCCGCGACCGCCGACCATAGGTCGGTTGGTCCCAGGACCGAGACGGTGTCACACATCGTAATCAGGCCCCAAGTGTCTAAGTTTTCTCTTCCTGCTGTATTCTCACTTTGTGCCCTATTTGGAGGGCCCTGCTGTTGGACAAGTAATATCACTTCCTGGGGATACCAGTACAGAAGGCATTGGGAATTAAGGGGAGCAGAGTTATAGGACATTATGAGAGGGACCCTATGGAGCCCCTTAGAAATGAGTAATTTGGAATAACACATCCTATGTCTAGTTTTCCCTTGGTATTTCACTGAGAGATTTGGCTTGCTTTTAGCAGGTTAAACCTCATGGTGAAAGACACAAGTTCTGCAGTGTTTACCCAGTTCCTAAAATGTTGATGGGGTCAGTAACTCCAGTTACTGGCCTAATCAGAATTACAAGGGACCTCAGAATGAAGGACATGGTCTACAAGATATGTGTGCAACCTTCTTTGTCTGTCTCTCCACTGCAGGTTGGAGTTATTTGATTAGGCTATTAACCTCATTACAGGTGCCACTATGGTGGTAGAGGTCTCTACCTGCATGTGTAAAGATACAAGTATTAAATATAGAGTCATACATCCTGTGTAGGAGGCTCTATTGGAGATGGAGACATGTAAGTCTGTACCTAAGAGTAACTTTACACTCAGAAATGGTGAATAGCAAAAAAGTGTAAAGTTATTATTAGGTCCAATATTAGATTTTAGGCCTGATTACAAGTTTGGGGGTCTGACCGCCAGAGAACCACATCCGCCTGTAGACCACAGTGCTGGGGGTCCAAACACTGCCGTAGTACAAGTTGACCACTGTGCCGGCTGTGTGGCTTCGGAATCTTGCAGCGGTAGTGAGTACTTTTTCAAATATTTCGATGCCTGTGTGTGCATTTTGACTGCATATGTGTCGGATGCACACATATGCATGATACATGTGGTAAAATTACCATCTACCCAGCCCATAAGTGGGAAGTCCTGGCAATGGGTATATGGTATGAAAAGGACTCACCTGTCGACTGCTGCACACAGGGTTGTAATCCTTGGGGTGAAGATCCTGCTGTGAAGGATGGACCTGAAGAAAGGGATCCACATCAGACTCTGCCTGGAAGAACAAGAAAGTTGTCAGTACTCACCCCAAATCCATTGTCACTGCCACCTTGCAGCAGGTGGTCGGACCGTTGCGGTCAGCTCGTGGAAAAGTCAACTCGTAAGACAGACGGCAGTGCAACTACCCTGCACTGCCATATAGCGGCTGTCTTTCCCCGACTGCGTACCCAGCAGCCTTGGTGGTTGAGCCACAGTCTTCGCAAAATCTATCCACCCAACTCGTAATACGGTGGTCGGACCGCTGAGCTCTCCATGATCAGACCGCCACCACCGGTATGTCAGTCCATGGGACCGCCAAACTCATAATAAAGCCCTTAGACGTAGTTAAATTTACTCAAAATGTTTTTACTTTGTGAGTAGGTACATTAAAACTGTCTTAAAAAATAAAAATATTTAAATTAATTCTGCACATAACTTTTAACAAGATGTAACACATAATAAATAAAAAATAAAACAGATACCATGGATAAGAGTTCTTTTTTTCATTTATTTGTTAAAAAATATTTATAAATGAGAAAAATATATTTTATTTAATTAATAAGCATTTAATTTGATGAGTTAATGTGCTGCAACATTTTGTGTTATTAGTTTTTATAATGGCTACTTTACATTTTATATTGAAATATTTTCTACATTTTTTTAAATTTAATAATATTCGTTAATGTATTTCCCTGTATCGTGCCATGAGGAAATCTCCGTGGTGGAGATTTCCACCTACGTGTGAAAAGTTACATCTAGTAACTTTTCACTTACAACTTCTCTTGTAGGAGGCTTCACCAGGAGGTGGATACATTTACGTGTTAATCTACATTCGGAAATAGGAAATAGCAAAAAAGTGAAGATCTATACCTAGGTCCAGTAGTAGATTTAAACATGAACACATTTACACATGTAATTTTAACTTTGTGAATACTTCCCTTTTTGTTTGGCCTCAATGGTTTTAATTGTAAGTAGGTTGCAACTAACAAAGTAAAAACCTGTCTGTACATTCAACATCAATAAGAGACATCAAACTCATCTAACTGAATACAAAAATAAATAGCGACATCATACAAGCATCAAACCAGGATCAAAAATCAAAAAGAGATATATTTTCATACCTAGTGGAATTGCATCAGTGCTGATCTTATGGATGTGCTGTCCACAAACCACTGCATGAACACAACAAAGGAATAGTCTCTATTTATTGACAAAAAGATTTCCCTCACTAGATCAGAAGTGCTGGGGTGTTTGATAATGATGGATCTAGTCATTCAAATGAAGCCATAACATGTAAACATTTTAAGGCTAAACCCAGAACTTTGAACCACTAAAATATCCAATCAAAGGCACCCATTGGAAGGTTAAGATAGGTTTGGACAAATTAGGGATTACTGCACCAGAAGGTTCACTGTGAGTGCTGGCAACAGCTTTTGTTTTTTCAACAGTTTCTTCGACCATCATGTCTAATGCAGAGGCCGAATGACTATGCTCTGAGGTCTTTTCTACAAAGTACCACAGATTAATAGCTCTTCAAATGCAATGGACAGAGAAGCAGTTGACACATTTCTAGTAAACCCTGGGTTCCCTAAAATAAACCTTCCTCATGTGACTTAAGATCCTGCTACCTTTTTTTGGACAGCAGAAAGTAGGATCAGGCCAAATTCTCCATTGTATCTTTTATTTCTGTTAAACAAGTTAAAAGAAAGGTAAACAAATAAGTACGTATACATAGGGGGTTAAGACCGCCATACTCACGGTGGCGGTCCGACCATCACCACTCTGGCGGTGCGACTGCCGTATTGCGATTGTGGTGGGGGGCTGCCACAAGACCACCGCCTAGACTGGGATCAAGGATCCCACAGCAATGGCGTTGCGGAAAGGGGCCTGAATATGCTGGTGGTGCCGATGAAGGCACCGCCGAGCTTATTCTGACTTGCATTTCCACCGTCCATTTCATGGCAGGACCCGCCATGAAAATGGTGGTGGAAATGCAGGTAAGGGGGCCATAACAGGGCCCCTGGGCAAATCTTACCATGGGGTGAATGCATGGGGGCACTTGTTGTGCCCCCCAAAATTGCACTTTTGTGCGTGCACTGTTTGGCATGCACACCTTGGTGCATGCCACACAGTGCACTTACTTGCAGCAGGCTCTCTCATGGTGGCTGTATGTTTTATAGGGTCTCCTATGAGCCTAACATACCTACCGCCTTGACACCGCCGCAGCACCGCCCGCCCACCCTGGATTAAACTTGTAATCCAGCAGGCGGGTGCACCACGGGCTTGGCGGTCTTCCTGGGACCTTCCTTATGTATGTTGAACTTCACTATGTAATTACATTATAAACCATGTATATGTTCTTTTGGATGAGCGACTGCTTCTTTTAGTGGTCTAACTAAAAAAAACTCGCTGTAAAGAAAAATAATAATTAAATAAGACAAAGTTCTCAGTTTTTTAAGGTGCAGTACATTTCATATTTTTTGCTATTCCTGTCAAGGATAAAATATTGAAATTTAAGGAATTCCTTACAGTTTCATTCCATTTTAAAAAGAAAAAAATTCCTTCATATTTTTTGACCTAAAGGAATTGTTTGTTGAAATCACACTGTTTAATTTTCCTTTAAATCTGTTTGCTTAAAGAGTGATGGCTGAGGGTTCTAATGGCGAAAGCAGTATTTTCCTTGTCCTGAAATTGTTCCTAAAAGTCCTGTCATTAGATAAATTGAAAACAAATGATATTTCAAGCTGGTGTCCTAAAACATATAATTTTATTGTTGTGTTAATTTGGTATGTTCACTTAACAGTATTGAAAGGTAAGTGGCCCTGTGGTGCTCGAGTTTTCCAGTCATTAAGGAATAGTGTAAAGAATGTTGGGGCTAATAAGCAGCCTTGCATGACTCCTCTGGTTACAGAAAAGGGGTTAGTGACTTCCCCCAGCCTGCCAAAACAGACCTGGGCATAGTTCTCCTTATGTACTCTTTTTATAATTGCACAAAGGTAGGTTGGAGCTCCCAAATCAGTCAGGACTTGCCATAAGATTGTTCTTGGGACCAAGCCTCAATCAATCAATCAGGGGTTTGTTAAAGCGCGACTACTCACCCGTAAGGGTCTCAAGGCGCTAGCGGCGAGGGGGGTGCAGGTTCCATCCATCAAGGAGGGGGTCTGTCGAAGAGCCAGGTTTTGAGGTTTCTTGCGAAGATGGGGAGCGATGTTGTCTGTCTGAGGTGGAGCGGAAGGGCGTTCCATGCTTTGGCCGCGAGGAAGAAGAAGGAGCGGCCTCCCGATCTGGTCTTTCTGGTGCGGGGGACGACGGCGTAGGAGAGCTGGGCTGATCGTAGGGTCCTTTGGGGTGCGTGGAATTTGAGTCGGCTGTTCAGGTATGCTGGTCCGGTGCCGTGGAGGGCCTTGTGTGCGTGGGTGAGCATCTTGAAGGTGATTCTCGCCTCGACAGGGAGCCAGTGGAGTGTGCGCAGGTGCTGGGAGATGTGGCAGTGTTTTGGCAGGTTGAGGACCAGTCTTGCAGCGGCGTTCTGGATGTTCTGTAGCTTGCGGGTGAGGTTTTTGTTTATTCCGGCGTAGAGTGCATTGCTGTAGTCGAGTCTGCTGGTGACCAGGGCGTGAGTGACGGTCTTTCGGTGTTCGAGGGGATCCATTTGAAGGTCTTACGAAGGAGGCGGAGGGTGTGGAAGCAGGAAGACGAGACAGAGTTGATCTGGCGGTCCATTTTGAGCTCGGAGTCCAGGATGATTCCCAGGTTGCGTGCGTGGTCCGTGGGGGTTGGCGGGTTTCCGAGGGCGGGGTGCCACCAGGTGTCGCTCCAGGCATCGGGGTTTGGGCCCATGATGAGTACTTCTGTTCTGTTGGTGTTTAGTTGTAGGCAGCTGTTTTTCATCCATTTGGCGACGGCTTCCATGCCTTCTCGAAAGTTGCGTCTGGCGGTGTTGGGCTCGTTGGATAGGGAGAGGATGAGCTGGGTGTCGTCTGCGTATGACACGATGTTGAGTCCGTAGGTTCTGACGATGGGGGCGAGTGGAGCCATGTAGACGTTGAAGAGCATTGGGCTGAGGGAGGAGGCCTGGGGGACTCTGCACGTTTTAGGTGTGGGGTCAGAGAGGAAAGGGGGGAGTCTGACCCGCTGCGTCCTGCCGGAGAGGAAGGAGCGGATCCAGTCGAGGGCCTTGTCCTGGATTCCTGCGTCGTAGAGTCTGCGTATTAGGGTGCGGTGGGAGACTGTGTCGAACACAGCTGATAGGTCGAGGAGGATGAGGGCTACTTTTTCTCCTTTGTCCAGTAGGGTGCGGATGTCGTCTGTTGCGGCGAGGAGGGCGGTTTCCGTACTGTGGTTTTTTCTGAAGCCGGATTGGGAGGAGTCGAGGATGTTGTGTTCTTCAATGAATGTGGCGAGTTGGCTGTTGATGGCTTTCTCGATGACTTTCGCTGGGAACGGGAGCAGGGAGATGGGTCTGTAGTTTTGAGGTCGGTGGGGTCCGCTGAGGGTTTCTTTAGGAGGGGGTTGACCTCGGCGTGTTTCCAGTCGTCGGGGAACGAGGCGGTCGCCAGGGAGTGGTTGATGGTGTGGCGGAGCATGGGTTGAAGATGTGGTGGGGGCAGGGGTCCGTGGGGGCCCCTGAGTGGATTGACTTCATTGTCTTCAGTGTGTCTTCGGTGGTGAGGGATGTCCAGTCGTCAATCACTGGTTTCAGGGTGTCAGAGGTGGTTGGTGAGGGTTCAGTGTGTTGGTTGTCTTCGTCGAAGTTGTCGTAGATGCTCTTGATTTTGTGGTGGAAAAAGGTGCTGAGTTTGTCGCAGAGGTCTTGTGAGGGAGGGATGTCGGTAGACTCGCTAGTGGGTTGGGCGAACTCCTTGATGATGCTGAAGAGTTCCTTGCTGTTTTGCGCGTGGGTGGAGATTCTGTCTTCAATGGTTTTTTTCTCGTTTCTCTGATGAGTTGATGGTGGGTGTTGGTGCCGGCTCTGAAGTTGTCGTGGGCTTCTGTGGATTTGGTGTTCCTCCAGGCCTTTTCGAGGCGGCGGCATGTGCTTCTGGACTCTCGAAGTTCGGTGGTAAACCATCTGGCTTTCTTGGCACGGGTATTGTTGTTTTTCTTGAGGGGGGCTATGGTGTTGGTGCTGTCCGAGATCCATCTATGCAGGGTTCGGGCTGCGGTGTTGGGGTCTTCGTTTTCCACGATGGTTGGGGTGGAGTTGTTGAGTGAGGAGGTGAGCTGGTCGTCAGTGATTTTGGTCCAGTTTCTTCGTGGGAGCAGGTGCTGGTGTCTGTGGTTGGTGGGTGTTCTGAAGGTGAAGTGGACGCAACGATGGTCGGTCCATGGGAGTTCGGTGGTGTGGCTGAAGGTGATGGAGTTTCCTGTAGTGAAGAGGGGGTGTCCTGCTGAGTGCGTGGGCTCGGTCACGATCTGGTGCAGTCCAATGTTGTGGAGGTTGTCCAGGAGGGATGTGGTGTTGGGGTCCAGTTGGTTGTCGAGGTGGAAGTTGAGGTCTCCCAGCAGGGTGTAGTTGGTGGATGCGATGGCCTGCGGGGAGATAATGTCCGTGATGGAGTTGGCGAAGGGTCCGCGGGGTCCAGGGGGTCGGTAGATGAGGGTTCCTCGGAGGGTGGCGGTGGGGCTGGCCAGTATCTTGAAGTGAAGGTGTTCCATCAGTTCTGTGGGCTCGTCAGGGAGTGTGCTCAGGCGGAGGCTGGATTTGTGGACAATGGTGATTCCTCCTCCTGGGCGGGTGGGGCGGTCCTTCCTGGAGATCATGTATCCTTGGGGGATGGCGATGGCGATGTCCGGTCCCGAGGTGGTGTTGGTCCAGGTTTCGGTGAAGAACGCTACGTCCGGGGTGGTGCTGTCGAGGAGGTCCCAGATTTCTGTGGCGTGTTTGTGGAGGGATCGGACATTGAGGAGGATGCATTGCAGGGTCTTCGGTTCGGTTGTGTTCTTGTGGGCGGGTTGTGCTGGATCCGTGTTCTTGGCGGTGCTGCAGGTGTGCCGGCAGCGGTGACAGCTGAAGGGTCCGTGGGAGTCGGCTGGTGATGCTAGCTTGCAGTTGTTGTTGCGGCCTGGGTTGAGTGCGTGGAGTGCCGCTGGGTCGTAGCGTTGTCGGGGCAGAGGTCCAGGGTTCCTGGCGCTGGTTGCGGTCGGGTCGCGGACGGGCATAGACGGGCTTGCCTTTGACGCGCCTTCGGCGCGCCAGCGGCGTGCCCGTGACCGCGCAGTGGCCGCCATTAAGTAGGGGTCGGGGAGGGCTGGACAGCTGGGAGGCGGGAGCGGGGAGGGGAGCTGGATTGGGCCAGTCGCGCTGGGGGGGAGGGGCCGCGGGGGCAGCAGCGGCATGGAAAGGTAAAGGGAGGAAATAAGGGATAAAGAAAAAAGGGAAAATAGGCAGAAATAAGGCACAAAAGAGCAGAGATGCAGAAAAGTGCAGAAAGGTGAAAGATAAAAGAGGGTAGAAAAACGAGTGAAAACGAGTGAAAGGGCAGAGCGAGAGGAAGGGGAAATGAGCAGAAATAAGGCACAAAAGAGCAGAGATGCAGAAAAGTGCAGAAAGGTGAAAGATGAAAAAGGGTAGAAAAACGAGTGAAAGAGCAGAGTGAGAGGAAGGAGACAGAGGTCCACTGGACCACCAGGGATGAGGCGCAGGGAAACCTGCGGGTGGAGAAGGGCCTCGATCACCAACACTCGAGAGGGCAGGGGCAGTGGCAGGCCTCACTTAATGGTGGAGCTGCGAGGGTGGGAGAGCAATTTCACTGACAATGAGTCAGTGGTCTTGCTCGCCTGTCCCCGCAGTGGCCACCATTAAGTAGGGGTCGGGGAGGGCTGGACAGCTGGGAGGCGGGAGTGGGGATGGGAGCTGGATTGGGCCGGTCGCGCTGGGGGGGAGGGGCCGCGGGGGCAGTAGCGGCGTGGAAAGGTAAAGGGAGGAAATAAGGGATAAAGAAAAAAGGGAAAATAGGCAGAAATAAGGCACAAAAGAGCAGAGATGCAGAAAATTGCAGAACGGTGAAAGATAAAAGAGGGTAGAAAAACGAGTGAAAACGAGTGAAAGGGCAGAGCGAGAGGAAGGGAAAATGAGCAGAAATAAGGCACAAAAGAGCAGAGATGCAGAAAAGTGCAGAAAGGTGAAAGATAAAAAAGGGTAGAAAAACGAGTGAAAGAGCAGAGTGAGAGGAAGGAGACAGAGGTCCACTGGACCACCAGGGATGAGGCGCAGGGAAACCTGCGGGTGGAGGAGGGCCTCGATCACCAACACTCGAGAGTGCAGGGGCAGGCCTCACTTAATGGTGGAGCTGCAAGGGTGGGGAGCAATTTCACTGACAATGAGTCAGTGGTCTTGCTCGCCTGTCCCCGCAGTGGCCGCCATTAAGTAGGGGTCGGGGAGGGCTGGACAGCTGGGAGGCGGGAGCGGGGAGGGGAGCTGGATTGGGCCGGTCGCGCTGGGGGGGGAGCCTAATGCGTACTTCAAATCAACAAACACCATGTAATGTCTGCCTTTCTCCAAAGTGACAGTTTTCCAGAAGAGAAGTTATGATCTGAAAACCTGATCAATGGTAGTAGTAGAATTAAATAAACCAGCCTGTAGAATTAAAATCTCCTTAGCGTTCATCCATTCTTGCAGTCTTCCCAGTATTATTCCACTAAATATAGCAGGATATTTAGTTTTATGGGGATAAGGGTGGTAAGTTTTTTAAATGGTGTATATTTTAAAGTAACATTTATGGTGAAAATTTTAATGATATGCAAATTAATATTTTTTAATTTTATAATTAATTTTGTGAATTTAATGTTTAAAATGTTTTAATGTAGTAGTAATACAAATATATATTAATGGTATTGAAAATAGTGTTTAGTTAAAAATACAAAAATATTAAAATAATTTTCAAAATAAAAATAATAATTCTTTGAAATAAAGTAAAAAAATACAAATGTATATTTTATAGAAGTTTCTAAATGTTTACAGTTTCTGAAATATCTAATTTAACGTTAACAGAATTAAATATGAATAAAATAATATTAATATATATTAATGGTCTAACATTTAAACATTTTTTTAAAGTCTACATTTTTTAAATAGCTTTACAAAATAACAATATTTAAAAATATATTTTAAAAAGAAGCATTTTAAAAAATATGTTCATGTAAATTTTTTAAAATGTCAATTTCTTCAGAAAATAGTTTTTTAAAATTGAACAAATTTATATATTTTTTGATTTAAATGTATCATTTAATTTAAAAATATATATATTTTAATGTTTACAATAGAAATTGGTTTAAAATATGTTTTCAATATATGTTTTCTAATATAGGATTATGATTTTATTTCATTTTATGGTATAAAGTTTAGGAATGTAGTAATATTATTTTACATTAATTGGTCATTTTAATCAAATTTATAAAATATGTTGATGTTTAAAAATGTATATAAAGGTCAGTAGTTTTCGATAGTGTGTTTTAAATTTAATATTGTATTTTATAGTAATGAAATTATGTTTGAGTATGGAGTATTTATTATGTCTATAAACCATTTTAGTGTCCAACACCTTCCCCCAATATGGTTAGACTGGAGTGGGAATAGTAAATGTCACCCCTTTAGTGTCAAACATCTTCCCCCAATATAGTTAGGCTAGAGTGGGAATGGAAAATGTCACCCCTTTACTGCCCAATACCTTCCTTAATTTGGTTAGACTGGAAGGGGAATAGTAAATGTCACCCATTTAGTGTCACACCTTCCCCCAACATGGTTCGGCTGGTGTGGGAATAGTACATATCACCCTTTACTGTCTAACACCTTCCTGAATGTGGTTAGACTGGAGTGGGAATAGTAAATTTCACCCCTTTAGTGTCCAACATCTTCCCCAATGTGGTTACACTGGAGTGGGAATAGTAAATGTCAACCCATTAGTGCCAAACATCTTCCACCAATATGGTTAGACTAGTGTGGGGAATGTACATGGCACTTTTGTAGTGTCTAACAATTTTTTTTAAATGGGCTTGTTGGAGTGTCATCATTTAATTTAAATTTATAGTCTGAAATGCTCTATTTTAATTGTATTTCTGTGTTTTAGATATAGTTTGTGTTATTTTATTAATATTGTTGGTGTTTAGAAATATAATAAATAAACGTATTTGTTTGTTTGCAGGTAATAATATAATTAGTTGTATTTTTTATAGCAAAAAGATATTCAACACATTTTTCTCATTTTATTTATGGTGTAAAACTATATTGTATAAATTTATAATTGTAAACATATAAATATACACACACACATGGATACATATATACATATAAATTTTGAAATACACATTTATATATAGCTAAGCAAAGAAACATTTTATTCAAATTTTTGTAAAAAAACATTTTATTTAATTACTATTGCATGTTGCACATTGTCCACTTTTATTAACAATTTTTTAACAGTTTTATAATATTTATTACAGTGTTGTATATACATGTTTGCCACGTATTTTTAACATATTTTTAGTACATATTAAATAATTATATATATTTTTATCTATTATTTAATTAATCCTTTACAATTTGGTAAAATTTCTAAACAACATTTTTGACATGGCTTACATTTTTTATATTTTGTTTACATTTTTAATACATTTATTCCAAATCTTTACATTATTCCCCATTCATTTATATGGGGAGATAGTATTTTTTTAGTTTCATTTAGTGGCCATTTTTTTTACTGGTAGCTTTTTTTAAATTAGTCTTTTTGTGTTTTTTTAGTCTTAGTTCCCGGAACCAAATTGCGGTAAGGGGTGAGGGTAGGGGAGAGGTATCAAGGATACATAACATGAATAGTCACCTTCTTCCAAACTGGTATGGTAGCCTTATACATTGCTAATGTGGGTGAAGGGTACATCGTATTTAATGGTGAGGTATGAAAAGTGGGGGGAGGTACCTGCACGGAGGGGGGAGGAGAAGACAGAAGAGGTGTGAGCAGAGTGCTCCCTGTGGGGGTTGCCCAAACAAATACATTCCATTGATTCAGTTATTCAATCGCAGATAGTGTTAATAGCCATGGGAGAGGAGGGATCTGGGCATCTATACGCAGGCAATGGTCACCAGGTATCCGGTGTTGGTGTCTCTGATATCGAGTCGACACACCTATGGGTGCTATCTGAGATGTCCTTGGTAGCTACTGTTTGTGTTCCGGCTGACAGGAGAAAGGTATCCCTGGGGAGACAGACTTATATGTTGAGTAGCGAGGATGTTGGGGGTAGCTGTGGTGCAGCTAAGGCCATGCAATTTCATGTATGTGTGGAGTGTGAGAGCAGGGTGGGTAGAGGAGCATGTGAGTGATAAGGAGGAATGGTTAGTGGTGAATAGCAACCATTTCCACTATGCCTACTATTATTGATATGGGCATGTGTCACAGCCGAAATAAGTGCGGGCTATGGGGGAGTGCAGGGGATGTGTGGTTCTATCCATCGGTGTCGGTGGTCTCTTCCGTTGTCATAAGGGTGGAAAAAGGGGTGGATCTTTTTACTGAGTGTTTGCCGATCTGCGTGACCAGGGGGGGGAAGGAGGGAGGAGGGGGAGGGAAAAAGGGGGGAGGATGATAGTGGGAGAGGTTGTAAGGGGGTGAGGGGTTGGTCATAATTAGGGTTATAGGGAGGGGGAGGCGAAGAGAGCGAGACATGGCTGATACTGAGAGGGTTAGGGCAACAGAGAAGAAGCAGAGTGGGTAGATAGAGGAATGTTTGAGTGCATGAGTGGCGCGGAGTGTGCCAGAAAAAGGGGGGCACGAAGAAGTGTGTGAACTGGCTATATCACGGGGGTGGTGGGCTGTTGTGTAAAGTGATGTGGCCCATTCCGGTCTATATATCTATGACAATTGCTGTGAAGGGGGTGTGGGGCAGGTGAGAGAGGGGGGGCCTAGCCGCCTGGGGTAGGGTTTCTACTGTCGCTCTCTTTGCGTAAGAAGGGTGCCCATGTCTGGGGGAACAGATCGGACTGGTCTCGTAGGTTGTATATGATGCAATCGTGAGAAGCAGTGGGGATCATGGTAACTTGCCAAGTCTCCTGTGACGGGGGTGTCGGGGACCTCCACTGCCGGAGGATGCAGATCTTGGCTGTAGACAAAGCAACAAAGCAATAGTATTGTTTTCACTAGTTTGTATTTTAGTTTTTTTGTACGCCCTTTTGGTAATATATTGTTATGCTAGGTTTAATTGTGCAATGTTATATATATTTTGAGGATTAAGCGCCTTATTATGATAGCGGACAGTCTAATCACCGCCTGCAATCTTGGCGGTCAGGAGACCGCCTGACAAGCAGGCAGTGGTCCGACCACCCAATTACGATGTGACAGCCGGGTTGGCAGTTGCAAAGTGTTTATTTTCATAGCGGCTTGTGCTGCGGCCCAGGAAAAGGGTTGCAGCACAAGCCGCTGTGAACAGGAGCACTTCCTGCATATCAATGGCCTTCACGTTCATGGATTTCAATGGGGGCACTACATGTGCCCCCAGGGCCACTATGCAGTGGCCCACAAGGGACGGGGGCTCTGTTTGGGGCCCCCAAATTCCATTTCTGACAGCCTGTACATGGTGGTATTCCCACCATGAACAGGCTGTCTGAAAGGGGTATCGTAATCCCAACAGCGGTGCCTGGTTCAGCACCGCCTACATTCGGGAATACAATTCCAACCGCCACCCCGTCGGGATCTGAAATCCTGTCAGAGGCAACAGTCTGTCCCCTGACAGAATAGGGTCAGACCGCTAGCATTGTAGTGCAGCAGTCGGCCCGAAGGGCTGTCGGCAGTGGGACCACCACTGATGTCATGTCATTGGTGGTCCAACTGCCATCGTAATGAGGCCCTCAGTGTGATGTATATGTGTTTTGAGAAATGTAATTTATTTTGCTTGTGGGTTTTTGTAATATACAGGTTTTTCTCTACGAACATTTTCTGTGGGTATTGGGAGTTTCAGTTTCTTTTAATAAGGAAATATATTTTGGTTTACAATAAACCAATGCGTTTTACTTTGATTTCCTTTTTTTTCGTGTTTCTTGGAGCACTTATTTTTTTTTACACTTTTTGGGCATTTTGGACAATATTTTTCCTTTTTTGGTGGATTACTATCTTATACTAAACGAATATAGAGGGAAATATGCAGCTACAGAATAGTAAGTTTTATTTATTTCATTTTCTTTGGGTGGGAAATGTGATATTTAGGGGCCGATTCCGATGTCGGACGGACTCAGGTCCGTCCGACATCGTCCAGGAGCCGTAACCGACCAACCTGCTGTCGTCGGTTACGTCCCTGCAAGTACGATGCGACCGAACCCTGTTCGGTCGCACTCGTATACTGCACAATGGGAGCATGCTTTCCGAGCGGAATGCATGCTTGCATTGTGAAAAGCAGGGGTGCAGTTCATCCCTGCACCCTGTGGCCGGCACCCCAAGGTGCCTGCCACCGGGTGCAGGGATCAACAGAGGGGCACCATAGGTGCCCCCAGGCCGCCATTCGGCGGCCTCGCACCTATGGGGGCCCTACTGGGGGCCCCCAAAGACAGTTACCAACTGCCTTTTCGTGCCGGAAAGACCGGCACGAAAAGGCAGTGAAATACTGCCATCGTACTCCCTCGGTCGTGAAGAGGCGGCCGGGGGAGTACTGAAGGATTTCCGGACGGCGGATGGGCTCTCCGAGCCCGTTGTAAGCCATCTGGAAATCCGAGTCGGATTCCTTTCCGACCGAGCCCATCGGAATGGCTCGGTCGGAAAGGAATCCGGCCGGCACGTTCCGATTCGGTCGGAAGGGCTCCGACCATCGTTCGGTGCCCTTTCGGCCGAAATCGGAATCGGCCCCTAAATTGTTTGTGTAAATATGTGATTGTTCTTTGGAATTGTGTGTTTTATGTGATGGATTGAGTTTGTTTTTAGTTCCTTGGTTGGTGATGTTTACATTTTTTTAAAGAATAATTTATATCATATTTTATTATTTCAGTGTTCATTCCTTTTTAAATACATTTTTATTTTTTTGCCTGATGTAATAAAATATACAGGCACATGCATCAACCTTTTTTGCGAGCGCAAATGGTGCGATTCGCAAAAATCGACGTTGCGCCCGCAAAAGGGCTTTTGCGATGCATCAAGGTTCAAGGCACTCGCAAGTTAAGAATTCGCAATTTATTGCGATTTCTTAAATTGCGATTGCATTTAAGGAATCGCAATTTACGATTCCTTAAATGCAATGCAAGAACCACTTTAAAATAACGATTTCGCTATTTGGGGCCGCAAATTACCGAGCAATTAAACTGGTCGGTAATTTGCAAAACTTTGAAAAAGGCACTAAAGTGCATTTTTCAAAGTTTCATGTTTCGCACACACATGCCCTTGGGGCATGTGTGTGCGCAACATGGGTGCACATCACTATTTCAGGGGTGCAACAGGGTGTCCTTTTAACACCCTTACACCCTTGAAATTGCATGCGCAATTTGCGAGTACCTATTGGTACTCGCAAATTGCGCATGCACCTTCCCGTTCATTCCTATGGGCCTGTAGGGCCATAGGGATGAATGGGACGCCATTCCTTATTTGCGACTCGCAATTTGGGAGTCACAAATAAGGAATATGTAGGAATCGCTAATTTAATAGCGATTCCTACATGCATAGGCTTTTGCGAGTCATTAATTGCGAGTCCTTAATTATCGCAATTAAGGACACGCAAAAGCCTACTTTGATGCATGTGCCTGATTGTATTTATAAAAACATACAGGCACATGCATCAAGGTAGGATTTTGCGAGTCCTTAATTGCGATTAATAAGGAATCGCAATTAAGGACTCGCAAAAGCCTATGCATGTAGGAATCGCTATAAAAATAGCGCTTCCTACACATTCCTTATTTGCGACTCGCAAATTGCGAGTCGCAAATAAGGAATGGCTTCCCATTCATTCCTATGGGTGGGAAATTGCATGCGCAATTTGCGAGTACCAATTGGTACTCACAAATTGCGCATGCAATTTCAAGGGTGCAAGGGTGTCAAAAGGACACCCTGTTGCACCCCTGAAATTGATCTGTGCACAAATGTTGCGCACACACATGTCCAAAGGACATGTGTATGTGTAACCTACAACTTTGAAAAATGCACTTTAGTGCATTTTTCAAAGTTTTTGCAAATTACCATGAAGTTCAACTTCATGGTAATTTGCGCCCCCTAGTAGCGAAATCGCTACTTCAAAGTGGTTCTTGCATTGCATTTAAGGAATCGCAAAATGCGATTCCTTAAATGCAATCGCAATTTGAGAACTTGCAATTAATTGCGAATTCTCAAATTGCGAGTGCCTTGACCCTTCATGCATCGCAAATGCCCTTTTTGCGGGCGCAAACGGCCGATTTTTGCGAATCGCACCGTTTGCGCTCGCAAAAATGGTTGATGCATGTACCTGTTAATATGTTATCTTGGCTTACATCTTGTTATAATTTTTTAGGACTTTGGTTGCCTAATATTTATTTTATAATATGCTTTTGGCTATTACTTCTAAGGGCCTTATTACGATGTTGATCGGATTTGCCTCCGACTGACACCGTTGCGGTATCGGGACAGACCGACCTCCGGTTGGCAGGCCCGACTCCGCAATTACAATGCGACTGCACGTAGTGCAGTCACATACTCCCATTTCTCAATGGGAGCTTGCGCTAAGGCCCTTAACCGGCCTTAGCACAAGCTCCCATTGAGAAATGGGAGATTTTGTTCATCCCTGCACCGTGTGGCAGGCACATCTAGGTGCCTGCCACATGGTGCAAGGATCAACGGGGTGTTGTATTCCGCTTTAGGGGTCCGTATATAGGTTTTCCTGAATCATGTCCTTATATAGGCACAATTCGCATTGCCCTTATATAGGCATAGAATCCCTGTCCTTATTTAGGCATTAACCGTGCACTCCAAATACAGGCATGGTCACCGACATCCGTCCACCCTAACGTCACAACGAGTTCTTAGAAACCAGACCCTTAAGCTTCGGGAGTTTCCTAGCACAGGACTATTGATTTCTCCAAGAACTCATCTATTATGTATGAACCGTTATACCTTAAGGGTTCATTCCTGACGTCTTCCTCTGTCCGACTTCACGTCAATGCTAACATTCCAAGACACCTACCAGGTATAAATATACCTTCCCTTGCCCAAGCAAGTTAGAGGAGACCTCGACTTCAGAGGAGCCCGTATCCCGGCCTGACGCACTGAGAAGACGCTGTCATTCTTGCACGCAGACAAATCCAGCTTCCAGTGTTCTGACTCCCTTCGCGGGGTGTTAGAGTTCCAGATCCGGCCACAGATTCCCACCTCTCTCATTCTCAAGGTATGGAGCTGACTAGAACCTAGAGGGACTCTTGGCATATCATACTTAGCATACTAGACTTAAACATACTCTTAGTATACCAGACTAGAGAATACTCCGCCTACTTCTACCTTTTCCTACACCTAGACCAGGTTAGGTACATTGGGGTAGAACTAGTTTAGAGACGCATCGTATGAGTACTCTCATTTTTAGCTCATGTTATTTATGTACGTGAATATATGCTAAAAGATAATGCTAGCGCAGTATTATTTATTTCTACTGCTTACGCTGTACATTATTTATCTTGCATACTGTCTTGTGATCATAACAGCACATATCTCTTACACGAGAAACAAGACTGTTCAATAAAACCCTTTTCATTGAAACGCCCGTCTTTCCTTTCTGTGTAACTCTGTAGAAACTAAGCATGCACGATTGACTGAGTGAAACTGTTATCTATTGTTTCCACGATTCTGAGACGTGTTCCGATTCTAAAGGGAAACAAAAGTTGTCATGTTTTTCGGTTACCAGAAACTACTCCCTTCTTGTTCTCAAGGAGTTTCTAGTGGCCTCTGAGCTAGCTGGCACAAGTAATTAAGTTTAATATACTCGATAGGGACATACCGACCTTAGTCCTATGTCAAGCCTATAGGTTATATTATTCCAATGCGCAGAGCCTATTAGGGAAATAGGAACTACACTACATGGCGCCCAAACGTTTGGTAAGGCAGTAATTTAACGCTAGATACTGAGTAATTCAGTCGTGCTTTTCTCAGAGACCCCTACTCACATACTCCATAAGACGTCTGGAGTGGGTAGGGTTAAATATCCGCCATAACTAAAATTGGGAAGCACCATATATATTAGTTGTTTGGTTTGCTCAACGTTGAAGGATACAGTGTTCCAAAATATTGTGCACCTTATCTTTTTGTTTCCTTGAAACTTGTTCTACATTTTTCAAAAAAACCAAAATGTCCACCAACGGGGACAATAACACCGGGAACGGTGGAGCTGCGGCTGACCCAGCCATAGCAACAGTTTTTAACTTTACAGGTTTTAATGAACCTGAGGAGGGTGTTATAGACATCAATCCAAACTTAAGAAGAGCCATCACTCTAAAACTTATAAAACATGGCCTACCACCAACAGGCGGTAGAGCAGTTTTCGTGATAGAGGCACACGAATCCTTTCAGACAGAGGTATTCTATTCATGGGTAATATTTCCTGAATCAAATTCAGCAACAAGACTGTTTCACTTCTACAAAGAAGATGAACCACCAGAGGAATATATTCCTTTCGAGGATATTGAAATTCCACTAACATACCAGGAGCATCAGCTCTGGTTTAAAGGCGCCCTAAAACATCACAAAAACATTACCAGGCTCGGTCCACTAGGTAGACCAGGAGCAACATGGCCGATTCTAGCCGGCTACACACCTCATCCTGACATCGAAATAATGTCAGACGAGGAATTACTTACTCAACTTACAGAGTTAATAAAAATTTACAGACAATTAGTCCAATATGTCATGCGGACTTTCACAGTCCAACCACCATTAACCATTCCAAATCAAACTCCTCAACAGGGGAATACACTAAAAATTACACCACAGACTCTATGCGCAGTCATGGGTAAGATGCCCACAAAACGTGAGCAAATTCCATTCTGGATAGCTCAAAAAATTACTCAAATAGAAGCAGTATTTCCTAATACTAGCCCTTATGAGAAACACAGAATCCTAACAATCTGTTTACCAATGGGGATCACACCACAACTGGAAGACTGCACCACTTGGGGCTCAGTCTTTGCTGCCATCTATACTAAAACACATGGTATTCCGTCAATTGCAGTAATACCTGATGTCCTGAAACAAATTCAAAACGAATACGGGGCAGAGCCTGCTCTGAATTTAGGTATGAAATTACTGAAAAATTTCGACCAGGTCTCAACAATAATATTATCTAATATTAAAGGGGAGGCAGCAGCAGTGGCGATCCGCCAACGATTAAGGGAATTCGATGTTACAGAACATCAAACAGAACTACCCAGAATAATAGAACAATCTTATGCAGAATTAGGCAGAGATAGTTTGGGTGGAAGACCATTGAAGCCAAAACTATCTGAAAGTCCTGAGAAGGACTCTATTAAACAAACTCCTACATCTTCTAAAAAGAAGTGGGAAACTAATAAACATAATTCAAACGAGAAACGTTCTCAATCCCGAGGTAGGTCTCCTCAAAAGGAGCCCTCTGAAAGGAGGTATAACCTCAGGAATAGGGATAATTTGAAAAAGCCTGACAGGTATCAAGATACTGATACACGTTCCTCTCGTACCTTTCAGATCTCGTCACAGACATCGGAAAGAAGAGGACGGTCAGAACATAGAGAAGAACGCGTGAAATCGAAAGACGACAAACACGTTCCAAAAAATAAATCCAAACCTCAATTCTCAAAGAAGAAGGTAGCAGGTCTGAAGGTCAGACATGCCGAGGATACTGAGAACACAACTCAAGAACGGAGAATGGGCTCAGACAATGCTGGACAGTGCAGCAGAAGTCACAATAGCTCGCCAGAACCTGAAGGAACTTCTGGAGATAGTGGACTTGAATGAGTACATTACAGTTGAGACTGTAGACACCAGGGTTAGTACTCCACAAAAGTTATATGAAATAACACTCTGGATGGAGGGAGACATACCTAGACAGGTGAAAGCACTCTTTTGGGAAAAACTTTCAAGGGGCTATGACATACTTCTAGCAGAAAAAGACTGGCCACCACAATTTGTCAGGGAGTGCCCACATGGTGAGGACATCATTATGCCTGCCTTCTCCAACCATATTCCAATTCATCTAAAATATACTTATGCCAGGAAATGGGCAGTTGCCCAGGCCCCAGCATCATACAAAAATCATGTAGGATGGGATGAGGACTCGCCTCACCATAAAATACATTTAAAAAATGAACCTACTGCACAGAGGCAGTATCCAATAAAGCAAGAAGCTAAAAAACAGGTCAGGGAGATCTTAGATCAACTTGAATACCAAGGGGTGATTGAAACATGCACCTCTTCAATGAACAATCCTTTGTTTCCTGTCTCCAAACCAGACAACACCTATCGTCTAGTTTTGGATTACAGACATTTAAACACTTGTTCTAAAACATTTGCAGTGCAAAATGCACATAGTACAGCATTAATGAATAACATTGTGCGTAAAAATATAAAACCACATTGGATATCTCAAATGGTTTCTTTTGTCAAAACATAGCACCTGGAAGCAGGTACTTAACAGCTTTCTCAATAATGGGGACCCAGCGTCAGTTTTGTCGACTCCCACAAGGGTTCAAGAACAGCCCGGGGTTATTCTCAGCGAGAGTAACGGAGTTACTACAAATTTATGATAATGAGGCATTGTCATATGTCGATAACATCTATCTGACAGACGATGACCTGGATAGGCACTTGAACAGGGTGAGCACCATTATACTGGGCTTCGCCTCTGAGGGCTACAAATTCAACTTCAAAAAGTCCAGAATTGCCCATCTCAATGTCCTTTTCTAGGATATGAGCTTTCAAGTGAAGGCAAGAGCTTGGCAGCCAACTTTTTAGAAAGGTGTGCGCTGCTCCAACCTCCAAAAACGCTGAAAAATTTACAATCCATCCTGGGTTTCCTAAATTTTGGAAGAACATACATTCTAAATTACGCAGAAAGGGTTAAACCTCTCTACGCATTAATCAAACCTGATTTTTCAATTAAAAATTGGACATAGGAACACACAGAAATCTTGCGTTCACTCCAAGCTAACATGTTAGCAACAAATCACTTACAAACACGCGTAAGTCAACGCAATTTAGTGATCCGAATAATTTCGGGTCAATGCGGATTCACCTACTTAACATTTAATGAGGGTGAAAAAGTACCAATTGCATACAAATCACATTTGTATACACAAGCAGAAATGCGCTTCACTTCAACTGAAAAAATACTGACAGCAGTTCAAACTGCAGTAGCAAAAGAAAGAGCTCTAGCCCAAGGGAAACGCATTATTGTCGTAACCCCAGTTCCGGCCTTAGAGGCGGTAACTAAAGCGAGCATTCCAAATGCAAAAGCATTACATCCGAGATGGATACAATGGGTTAATTCTCTTGCTGCAACAGATGTTGAATATGTTTTGATCCTGATTTAAAAACACAAGCGTTCCTGCAATATGAACATGAATGTCCTCTGCCCACTGAGATTCTGCCTCTCGATCAGTACGAATTCATAATTTACACTGACGGATCCGCACAACCCGCAACAGGGAGTAAGCAAGCTTACAGTGCAGCGTGCGCAATCGTTAAAGGTCGCATGCGCGATGGCAACTTCAGACCTATGGTCACTAAAACTCAATCTCTAGGAGATTGCACAGCTCAGCGAGCTGAACTACAAGCATTCAAACTGGCACTTGAAAGTACAGATCGAGAATTCCCCACACTAATAGTGTGCGATTCTTTCTACTGTGTGCAGTCGTATAATGAATATATACAAACTTGGCTTGAAAATGGGTTCAAAGATGCAAAGGTGGCACAATAAAGCATAAAACGCTTTGGGAACAAGTAGTTCAGTTAAAAAACGAACTACCAAAGGCTCACGTGATCCATACACTGAGTCATCAACGTGATGGCGTTCACGCTGCAGGGAATTCATTGGCTGACGAAGCCGCAAAGGGGGCTGTTCAGACGGCTTCCGTAGCTGCGATCACTCGTTCAAAAACGAGAATAAACAGTGAGATAATGTTGGCTGTCAATGCTACGAGCAAAGGCAGTGGTGCAGCGTTACCAAAAAGTTTCCACTCAAGTACTCTTATGTAATTGATGCGAACAACGTTCCTTTTGCTCGAATCCCTGGAGTGGGGGATAGGGTAATTCCAAACATGGAACGTAGAGCAGCTTTGATTTATGAAACACATCTGGGGGAGGGTCTGTCACATCAAGGGATCTCTAAAACAATATTGACATTAAAAGAGATGTACTGGTGGCCGGGAATGAATACACAAATTCACATCTTCATCAATGACTGCATAGACTGTAAGGTACAGCGAGATGCAGTACGCCACCAGACACCATGCTACGAAGTAGCCTGCCAGGGACAGACACCATTGTTAGACAGCATTAGACTATCTATGCACAGGCGTCCTTGTGGACAACTGCAATCCCACAAATACTAAGTCAAGGTTCCTATGGATATGGCCTCAGCGCTCGGCTGACGCTCGAACTGTTATAAAAGATTTGCAGAGTCTTTATCGGCACATACGCAATAGGCACGCTACATTCTGACCAGGGCCCTGCATTTAGCTCTCGAGCTTACAAAGAAGCCATGGCCAGTCTGAGCGTTGCATTGCGGTACTCCTCTCCGTTACATCCTGAGGGAAATTCTGTTGTGGAAAGGAAAAACCGGGACATAAAGCAGTCTATAACAGCTAGGGTATTAGGTTCGGGTGATGGGTGGGTCAAACATCTTTATGGGGTCCAACGCTCATTAAACAATTTGCCAAGAAGTTCTCTAGGGGGGGTCTCTCCATATGAGGTCCTATTTGGGACAAGAATGTGGGTGCCCGATCTAGAATGTAGTGGCACAGTGGTGGAAAATAAACCCTTTGATATCAAAGATCGTTTGGCTGTCTTACAGGATCTAAATGAACTAAGATCGAAACAAAGCAACGTATTCCTGCAGCCAACCACCACTGGAGAAAAACCGGCGGTCCCAGCAAGGCCTGTCTGGATTCCAAAAGTTGAGGATCTAGTCAGAGAAAAAATTGCGGACAAGAAGGAATTTGGACCTTCTTACAGACAACCAGTACCTGTCCTAGCCATACACGGAACAAGAACAGTACTTCTGCCGCCCCTTGCTGGAAAAAAGGAAAAAAGATTTGTGTCCATCGACCTCATCAAACCACAGTATGTGGCCAATACTAAATAGTAGGCCTCGTGGACTCCGACCTAGTAGCAGACACACTCCTCTCGCTACTATCCAAGAGGTTCAGACTGAAAGACTGATAACCATCGAGAATTCAGCAGTAACAGATGAAGGACTGAGCAACAATGCTATGGAACTCATCCCTCTTGAAACTCAAGTAACAGTTCGTCCAAATACACCTGTCTACACCAATGTAACAAGTGATCAACTGGTTCCAGCGATTTCTACAAATCCTGATGCAATTCCAACAATTGACAGAACTGCTTCTGGCTATTTCATTAACTTTGATACGTTTTCTGAAGATCTGAGTGAGTCCGAGACGTCGCCAGCATTAAAAACTTTTAAACAGCAAGTACACAACTTTTTACATATTTTGAAAAAGACTTATCTGGTTTCACCATGGATTGAACTTTGGGTTATTTCTGGAATATTTTTCTTCCTGCTTTGGCTAGCTTTGTTTATGACTATGAGCGTGCTTATAAGTGGCAGATACATCCATTTGGACACTGAAAGAAAAGAAGTGAACTTACTTTTCAAACCTCACAAATCATCCCATCGTGAAACAAGAGACTTGTCTGCAGTGAACATCACAGCCGTTCCTATACAGGATGGTATAGTGTGGGACAAAACAGATTTCGATATTTTTGGCCCGACGGAACATTTGAACATTCCACATTTATTTAAGATCTCACTAAGTGATTTTGTTTCATCCAGTACCTACTCTGATGATTGGGACTTTGAAACTGTAAATAACATGATGTTTGACCTAGAAAAATCTGCTGCATTTTCTAATAATGAATATTTAGAGGGTTCATCAGACTATGAACAGCTGTATTGCTATAACCACTATGGTCATCATTTTTTGCATAAATCTGCAACACCTAGAAATGTGTTTATGTTTAACCAATGGGAACATTGTCCTACACCACCAAAAGGTAGCTCAAAAACATTTGCTAAAAAGTTTCCATATTTCTCAGGATACAATACGTCTGATCCAGAAACATTTTACTATAAAAATGTAAACAAGACAGGACTGAAAATTATGTTAACTAATGCAAAACAGATTTACTCTGCAACATTTATTGCCCAACTGTCTAGACATGGTTTCGACTTGTGGAAAGAGACAATAGACACAAAATCTGTCTGGGGTACTAAAGATTGGCAAGGGATAGAAGCTTTATCTAGAGCCTGTATCGTCCCTCAACAAATAATGTTTTTGAATGACACTGTGCAACAAACGTCTTGCCTTGGGTTAGCCAAGATTAAAGACATGAAAACACCTTCTGTACCAACACCTGCAAGTGATAATAATACACAGGCAGCGGTTACAGGTGACACCATACCACAACTCAACAGAACAAATCCTGATTGGAGAAAATGGTTGATCTGGCCCACAGACACAAACAACTGTCAAGAGAGATTCCTGAATAAAACACAGGGGTTTACTATTCATAGGCCAGACCCACGATACGTCCAAAGACAGCATCCGGGGGTAGTAACAACATACAGTGTAGGAAAATTATGCCTCGATTGGCTGCAAAAATCTACACTTAAGGATGTGAAACAACACTTATCTTTACTTAAAGAAGACGCAGACCGTAGGAAATTCTTGCTTGGACCAAGAAAAACGCGTCAAAAACGTTTCATATATGCCGGCATCTATGCTGCTTATAATGAAGCATGGAAGGTATCACAGATGGAGGCCGCAGAACGAATACGTGAACTTGATCGTATTAACTTAGAGAAAACTCTCTCTGTGGTCGACAATGGGTTAACAACTTTGTCCTCCAGAATTTATTCATTGGACAGTATTGTATCCAATGATATCGACATACTGGAACAAGATTTAGCCATGTTACAGCAAGGCCAATCTCAATTACGTTCTATTATGTTATTAAGCTGGACGCTGCAATCTTTGTGTGCGGGCTATGTGCCTTGGCATTTTATCAACACAACGGCTCTGTTTGCAGAATATAATCCAACTGATAAACAGATCGAACTGGCACAAAGGGGAGCAAAGTATACAGTACTGAGCATTGAAAAACTTGAAAAATTACCATTCACAGTGGCAGAAAAACCAGCTACAGAATGGCTTATTCATGGCAAAATTAGTCTACCTGTGACTACTTTCCAGTTTCAGTATTGCCTTAAACAGATGCAAGCAGGCAAATATGAAAGGTTGGGTAAAGAATACATTAAGACATCCTGGAATGAATTTACCATACACATATAGATGTTGGAGTGGGGATCGTGAAGTGTTTCTAAGCGGTACACACTGTGAAAATGCACTAAGCGGTTCACTGATTTGTCAGGACATATCTTTACACGGGGCTTGTAATGGTTCTGTGGCAAATTTGTCCTGCCACCAGCAGGGTACACCAGCTGCTGTGATTAATCCAACGTTTGGCCAACTGTCTAATGGGAGTTACCTCATGTTGAATGATCAGAGTTGCTGTGGCATGTTGCCAGGCATCCCATATCTAGTAACGGTCAACTCCAGGGTCACTTGCTGTATGCAAGTATTGTTTGCCCCAATAGACACAGTCAGGGAGTCGCCTTTATGGCCTTCGTTGAATGTCTCTTTTATACGATTTGATACTTTAAGCAGAATGAAAGCCATGCTTATACAACAATCAGTCCTTTGACCTCGGCCAAAGAAACCTATGATCTACAAGTTGCAAGGACTTCGGCTGAGATACAGGCTTTAATTCATACAAACTGCCCTATACATTTCGTAGAAATGATAGGACATATCTTTAACATGTCAGATACAAGCGGAATTGTACATGTATTTAAGACCATCTGTTCCGGACTATTAGCACCTTTCCAGGCTGTCCTCGGAATCATCCCAAACTTCGCACATTCGGTGTTTGGTGGTGTGCCGTTAATTCTAGCACTTGTTGCAGGAATTCTGTTTCTATTCCTCCTACTACGCTATGGCAAGCCTCTTCGCCAACATCACTCCGAGCGATGTGGAGAGAGCCCTCCTTGAACGGAAATGCCGTGAGCGAATAGCACAGCTTTTGGGCATGCCTCGTCTACGGGAACTTAATACAACGTGGTTCCTGTCATTCAGACCAATCTGGCAAGATTGCATCTTACCTGTTCTACGCTGCCTGTTTTGCAGTGAAGAATACGTGCTAGACACCTGTCTAACACTTCCATCAGTCATGCCAACGGATATCAATACTCTGCTGGACCCGATAACGGCCCATGCTGTGTGTTGTCCCCAGAGGCTACCAATCCTGATGACGGCATTCATTGAGATCTCACAGACGCTTCCGGCTGCTGCTGAGGTACGAGATGGATCAACAGGCACACAGGTAACAACGGACGCGAACATTGCATCTTCTGCTGAAGGCGATGTTTCTCATCTCTGTGCAATTAACCTTCTGAACGAGGTGTTCCAAATGTCACCAACTTCGGTGGACGATATTTTGGCTACAGACATAGATGATCTAATGTTTACGCCAGACCCATACACTGACTTTGATTCGGCTCACAGTGTACCAGGGCAACAATGAAATTTGGCCTTCATATTTTCAAAACTTGGAACTATTCCCAAAAATTGAACTTTTTCCTTTGAACAATTTTTTTTTTTTCTTTCAAAAGAGGAAACATGGCAAATGAACAATCTGCTTACAGTAGAACTAGTCTTATAAAACGGACTTCTTTGAATACTTCCAGGGACACATTGTCACATTACTTGTCTAACATTTCATTTAATTCTATGATATGCAATGGCTTTGATTTTGAGAACTTATCGACCATTTCGTCATATGTATATATTTCTGTTTTCATTCACGTTGCATTTTACTTCCGTTATATGCTTAGAATGGAAACGATGCTTTAAATGTACAGTACCTATTGCATTTCAACAGTTTTGAGCTTCTTTTAAAATGCTTTTCGAAATGTTTTTAGCAACATGTGGTACTCAATTTTATGTTTAGCATGTAAATGTTTAGCATTTAGTATTATCGTTCAATAGAAGATGGAGTGGGTGTTGTATTCCGCTTTAGGGGTCCGTATATAGGTTTTCCTGAATCATGTCCTTATATAGGCACAATTCGCATTGCCCTTATATAGGCATAGAATCCCTGTCCTTATTTAGGCATTAACCGTGCACTCCAAATACAGGCATGGTCACCGACATCCGTCCACCCTAACGTCACAACGAGTTCTTAGAAACCAGACCCTTAAGCTTCGGGAGTTTCCCTAGCACAGGACTATTGATTTCTCCAAGAACTCATCTATTATGTATGAACCGTTATACCTTAAGGGTTCATTCCTGACGTCTTCCTCTGTCCGACTTCACGTCAATGCTAACATTCCAAGACACCTACCAGGTATAAATATACCTTCCCTTGCCCAAGCAAGTTAGAGGAGACCTCGACTTCAGAGGTGCCCGTATCCCGGCCTTACGCAGTGAGAAGACGCTGTCATTCCTGCACGCAGACAAATCCAGCTTCCAGTGTTCTGACTCCCTTCGCGGGGTGTTAGAGTTCCAGATACGGCTAGAGATTCCCACCTCTCTCATTCTCAAGGTATGGAGCTGACTAGAACCTAGAGGGACTCTTGGCATATCATACTTGGCATACTAGACTTAAACATACTCTTAGTATACCAGACTAGAGAATACTCCGCCTACTTCTACCTTTTCCTACACCTAGACCAGGTTAGGTACATTGGGGTAGAACTAGTTTAGAGACGCATCGTATGAGTACTCTACATTTTTAGCTCATGTTATTTATGTACGTGAATATATGCTAAAAGATAATGCTAGCGCAGTATTATTTATTTCTACTGCTTACGCTGTACATTATTTATCTTGCATACTGTCTTGTGATCATAACAGCACATATCTCTTACACGAGAAACAAGACTGTTCAATAAAACCCTTTTCATTGAAACGCCCGTCTTTCCTTTCTGTGTAACTCTGTAGAAACTAAGCATGCACGATTGACTGAGTGAAACTGTTATCTATTGTTTCCACGATTCTGAGACGTGTTCCGATTCTAAAGGGAAACAAAAGTTGTCATGTTTTTCGGTTGCCAGAAACTACTCCCTTCTTGTTCTCAAGGAGTTTCTAGTGGCCTCTGAGCTAGCTGGCACAAGTAATTACGTTTAATATACTCGATAGGGACATACCGACCTTAGTCCTATGTCAAGCCTATAGGTTATATTATTCCAATGCGCAGAGCCTATTAGGGAAATAGGAACTACACTACAGGGGGGCACCATAGGTGCCCCCTCAGCCCCCAACCGGAGGCCGCAAGGAGAAGGGGGCCCTGCTAGGGTCCCCCAAACTCACTTTCCGACAGGCTTTCCATGTCGGGAAGCCCGGCAAGGAAAGCCTGTGGGAAACCGAGCATCATAATCCCAACGCCAGAAATGCCGTCCATTGGGATTATGGTCCGATCTCTGACTGGCCGACGGGCTCCATGAGTCCATTGGAATCCAGCCAGAATGACCGGCTGGTTTCAATTCCAGCCGCCTAGATTTTAATTAGGCTGTCGGAAGTGAATCCGACTATGAGTGTCGGAAAGCCTCCAAACTGAGGTCAGAGGCTTTCCGACACTCATCATAATCGGCCCCTAAGTAATCTACTCCTTTGGTATTCATGAAGACTTTGACCTTATATTGTAGCATGCTGTACATTTTTTGGTTTGTTTGCTAAGTTTAGGGGCAATTTGGCCAACAGATTGCTCCATTCATAAGTGTTGATAACTTTGTTCTTTTTGCAATGTTTCTATAAATGTATAGAGTTTAGACTGGGTTCTGCCTTGTGTCGATTGGAAGGCATTGTTCCATCTATGCACTGCTTTGATTGTTTGGCTTCCTGTGCCAAGGTCCTTTCATAGACAGACCCTCCAGGATTTCGCAATTTGTAAAAAAATCGTGAAATTGGCAGTTTTGCAAAAAGGCAGCGCTTTTTGCAAAACCGCACGCGAAATTTGTAGAATATACGATCTGGTATTTTTTTTTGTTAACGAAGCTGAGAAAGTCTCATGAAAACATATTTAATAGATATTCTAGTTCCCCCATATTCCCAACTTTTGGGAAACGAGGACATCTTGTGGCCATAATGGACCAAATTAATGAGTCCTGTATTTACCTAGGTAGGTTTGGAACATTCCTTTCATTTTTTTTAAATACTCAAAATACAACCACTACCACAATCCAGTGATTAGTGTCACTGCACATTGTGGCTGTCCTGCAACAAGAGTAGACCAATGACTGGTCAGGTATTTACTGTTGACCCAAAGAGTAGGTAGGTGGCGGCACATGTACAAAATGGCCTTTTATTCCCTTCAATTGACTTTGAACAACAGCTGCGAATCCTATCCTCGCATCGAGCGCAGTGTATGGCCTCAGACCACTTCTGAGCCACTCATGAGGAGACTGTCGTGTGGGACTCCCAGTAGACCAAGATTAAAGAACCTTCACCCCTTTACCCATCCCCTGCATGCAGTCACTCAGTAGAGTGCCTCGCAAGCCAATTTTGCAGAGACTAAGGTTGTGCAGCAAAGTTTTACATATTCTATACAGTCACACTTTCCAGATGTCTAGATTCAAAAGTTAACAGCAAGATTACTTGGTGAGTTACACACGCATTGCTGATATCTGTCCATTTTGCAGGTAAATACAATGACCTTTTATTTACAACACTTAGGGGCATATTCACAAGGAGCTATCGCCGAATTAACGGCACTTTATCTCAGCCAAAGTCGTGATAAATTTACCTCCCCATTCACAAGCCGGTGTTAACAGCCCACAGCACCAGTTTACCCGCAATAGCAGCCACAAAAAACATCGCCACAGAGGACCCCCGCAAATATCGCTAATGAGATGCAGCGTAGGCGTTCCCGTGCCAAAAGTCGAGACAACATCACACCTCAACATTCACAACGACCAGCCACATCGGCGATAAGAACACAAAACAGGCGATAAGGCGCGTTAGCACCAGGAAATTTACACCTGCTCTGACCTGGTGTAAAGTCGGACGGCAGCCAGCACCACAAAAGGGAGCACACCCCAGGGCCACAACCGAAGGGCAACAGATGCCATGGAGCCACTCATCATGCGGCCCGGACACCCAAGAGGGCCACAACACCCACCGCCACCACCCCAGGACCCCAACCCACACCCAGAACACCCCCCCCGGACCACCACAGACGCAGCACAGACAAAGGCAGCGGACCCCCAGGAAGCTTACCAGCCTCACAGACCCAACATCTGACAATATCACCATCCACTACAGGCTGAAAGTGACAACCATCCTACGCATCCTGACCATCATCGCCTAACAGGCCTACGGCACCAACACAGCGGACAACCAACATCCCACCCCACACAAAGCTGCTGGCTTGGCTGCACCTGTTGGCCCCTGGTACCCCCCAACCAACACCCACCAGAGTCAGAGGAGTCTCACAGCCAGCCACATCCAAGTCCCCCACACCTGTAATGGACATCACCATCACCCTGGCACCCCAGTCCCCATACGTACAACACAATGCGCAGGATCCGCTGGAGACCAAGCAAGGACCATACGCCCAAGCAGGATGCACGCACGTGTTGGGGGCAATACACAGCACACATGTACTACCTGTGCCCCCTGGTGACACAGCACACAATCACCGCAACAGGAAGCACACGTCTCACATCAATGTGCAGGCAACAACAGAACACAGTGGAACCCCCAACAATGTCGCCTTCAAATATACAGCCAGTGTGCATGATACCTTCATCCTCCGACAGTCCATCATCAACCAGCGTTCCCAGGATGGCAACAAGGGAAATGCACAGCCCCTTGGCAATATCCAAATGAACACCCCACACACCTCAACTCCACAACCATGCAACTCACAACTCTGGCAATGCACACGTCACAAAATCACATACAACAGGCACAACAACATGCCCACCCACCAAAAACGACAGAACAACTTACAATGTTCACATGGGCAAGCCCTGAACATGAGCCAGCAACGGCATGGCACCACAGCCACATAATAGCCGAATGTGTGGAGAGTTGGCAACCAGGCATGTGTGAAGGATGCAGTAGAACCATGATTGGGAAAGTACACAATGCCATGAGTGGCGGAGATGTGCTGGACACACCGCAGTATGCAGAACACACCCCTATCCATGGCGACATACACCGCTGGTGTATGGAGTGTAGTGGACAGTGGACGCCACCATGTCACCCCAGCCAGTGGGGGACCTCGCGGAAATGTTGCCTGTTACGGCCCCCCTAAGCATCACCTGAGTGGGATGGCCCGGCGTACGCCACGCCAGTGTAGGGGTGTGAATAAAAAGCACGTAGGCCTGGGCGTGGTCCTCTTCCGGAAAGACCCACGTCTCTGCCAGGGTGGCGCCTCCCACCCCGCCACGAGGCTGACGCCGTCCTCATGAGCGGAGTTGCCTGCGATGCTGTGCGCCTGCTGGACCCCGGCACGCTGGACCACGAACCCGTCAGGCCCGCCCCTGCGCAGCCAGGCCACACTGATCACCTGCCGACACCGGCGTGTGTCAAGAGGGCCCACCACGTGCCGGCGCAAGCTCCAAGCCCGAGTCCCGCGACCTTGGCAGCCACCTGAGACCATCACGGCCTCCACGACACAGGCCCGCTTTATTCCTTTCTCGTTGACGTACTCCACTGCCGCCTTAGGCCTACTCTTCGGACCAGTAGGTCCCATATGTGAAACTGTGTCCTGAGTCATGAATGGCAGTGACCCCAAATCCGGGCCAGCGGCCACAGCACCAGACCCCCCCGATCAGTGAGGCATAGTTCCATTTGGGCATCTTGCGACACGTGGTGCCACCAACCCTGTTCAACGCCAGCCGCCTACACGTGGTGCCACTAACCCTGTTCAACACCAGCCGGCTACACGTGGTGCCACTAACCCTGTTCAACGCCAGCCGGCTACACGTGGATGAGGGACCAGGACTACCCTGCTGACCAGTAGGTCACACATCCAGCACCTAGTCGCAAAGCACGAATGGCGGAGTCCACAGCAGTGGTCGCACGGAGAGGTTTAAGAGGAAGATGCGGCTCAGTCCGGACGAATGCCGGGTCACATACACGGAGGTGACCTTAACACGTGGTGCCACTGAACCTGAACTACGCAGGCCGGTGGGGCCATCCAACCTATGCCGGAGACACTCGGTGAATGGGCCGTGCTGACCGCTGCCTCAGGCCTACACCACGGTCAGGTAGGTCACACATTTGGAACTGAGTCTTGATTACACCATGGCAGTGAACATTACCTAAGGCAGAGAACAATTCACTATACACCCTTCGATGTGGTGGCAACAAGTCTGTGCATGGCATCACAACCACATGTGTCTGTGGGCCTACGCGGACTACTGCCCTCGGCCTACACTGCGCACGAGTGGGATCACAGATTTGGAACTGAACAGTGGTAATCCAAAAGGCAGAATACATTTCATCGCACGCACGGAGAGGCATAAGAGGATGATGCATTGCAGTCCGGAGGGAACAGGATCATCGTTACGGAGGTGATTGAACACTACCGACAACTGCCACTGTGTCACTAACTCTGTGCCTCGCGAGCCAACGACACGTGGCTGTGGGCCACTGCTGACCGCTGACTCGGGCCTACACTGCGGTCCAGTAGGTCACAGAGTCTTGATTTGGCAATGTTGGAGTTCATATCAGTGTACCGGCATCATCGCAGACTGCATCCCCTCACAGCACCTGTGCCACTAAGTCTGTTCCCCGACATTCACGGACACTCACTGGTCGTACATTGGTGGCGTTTGAGTCTATGGACTAGGGGCTAGTTTTCATCCTCATGTAGCTGATACCGAATTGTTGGTGAGGACAAGGGTTGCGCTTTCCACTCCTCCATTTGCTGCTTCCAGATAACATCAGACCTTCCGCATCATGCCCTGGAGGACACCTTCCACTGTCCCCCGCAACCCTCCGCAACATACACCTCGGACATTGATGGGGACCCGCTCAGGTCGCATGGCCCATCTGACTGCACCGCAAGTCACCGTCCCGTGGCTGGGTGCCTGTGCCGGCCGCAGTGCATCCGGGGCCACTAACTCTGTGCTGCTCAGGCCTGGGAAACCTTCTTCTGAGACATTGAATGGCCTCTGTAGCAATGGTCTTGGGGTCATCAACGCCATGTGTCTGTGGCCCTGCGCTGTCCGCATCCTCCGGCCTCAACTGCGGGCCACCAGGGCCCACACATAGCATCGAGTCTTGACCGGCCCGGACGTCGCATCACCGCAGGAGGCACAAGCCACCACCGCAAGGACCACCTCCAACCGCCATCTGCCAGAGTCGAAACGGTGGTCCTGACAGACCTACGGAGTTGCTCAGACCTGTCGTGGATGCCATCATCAGCCTGATACCCTGCTCAGCACTCCAGGTGCCAGTGACTCAGTGCACCGCAAGCCATTGTCCGTTACTGATTGAGTTTTGTGCTGTTGTGAGGTTGCGCAGCAATGTCACCTCATGCAGTGGGGAAGCCCTGGTACTATGATGAGGAAGATGTGTCAAGTGTGCGGATGGGAGAAGGCACAGACAATGGGAGGGCAGGAGGCAACAGCCCCAAGGCAGGAATGCAGACTGGTGGTGGTAGTCAAGCTACACACCCGGATCTATTACTGGGTATTGCGCTGTGGACTGCAGACGCAACTGTCACCTCAGGCAGTGTGGGAGACCTGGGACGTTGATGAGGAAGTTGATGCAGGTGTAACACACCCCACTGCATCTGCATCAGGACTAACCCGAAGGGACACAATCCTAGCAATTTCTTCACATGAGCGCGCTCTTCTCTGGTGCCCCTACCTCAGTGCACTGCAACTCACGGAACCTCCCGACTGAATATTGGGTGACCTCTGTCCTTACTCCGGATCCCTCCATGTTGCTCTGCAGTTGACTCTGTTATGCTGGTGTTTTCTGTTTCCATTACACTAGTGTCCACTGTTCAGGTTGTTGCCAGCACCAAGCACTCCGTGCGGGCTGGCTTATACTCACCCCACACACATCCAGCACAGGCGTCACTGTACATGTGGCCCTGCCAATAAAGGGGCCAGGCGCACGTGCCCGTAGCCAGTTCAACATGATATGTGCATGTGTCCCTGTGGTCTTGTTGTATGCATGTGGGCCCTGGGCCCTACGACATTACATTGTGCTGTGTACAGTGGACGCAGACATGTCACCGCAGGCAGCGGGCTAGAACCTGGACATGTAGCTTTGTCGTCACCCACTCAATTCATAAGGGGAGTGGACTGTGCCGTCGTACGCAGAGCCAACGTGGGTGTGTGACTGATATATGCGTGCCCCTGGGCGTGGTTCTGTACTGGGTATGTGCATCTGCATGTGTCTCTATGGCAGTGTGGGTCTCCTTTGTGGGTTGTAGGTGGTCCCTGAAGGGTATTGGACACCCACGTATGTGTTCTAGTTCGCATTCCATGGGTTTGGCAACACCCGCACCTGTTGGGCCACCTCCTTTTGGCGTTCTGACACCTGGAATTGGGGTGCCATGTGTGGGTGCCATGGGTGGGTGAAGTGTTGTGAGCCAGCTGTGCTTGCGTGTGCTTCCTGCTGTGTGGTCTGTTGCAGGCTCTGTGTTCTCCTCTGAGTAGCTCGGCTGCCCGGGTCCTGGTGGTGGGTTGCGTGGGATATCCATGGGCTGTTGTAGGGCGTCGACGGTGTGGTGGTCCTCTCCGGCATCGCAGATGTGTTGTCTTCTGTGCTCTGCTGAAGGTGTTGTGTGCCCCTCTGCAATGTGCAGGGGAGATGCATGTTGACATTGTGTTGCAATGTATGTTGGCGCATTGTTCTGGTTTACATGCAGACTGTCTGGCAATGTACATTGTGACTGTTTGGGAGGTGCTGGGTTCTTCTGCGGGACAGTGTACATTTGGACTACATGACGGATGTGAGGTTGTACGCGTACATTTCCATTTCACACTTTTCAGCTCTGTCAGGTGTAGTAGGCATGTTTCTGGGCATGTGCGGAGCCAGTTGTGGCCTCTGTTCTGCAGTGTCGGCTCTACCCCAGTTGGCTATGCGCATTGTACCACATTATCGTCGATGTGGGTGTGCTGTTCTTGCTATGTGTGTGTGTGCTGCAGTGTGCCAAGGGGATCTGGGACATGATCCTGGATAATTGTGGGTGTGCAGTGTGCTACACCTCGTTGTGCATGTATGCCATTGTGCCCATCTCCCCCGTCCCCCCAGTCCCTGTTCGTTCCACTCCCTGTTGATGTTGTGTCAGGTCCTCTCGCACTGTGTCCGTACTCCCTACTCCTTGCACCATCTACACACTGATCACTGTGGCCTGGGTTTCCTCCAGCTCCTCCTGTGGCGCAGGACTGCCACCTCCTGTCGCCGTTGCTGCCTTCCTGTTGGCAGCGGGTTTGTACCTGGTTTAGGTTGTCACGTCCTGCCGGCGCCTCTTGGCCTCCTGGATTGGCCTCCTCGGCACTCCGACTGCATTCCAGGTGGTCTGCTTGTGGGTCAGTTGCTGGTAGTGTTCTGTCACCTCCGTGACGCTGGTCTTGTTTTCCTGCGGTCTGCACCCCGTCTTCCTCTCCCTTTTCTCCTTGGCCTTCCCCGACCCAGTTGTTCCTTGCTGGTGGTCTGTGGGGGTTGTGGGGTTCGCGTTGACCTCTGCGCTGGGTCAGGGTGCATCCATGTTGCTACGTGCTTTGGCTTGTTTCTGGTGTGTTGTTTCTGTGGTTTTTATGGTGCAATTTCCCGCCAGACGCTTGGGATTTGCAGGCCTGTGGCTGCTTTTTGCTACTTTTTGTACCGCGATTGGCCTCATCGCATGATTTCTCACGTTCGCGTTTCGCGTTTTTTCGGCGTGGCGTTGATTTTCACGCTGACATTTGACGAGTTATCTGGTGACTATCGCATGCTACCGCCTTGTTGTGAATTCCACGTTGACATGGGGTTATTTTCCAGAGATAGGCTGCGATATAGAAAGTTGCGTTACGCTACTCTTGCGGTAGTTATCGCACGTTCTTGTGAATATACCCCTTAAAATGGCAGGAAGGTGTTATTAACCACTGTTGAAAAACACATTATTATTGCATTGCTGCACTATGCATACGCACCTGGGAGGCAGTTTGTATCCGAACAATATGTGGTTTTATTTAACAATTACGAATTAAAGTAATTACTCCGTATCAACCCAGGTGGTCCTTTATGGTTACACAGCATCAGAATGAAGAAGTATTGTAAAAATCTAATATTGCTGAATTAGTGAGTGAAAACATCACTTTATGAACTAAAAATTACATTCAATCACTTACCACAATGAATGGTATCAGAAATGTTATCAGTGGGGTCACATCTAACATAACTAACACTGATAAATATAGCAATACTGGTTACGTAATGACAACCTCACTTAGAACCCTAGCTACAAAACTTGGGCAATTAAATTCAGAAACTTACGAGGCCTTACCATAAGGTTTTGAGCAATTTTGTGTACACCAACATAATTCGAGGCTGCGCACCTGGTTGGCAATGCTGCTCCAGGTAACAAGGCCCTAGAGGACTAGGTTGGGGTTGGTGGGGCGGGGGGAGCATAGTTTTAAATAAACTAGTGGCAGGAGCCAGAGGAGCAATCATTAAGGTGATCAGAAACCGGGACAGGTCAGCAGGCCAGACATAGAAGTAGGACTAAAGGCTATATATATCCACAATGTTATGCACAATGTTAATTGTTTACCCTTCACCCCTAATAAATGTTTTTGGGTGGTATATTGAGGAGGTTTGAGTAAGTTTAACATTTTGCAATAATTTATGTATACTCACTTTATTTTGTCATTTTGTTGGTTTGTGGTAATCATTTTTTTCTGGCAGTTTATCGATGTTTCAAGTCGTAGTTTTGTCTTGAAGTAAGTCTATGTAAAGAGATATAACTCTGAGTGTATTTTATTAATTAATTGTTATTTTATATTTTTACGTTTATTAGCAAGTATGTTTTAGATTGAATTTAAATTTTTCGTACTTGGGGGCCTATGACGACGGCAACGGAGCATGGGACCGACCGCCGAAGTTGCGGCGGTCCCGCCAGGCAAATTAGGATGCGGCTGCCACACTGGCGGGCGCATCCTCGACTTTGACATTGCGGCGGGCGGAGCTGTAAGCAGCACCCGCCACAATGTTAAAGCCCATGTCGTGCATTGCCATGCACAACGTGACAGGCACTGCGCAGTGCCTGCCACCTTGTGCATGGCAATGATGGGGGTACCATGGGTACCCCCAGTGCAGCCACCCACCCCCCACCCCCGGGGCCCGCAATGGGCCCCCACAGTGATTTCCCACATGCCTTTCCATGGCGGAGTCTCCGCCATGGAAAGGCATGCATCCTGATATGGATGGCGGTGCCTGCAAGGCACCGCCACCATTACCTGTGCCTTTTCCGCCCGGCCGGCAATCCGACCGGCAGAAAAGCGGCAGATGGTCTTTCCGTCCGCCGCGGTGCCCCTCGCCATACTAATATGGCAAGGAGTGAAAATGGGTCATTTGGCGGGCGGATCGCCAACGCCGGCCCGGCGGTGACCACTGCCGGCTCGGCGGTGGCGATCCGCCCGTGATCATAATAGGCCCCTTGGTTAGGTAGTTGTTGAGATGTATATATTATTCATTTAATGGTTTGGCGAGCTGTTGAGTGCCTCCTTACAGCTTCAGGGCATTTGTTTGAAAATATTTTGGCATGGCGGCCCCGCCGTGAAGGAGAGCATCATCTTGAACTGTGAGAGGCTGAGGTCTGAAACTGTTTCTATGACCCGATTCAGCACAGCGAGCCAGAAGTGAAGAGGACTTTACCCCGGCAAACTGGTTCCTACTAAGGATTATAAATGAAGCTTTATGTAACCCAAGGCACTTTGAACCCACGATGGGGAAATAATTTGCTCCTTATGGACTACATGTCCTAGCATGCAACAGTAACACAAGCGCACTAAGCTCGGCCCACTGGGGGCCATTTACCAATCAAAGCATGCTGATGAATTGAATAAATGTGAGCCATCATTGTGCCCTGTTTGGAATAAGCAGCCTTTGAGAAAGAGGCGTGGTAGCCTTGAAACGCGTCGGCAAGTACAAACAATACTGGGATGCCGAGGAAAGCTGATCGTAATCGCTGAAAGGCGGGCAAGCTGTTGAGTGCCTCCTTACAGCTTCAGGGCATTTGTTTGAAAATATATATATATGCCACAAACCTCGCTTACAGCCTTCTTTTCGAAAAACAAATGAGCGTAGACCCAGGTTTGGTGCTAGATGTTTATTAGTTCAGCACACCATCAAGTTGCCATGACGCGTTTCGGCAGATCCCTGCCTTGATCACATGACAGCATTGTATTGCGTGAAACCTCTTTTTAAAGTGCCAGTGCAATTGATTGATACTAAACATTGAAAAAATACTGTGCGTTTCATGCATGAATGCATACCATTGACATTGTTGTAATACAATCATATATCGGAGTGGATAAAATGTTCAAATAAACTGGTATAATACCTTATTTTAAATAAAATGGTATTTACCATTTCATCCTTGATGAAAAAAACTGTATTATTTCCTCATTTCATTTATCCGTTCATATTATAGAAATTTCTTGCTTAATATATATATATATATATGTGTTGTTTAAAAGTTTGTAGTTAATGGTAATATTTTTTTCAATTGCATTCGTATCATTTAAGGTATATAATTTATTGGGTTGAATGGTAACACTTTTGTGGATGTAATTTATTAAATTGTCATTTTAGAATGTGTATAACATGTTTTAGGTTTATTTCAAATAATTATTTTACGTATAAAGTGTTTTTTTATAGTTTTGTAATGATTATTTTAATATTTTCTCAATTACATTGTGATTAAGACTTTGAAAGAGTTGAAACGCGTCATGCTGATGTTGGAGTACTTGCCAAAATAAAGGTATTTCTCTTCTGGAGCACGTCTGTTGGGTCTGTTTACATGTCACTCTCAGTGCATGTTATCTTTCTTATGGAATATATGCAGTGATTGGCGCACCGAGGCAGGTTTTCTTGTGGATGTATTCTTTAAAAGGGATGCCCGCTGGCTATATAGCGAAGATATGGACAGAGTTCGTGTTGCAGGGCCGGACAGGCCCACCCCGCTATGGAAATTTCTTGTGAAAACAGCCAGGGTTGAGGGGACAGTGAACCCTTGGACGACATGCAGAAGGAAAAGTTTATCAGGCAAGTTACAAAATTTAACATCATGGTTGGAATGGAGAGTGACATTGCCTTTTGATGTTATGAAGCTACAGAATGTCTCTGCCATATATGGAATTTAGTCCTTGAAGGCACGACAAGGGACGTTTGAAACTTTAACCTTGGGGTGATGAATTGAAAGGAAGATGTTGAAGGAGTGGTACATTTTGAAAGACCATCGTAAAGTATTATGGGAGTTGTGGTCCAAAGTGTGACTAATAATGACAAAATCGGTATTGAAACCTGTGAGTATGCAACAGTGCTGATATAATGGACTGATTATCCATAAATAACGCTGAGATTCTGAATTGCACTGTTGTGTATGATGTTTTTATACCAACTAAAAATGGATCACTACCACTTTAAACACACTGTTCAAATGCTGATACTTTGCATTCCTTCAACACTTTCTAAGAAACAAAGTTGTAAAGACTTGATGGTTGCTCGCTTTGACCTACTGCATATGTTAAGACTTTGAAAGAGTTGGAACACGTCATGCTGATGTTGGAGTACTTGCCAAATTAAAGGTATTTCTCTACTGGAGCACGTCTGTTTGGCCTGTTTACATGTCACTCTCAGTGCATGTTATCTTTCTTATGGAATATATACGGTGATTGGTGCACCGAGGCAGGCCCGACTGCCTGGGTGTCCCTAACGCCAGTTTTCTTGTGGAGATATATATATATATATATATTCACTGAAAAAACCATAGGTTTCAGGCACGTTATAGTTAGAAATTAGCATTTAAAAAACCTTACAAATTGATGTCACTGACCATGTCATGAGTGATGTAATATGTGACGTCATCAGCAGTGCATTGCGGGGGCGCGAGTTATAGTTAGCTGAACTAACTATAACGGGGGAATTTCACGGGTTTTGTACGAGTGCAATGTCCAACTAACTATAACTGTCCCTAAAACCTATGGTTTTTTCAGTGAATTTGTAAGGTTTTTTAAATGCTAATTTCTAACTATAACGTGCCTGAAACCTATGGTTTTTTCAGTGAATTTCAAAGGTTTTTTAAATGCTAATTCCTAACTATAGCATGTCTGAAACCTATGGTTTTTTTCAGTGAATTTCAAAGGTTTTGTAAATGACAATTTTTAAATGTATTAATTGTTATCTTTATTTGTTTGATACTGATTTACTACATTTTTTTAAACTATTGATTTTTGGATATTTTATTTTTTAAATTACATTGTAAATACATTATACATTACATTACAAAATATACTTTCTCAGAATGAATTACTTTAGTTTAAATACTTTGCAAATAGGCAATAGACTTTTAAGTACAGTAGTTACAGTTGTTGCAATGGGCAACACAATTTCAAACACAATGCAACATTGAGCTCAATGTGAATTTCTAGTTAAATGCAATTAGTTACTTTATGGATTACTTTTCTAACCACAGGACTGGATCCTAGATTCAGTCCTGGGACATCTCCTGTAAACAGTTGAGTAAAAGCGTTTTGGTTACAGTAGTAATTTTAAGGAATATTATTGTATTTTAAAAGTTGACAGAAACTTTTTCACATAGAATCACCAATGTTATCCTATGGGAGGAAATTCACTTAGCAGGTAAGTAGTGTTATCGTTACTTTTTCTTACTCAGTGGTGGATCCTGGATCCAGCACTGGTGCATCTCCTGTAAACAGTTGAAAGAATGCGTTTAAGTCATACAGGCGATTTTTAAGGAATATTTGTAGTTTGTGAAAATTGACACTTTGAAACTTTTTTGCTGAAAACCAGACAATGGATTCCTATGGAAGGAAATACAAGTTACTGGTAAGTACGGTTAGAATTACTTTTCAGGGTCAGTGCTGGGCTAAAAGATGCGATACAAAAGGGGATGATGGACGGAACGCTTGAGCCAATCAAACACTCACCCCCAGTCAACTGATCTGGGTTTAATCCATCATCATTCTTTAGCTCACTCCACCACCCCAGTTCAGACATGGCCATATGCAAATCAGTCTGACCCTGTGCCTCATGGGAACAGTCCAGCCCGAACTGCCAAGCCATGTCTTCCCTGGACCAGAAACAAGCATCCTAGGACCGGTTTCTGGCATTCCAGCCGTCATCAGCCAGGCTTGCTTGAATCCAGTGGCAAAGTGAGCAAGGGACCCACGTCTGGGCATACCCCCGCCAACTTAGGGCGAACAAAGCGATACAAAAGGGGATGATGGACGGAACGCTTGAGCCAATCAAACACTCACCCCCAGTCAACTGATCTGGGTTTAATCCATCATCATTCTTTAGCTCACTCCACCACCCCAGTTCAGACATGGCCATATGCAAATCAGTCTGACCCTGTGCCTCATGGGAACAGTCCAGCCCGAACTGCCAAGCCATGTCTTCCCTGGACCAGAAACAAGCATCCTAGGACCGGTTTCTGGCATTCCAGCCGTCATCAGCCAGGCTTGTTTGAATCCAGTGGCAAAGTGAGCAAGGGACCCACGTCTGGGCATACCCCCGCCAACTTAGGGCGAACAAAGCGATACAAAAGGGGATGATGGACGGAACGCTTGAGCCAATCAAACACTCACCCCCAGTCAACTGATCTGGGTTTAATCCATTTTCATTCTTTAGCTCACTCCACCACCCCAGTTCAGACATGGCCATATGCAAATCAGTCTGACCCTGTGCCTCATGGGAACAGTCCAGCCCGAACTGCCAAGCCATGTCTTCCCTGGACCAGAAACAAGCATCCTAGGACCGGTTTCTGGCATTCCAGCCATCATCAGCCAGGCTTGCTTGAATCCAGTGGCAAAGTGAGCAAGGGACCCACGTCTGGGCATACCCCCGCCAAATTAGGGCGAACAAAGCGATACAAAAGGGGATGATGGACGGAACGCTTGAGCCAATAAAACACTCACCCCCAGTCAACTGATCTGGGTTTAATCCATCATCATTCTTTAGCTCACTCCACCACCCCAGTTCAGACATGGCCATATGCAAATCAGTCTGACCCTGTGCCTCATGGGAACAGTCCAGCCCGAACTGCCAAGCCATGTCTTCCCTGGACCAGAAACAAGCATCCTAGGACCGGTTTCTGGCATTCCAGCCGTCATCAGCCAGGCTTGCTTGAATCCAGTGGCAAAGTGAGCAAGGGACCCACGTCTGGGCATACCCCCGCCAACTTAGGGCGAACAAAGCGATACAAAAGGGGATGATGGACGGAACGCTTGAGCCAATCAAACACTCACCCCCAGTCAACTGATCTGGGTTTAATCCATCATCATTCTTTAGCTCACTCCACAACCCCAGTTCAGACATGGCCATATGCAAATCAGTCTGACCCTGTGCCTCATGGGAACAGTCCAGCCCGAACTGCCAAGCCATGTCTTCCTGGACCAGAAACAAGCATCCTAGGACCGGTTTCTGGCATTCCAGCCAGTCATCAGCCAGGCTTGCTTGAATCCAGTGGCAAAGTGAGCAAGGGACCCACGTCTGGGCATACCCCCGCCAACTTAGGGCGAACAAAGCGATACAAAGGGGATGATGGACGGAACGCTTGAGCCAATCAAACACTCACCCCCAGTCAACTGATCTGGGTTTAATCCATCATCATTCTTTAGCTCACTCCACCACCCCAGTTCAGACATGGCCATATGCAATTCAGTCTGCCCCTGTGCCTCATGGGAACAGTCCAGCCCAAACTGCCAAGCCATGTCTTCCCTGGACCAGAAACAAGCATCCTAGGACCGGTTTCTGGCATTCCAGCCGTCATCAGCCAGGCTTGCTTGAATCCAGTGGCAAAGTGAGCAAGGGACCCATGTCTGGGCATACCCCGCCAACTTAGGGCGAACAAGCGATACAAAAGGGGATGATGGACGGAACGCTTGAGCCAATCAAACACTCACCCCCAGTCAACTGATCTGGGTTTAATCCATCATCATTCTTTAGCTCACTCCACCACCCCAGTTCAGACATGGCCATATGCAAATCAGTCTGACCCTGTGCCTGGGGGTGAGTGTTTGATTGGCTCAAACGTTCTGTCCATCATCCCCTTTTGTATCGCTTTTTTCGCCCTAAGTTGGACGGGGGTATGCCCAGACGTGGGTCCCTTGCTCACTTTGCCACTGGATTCAAGCAAGCCTGGCTGATGACGGCTGGAATGCCAGAAACCGGTCCTAGGATGCTTGTTTCCGGTCCAGGGAAGACATGGCTTGGCAGTTCGGGCTGGACTGTTCCCATGAGGCACAGGGTCAGACTGATTTGCATATGGCCATGTCTGAACTGGGGTGGTGGAGTGAGCTAAAGAATGATGATGGATTAAACCCAGATCAGTTGACTGGGGGTGAGTGTTTGATTGGCTCAAACGTTCCGTCCATCATCCCCTTTGTATCGCTTTGTTCGCCCTAAGTTGGCGGGGGTATGCCCAGACGTGGGTCCCTTGCTCACTTTGCCACTGGATTCAAGCAAGCCTGGCTGATGACGGCTGGAATGCCAGAAACCGGTCCTAGGATGCTTGTTTCCGGTCCAGGGAAGACATGGCTTGGCAGTTCGGGCTGGACTGTTCCCATGAGGCACAGGGTCAGACTTATTTGCATATGGCCATGTTTGAACTGGGGTGGTGGAGTGAGCTAAAGAATGATGATGGATTAAACCCAGATCAGTTGACTGGGGGTGAGTGTTTGATTGGCTCAAACGTTCCGTCCATCATCCCCTTTTGTAGGGCTAAAAGATGCAGCAATGGGTTCTCTCCTGATAACAGGTGAGTAAATCGGAATTCGTAGTTTGGCTGATTTTAGAGGAATATTATAAAGTTCCAAAACTCCACACTTAGAAGAATTTCCAAGTGAAACCAGTCAATGTTAGCCTATGGAAGGAAATTTAAGTTACTGGTAAGTACGGTTAGAATTACTTTTCAGGATCAGTACTGGGCTCAAAGATGCAGCACTGAGGTCTCTCCTGATAACAGGTGAGTAAATCGGAATTCGTAGTTCGGCTGATTTTAGAGGAATATTATAAAGTTCCAAAACTCCACACTTAGAAGAATTTCCAAGTGAAACCAGTCAATGTTAGCCTATCGAAGGAAATTCAAGTTACTGGTAAGTACGGTTAGAATTATTTTTCAGGATCTGTACTGGGCTCAAAGATGCAGCACTGAGGTCTCTCCTGATAACAGGTGAGTAAATCGGAATTCGTAGTTCGGCTGATTTTAGAGGAATATTTGTATGTTTCAAAAATCGACACTTAGAAACTTTTTCAGCAAAAAGCAGGCAATGATATCCTATGGAAGGAAATTCAAGTTACTGGTAAGTACGGTTAAAATTACTTTTCAGGATCAGTATTGGCCTCAAAGATGCAGCACTGAGGTCTCTCCTGATAACAGGTGAGTAAATCGGAATTCGTAGTTCGGCTGATTTTAGAGGAATATTATAAAGTTCCAAAACTCCACACTTAGAAGAATTTCCAATTGAAACCAGTCAATGTTAGCCTATGGAAGGAAATTCAAGTTACTGGTAAGTACGGTTAGAATTACTTTTCAGGATCAGTACTGGGCTCAAAGATGCAGCACTGAGGTCTCTCCTGATAACAGGTGAGTAAATCGGAATTCGTAGTTCGGCTGATTTTAGAGGAATATTATAAAGTTCCAAAACTCCACACTTAGAAGAATTTCCAAGTGAAACCAGTCAATGTTAGCCTATGGAAGGAAATTCAAGTTACTGGTAAGTACGGTTAGAATTACTTTTCAGGGTCAGTGCTGGGCTAAAAGATGCAGCACTGGGTTCTCTCCTGATAACAGGTGAGTAAATCGGAATTCGTAGTTCGGCTGATTTTAGAGGAATATTATAAAGTTCCAAAACTCCACACTTAGAAGAATTTCCAAGTGAAACCAGTCAATGTTAGCCTATGGAAGGAAATTCAAGTTACTGGTAAGTACGGTTAGAATTACTTTTCAGGATCAGTACTGGGCTCAAAGATGCAGCACTGAGGTCTCTCCTGATAACAGGTGAGTAAATCGGAATTCGTAGTTCGGCTGATTTTAGAGGAATATTTGTATGTTTCAAAAATCGACACTTTGAAACTTTTTCAGCAAAAAGCAGGCAATGATATCCTATGGAAGGAAATTCAAGTTACTGGTAAGTACGGTTAAAATTACTTTTCAGGATCAGTACTGGGCTCAAAGATGCAGCACTGAGGTCTCTCCTGATAACAGGTGAGTAAATCGGAATTCGTTGTTCGGCTGATTTTAGAGGAATATTTGCACAATGGTGAAGGAAGGGGGTGGGGCCTGAGGTGACATGTCTGCAAACACGCCCTGTGGCGCGTTTTAAGTTGGAGAATTAATTCCTCCTCAATCCCGAGGGACCCTAGGGGCCAACTAGCCCACCAGATACCTCCAGTATGCACCAGAGAGCTGCGTTGTAGAGAGGTGTTCAGAGGCCACGCCCCTTTTTACAACACTCTGCAATGCAGCTCCGTGGCGCTTACTGGAGGTACCTGTTGGGCTAGTTGGCCCCCAGGGACCCTCTGGATTGAAGGGGATTTAATTCCCCATCTTAAAACGCGCCATGGGGCCTGTTTGCACACATGTCACCTGAAGCCCCGCCCCTCCCTTCACCACTGTGCAAACGCGCCCCGTGGCGCGTTTTAAGTTGGGGGATTAAGTCCCTTGAATCCTGAGGGTCCCTGGGGTCCAACTAGCCCACCAGGTACCTCCAGTAAGTGCCACAGAGCTGCGTTGCAGAGAGGTGTAAAAAGGGGCGTGGCCTGGACCACCTCTCTGCAACGCAGCCCCCTGGTGCATACTGGAGGTTCCTGGTGGGCTAGTTGGCCCCCAGGGACCCCCAGTATTGAAGGGGAATTCATTTCCCAACTTAAAACGCGCCACAGGGCGCGTTTGCAGAGTGTTGCTGGGAGGGGGCGGAGCCTCGGCACGATCGTGTGTTTTTTGGTTTTTGGTTTTTTGGAAGGGGGGCTGTGTGGCCCCTCTTCTTTTTACTTTTTTTGGGCCCTGGGGACCCCATCCCCCAGGGCCTGACCCCTTTTTAATTTAAAAAAAAAAATTTACGGGAAGGGGGCCGCGTGGGCCCCCTCCCGTGGCCAATTCTGGCCCCGGGGACCCCATCCCCGGGGCATGGCCAAATATATATTTTTGTTTATGGAGGGGGGCTGCGTGGCCCCCCTCCTGAGGCCTCTACTGGCCCTGGGGACCCCATCCCCCGGGGCGGCCTTTATTTTTATTTTTTTATTTTTTTTTAAATCTTTTAATTATGGGAGGGGGGCCACTACTAGCCCCGGGGACCCCATCCCCGGGGCTGGCCCTCTCCGTTGGGGACTGTGGGGGGGTCCCCAATCCCCCCACGGTCCCGCCGGCTCCCCCGCGTCCTGCGGGAGCCGGCATTGCTTTTCCACATGGGGAGCTGCTAAGATGCAGCTCCCCGTGTGGAAAAGCAATCTGCTTTGGTTTTTGGAAGCGAGAGCAGGTTTCCTGCTCTCTCTTCCAAAAACCAAAGCAGTTTGCTATGACAGGACGGGAGCCGCGAGGCTCCCGTCCTGTCATAGCAAACTACAGTGTCCCGGGGGTAGGCACCCGGGACACTGCAGGAGCCGGCCCTGGGGGTGGCGGTCCCCAGGGCCACCACAGGCTCCAGGAGGGGGGCCGCGCGGCCCCCCTCCCTTCACATGCACAGCCCCCGGGAGGTGGTGGTCCCGGGGGCTCGGGGGTCCGTTCCGGCCCCCCAAATTGGCATTTGGTTTAGTGCCCCGGGGAGGTGGCGGTACCGGGGGGGTGTGGGGGGGCTCGAGCCCCCCCACACAGGTATATTATTTTTAAAAAAAGAAGCCGCGGGGTTGGCGGTCCCCGGGGCTTGGGGGGGCCTTAGAGGCCCCCCATATAATTAATAATAAACCCCCGCAAGCCCCAGGGACTTGGCCCACCCGGAGGCCAATTAACCACGAAACGCGGGAGCCCGCGCTTCGTTTTTTTTTTTTTATCGGCAGGATCCGCGCACCCAGCGCGTTTTTTGCCAATTTAAAAAAAAACAAAATTGTTTTGGGCCCTGGGGGTCCTTGTAGGACCCCCTGAGCAGCCTAGGGGGTCAGGGTGTTTCTACCCTGCCCCCTTTTTGCGATTTGCGCACTTGTTTTACTGCTTTCTTGTTCCTCGGTTCTACCGAGGAACAAGATGGCTGCCAACACTTCCTGGTTTGGAGTGTTGACAGCCAATTAGCATGCAGCTTGTGGTCGGGAGGGTGCGCGGATCCACCGCGGCATAGATATCGAAACATTTATTTTGGATTTTCTCAGCAACTACTGAACGGATTTACACCATTTTTAAAAAGGGTGCTTTCTGAAACAAGTACTACCTTTTTGCCAAATTTGGTGTAATTCCGTTCAGCAGTTTTGGCTGTAGCCTTGCATAAATTTCCTATGGGAAATTGATTTTTTCACTCTTATTTTTTTAATTTCTCCGCAACTACTGAACCGATTTACACCATTTAAAAAAAAAGTTGCTTTCTGAACCAAGCGCTACCTTTTTGCAAAATTTGGTGTAATTCCGTTCAGCAGTTCGGGCTGTAGCCGTGGCAAAAATTTCCTATGGGAATTAACATGGAGAAAACACGTTTTGGGACCCCCCTTTTTTCTCGGCCCCTGCTTGATGAATCCCCCCGAAACTTTCAAGACAGGAGCGGACCGGAGCGCCCCACTAGTTTTGAAAATTTCGCGATGATTTGTCAAACGACGCCAAAGTTATTGGGAATAGAATGTTACGGATTTCCTATGGATAATAGGTCCTAACTATAACTATCTACTGGCGACCGCCAGTAGATAATATATATATATATATGTTATTTAAATGTTTGTAGTTAATGGTAATATTTCTTTCAATTGCATTCGTATTATTAATGGTATATAATTTATTGGGTTGAATGATAACACTTTTGTGGATGTAATTTATTTATATTTCATTTTAGAATGTGTATAACATGTTTTAGGTTTATTTCTAGTAATTATTTTACGTATAAAGTGTTTTTTTACATTTTTGTAATGATTTAAATGTTTTCTCAATAATATTGTGGTTGATATTCTGTGAATCAATATTTTTGACATAATATATGTTTATTTGAAGGTAAAGATATGTTCGTTTCTGATATTTCTGTTTTCAGTGTAGTTTAAAATCAATATTTTTAACAACAATATTTGTATGTTCTTACTATTCAAGTATAGGAAGTTGATGTTTTTGCTTTCTATTTTCCATTTCCGATATTTTTGTGTCTCGATAATGTATGCATCAATTTTATGTCAGTGACCCAGCCCTCCAACATTGAATATGTACAATGTAGAATAGGAAAGCTCAAATATTGGAAGGATATAAAGCTCCAACTGAAACACACAATTTATTAAAATAGTGGGAACTCTACTGGACCAAAACATAGGTACTGCTTATAAAAGGAGGGAGGAGGAATGCATTACTTGGCAGAAGATTAGATCACCGATAGTGGTTCTAAAAATAAGTGCAAATCATTGACCAGTTTAATTGAAACAAGCAAATATTGGATTTGTAAGGGTGGATCATTTTTTTAAAAGGGCAATGAAAATCAATCAAATGCAGGCAAACCCAGCCCAGGAATTTGCATAATATCTCTGAAATTGTAGAAACTGCTTAACCTGATAAACACTTGCAAATTAGTATTTCCTGCAGCCATAGGTTAAAATTGTTAGTATAAGGTCTGATGCCATAATGATGGTTAGGGTGAAAGAGAAATTTCTGGGTTGCATAAAAAGTTGGAAGACAGAGGATGCCAAGATTATATTGCACAATTTGATGTGATCAGTATTCAGGAATAATTGTTAAAGGTAGTTAAATTCATTAGGGATTTGATACCTTTTTTCATCCCAGAAAGTAGCAGGCATAGAGGCAGAATGGATGGGGCTTAATGACACAGGTAAAGAATAGATGGCCTGGAAAAGGGTTGTACCATGTGTAACCAAGAAGATCTTCAGTTAGAGCATTCAGGGAGATAAAGGATAAGATGGTGGAATTCAAAAAGAGGATATATTCACAATGATAATATCCAGTATAAACAAGATAGAAGATATTTTTGAATCAGTATGTAATCAACTTATTCTGGAGACTTACTTAAGGGTCTTTGAAGTTGCCTTAAGAGTTGTCCCATACCTATTGCAGTTTTGTATGTTATTCAGGTACAAACTAGCCATAAAAGTTATAAAACTCTGCTACAGGTAATAGAAAATACTTTTGTAATGAAAGATTGGGCAGATTTCCAAGATACTAGCTCGAGGAAAGGCTGAGAATTTGGGAGGCTGGTAGTTAAAGGGATGAACATTGTTAATGAATAACCTGAATGCCATAGGTCTTCTGGGAGATGGTTTTGGCATTTTCCAAACCTCTATGGTGAGGAAAATCTAATCAAAATGTTTATAATATGTACAGTGAGGAAGAGACCTGAACAGGCTGGTGAGAAACATTATACCAATACAGGTTGGTTAAGAGAAACTTCAAAAAGGTCCCCAAAAAAGGTTAAAGGCCTCAGTCCAGTCTCAGTCCCTTCTGTCTCAGTCCCTTCTGTTTAACTTATTTCCGGCCTGAAATTTGGGTTGGTTTATTGGTAATAGTCTTCAATTGTGTAAAAGAGCAGGGCCCTGGCTTGGCGCGGATGAAATAGGACATGAGCTGCGGTGCTCCTTGCCAACCTCCACCATCCGAGGGCATCCTGCCTGCCATCCGCCCAATTTGACCCTTGTATAATCAGCCCCAGAGTCTTCTCCCAAATACCAGTTTGTTGCCATGCTCCGTGGGGAGATTCCATCGCAACCTTTTGCCACACTGACTTTGATAGGGCCGTTCACCTAAGATGGTGGCACGGCCCTGATGGGGAGACCGAATTCTTCTCTGGTGGCGTCCCTACTTTCCCCGGGCTAAGGAGGGGTCCCATCCAGGGACTGACGAGGTCAAGGTGTCCAGAACCGAGATCAATGTGTGCCACCCCCCAGGAGATGCGCACCGCTGTTGGCGGCACCACCAGAGCCCGCGCGGCCTGAGGATTGACAGAAGAGGCCACTGGGGATGTTGCAGTGTGACTCACGCTGGGCTGCTGTGTCCGTGGTGGCGCTCTGGGCATATGGAGCTCCTGTAGGCTTGAGCAGCTCAGACCTGGCGGCTCCGTGAGAAAGCGCATGCAAGAGTGAGCCAGATTCGCTGCCGTATGGGTGCCTGAGGGAATTACACTACTACAGCCTGCTGGGGCAAACAACTGGAGGCCTGTGGAGGGCTCCATGAACCAGCCTAACAGCTGACTCTGGTGGCCCTGCAGCAGCCCGATGTTAGGGATGGGCGGATCTCGCGGAGTTGTGCCCTGTGGAATTCCGCTGAGTTAAATAAAAACTCTGTGCGATCCCACGGAGTTCTGCCCACCCGTCCTGTACAAGGCACATTGGATCCTATTCCATATTTCCATTCCAATAAACCACCACAAGCATCTAAAAAAGTGGCTTAATGAATTGCCAACAGCACATGTTTTCAAAACCTGTCAGGGGACAGGGTTGCAGACTGTATACAAAAAGAAGCCCAGTAACAAGGACTCACCCTGGGTTTTGCTGGGTGGCTACAGAGCTGCTCATGCACCCTGCAGATGATGGCCCGGTGGGGAGGACAGTGGATGCTGCGGCTCATCCAGCACGCTCACAATCATACTGCTCAGGTGGGGGCAGGCAGCAAGAAGGGTCCACGCGATGTATTCTGTTTGTTCTCCCCCGTCCTCCTCTGGGCACTGCCAGCTCTCTGCCTGATTCTCCACGCTGAGTGGGGCAGAAGAGGGAGCCAACACTGGGGCCCATGGAGGCTGTGGCTCAGGGATCGCTGCCTGCGGCTCCTGCTACTTTTGGACAGGTTTGACAGAAGGTTCCTCACTTCCTCCATGACACGCGACTTCACTTTACTCCCGGGTGGATCCAGGCAGCCATCAGAGCTCACGCACACCTCTCCCTAAACAGACAGCAATGGGACAGACATGTTGCCATCACTCTGTTTGAGCACTGATTGGGCGGTAAACTCTGCCATACTGTGGTAGGTGGAGTTTTTGCTAAACTCCACGCTCCAGGAAGAGCCCGGCGTGGCAAAACTCCATTGACTCCGCTGGAGGAGAAGAGTTTACGGCCCCCCTGCCAAACGTGTGGATTGCTCATGCTATTAACACAGGTGAGCTAGGGATATTGCAAGTGCTCACTCACTGTGAAGGCCTCTAACTTGATTAGACTATCTGCAGTACCCCTTCACTTGGTGTTTGTACTGCCTACGGCGGGGGGCTGGTATTGTCTGCCCCTCCTCTCCTCTGCTGGAGGATGTAGTGTATGGCCCTTGGGAGGCCTGGTGCACTGGTCGCCTTGTGTACAGGTCAGTTGTGACACGAGGCCTGCTACTAGGAATGATAAGGCTACCCTGCATGTCTGCTTGGGCCCTACCGCAGTTAGAGTGACTGGACAAACTGGGCGAGCTCCTTATACTCCCCCCTTGAGCAGTCTGGTACTGGGGGGTCTTCTTCCCATTCCCTCCTCAACCTGCTGTTCTCCTGTGACCTATGGACTTCCCAGTAAGGGATACAGCTTGCCCTGGTGATGGTACTGGCTACTAGTTGCTGTAAATTGGGGAAGAAGCTGGGTAAAAGAAGTCCTCATCTAACAGAGCCCCAGCGTTACCGGCGAACTCCTGGTCTTGTGGCCTGACTGGAGAGTATCTTGATTTCACTGATGACTGAGGTGCCCCCACTGACTCTCCTGGGGGGCCTGTGTAATGAGTAATGGCTCTTAACTGTGATAGGTGCTACGTCCTAACACCGGCATTGGGGCCTTTGAGGGCCTGATTAGGGAACAGAAAACCTTGCCTGCGACACCAGACATGTCCCTACCTGGGCCCAGAGATGTTGGGCTACTATGGGGAAATACTCTAAGAAGAAAGAGGTGAATGACTCTTGCCCCTCCCAAACATCTAGATCTACTAACATGGGCGAAGTGGCCCTGCCCACTGGGCCTCAAGTCGGGGGACACCATGGGGCAACATTGGACACTATAATCCAAGCCATCGAAGCTTCTCGAGAAGCGCTTGAATTGAAAATTGATACTATGGTGACGGACATGGGGCTCTTGCGGGACGACCACCAGAGACTAGCAGAAAGAGTCACTACTACTAAAAGCTCCTTAGAAGATATTACCCCTGAAATGGCAGCCATTTGTGAATGGATGTCACTAATGGAGGGTGGAGTTAAAACTCTGGAAACTAGGGCTGAAGATTCTGAAAATAGGCTCCAAAGGAACAATCTCAGTATTATGTGACTGCTGGAGTGCCTAAAGGGCCCCAACTCAAATATGACTAACTTTCTGAAACAATGGCTTTGAGTGGAAGTGGCTCCAGAAGGACTCTTTCCATTTCATGCACTAAAACATGTGCTCCGTGTCCCCGCATGACCACTTTTGCCCGATGCGCCTCCCAGACCAGTTATGGACAAAATCCTACACTACAAAGATCGTGATTACATTCTGAGCCAGGCCTGGGTCAAGGGGGACATAATGGTTGAAAACCATAGAGTGATGATCTTACCACACTTTTCAAGAGAAAGTGAAAGATCATTGGGTGACGCTTGGCACTTCAGATGAGATCATTTGAATGAGTCAGTGTTGGCAGTGTATGTCAGTGCTCTGTCTGAGGTATGCCTGAGTATGTGCACAGTGCAGACTCTATCATTGACCTGATACTGGGTTAAATGTGGGCTCCAATATCCTAATTACCACTTTTGGATAGTGTGATGTGAGGCTGGGAGGCATCTTGGCTGGCACACCCTCCCTGAACTGAAGTGTTGAAGGCACATGTGTTAGATGTTCTTTCACTGGTTTGGATGGGGATTCGTTTTCTTCTTGTCCTGGGCAGTTGGGTTACTTTTAGTTTTTTGGGGGGGTTATGTTGGTTGCCTCTGGCTGCCTTCCCTGGATCCTACCACTGTGGTTCTGGGCCCCTTGAGTGAACGAGGTTATTAGGTCTCCTGCTTAGGAAATCAGAGTGCCACTGCAGTTCCTCAGTATGGAGTCCACCATGATATAATTTTGTTAGCTGGAAAGTTTGGGGTCTTAACAACATAGCAAAACAATATAAGGTGCACACCTACCTCAAGAGAAGGGGAGTACATATTGCCGTCCTTCAAGAGACCCATCTCAATGCAACTGAGAGGGAGGCACTATGCAAAAGATGGCGGGGTCAGATATATGCCACAAAATATTACGCCTTTGCCAGGTGAGTTCTGCGGTAGATCCAACCAGGGGTGCCCTTAGTAGTCATGGGTCAACTGGCAGGGTGAAATTTGGCCATTGTGGTGAGCTACGCTCCTAACACAGATCAAGGACTGTTCTTTATGGAAGTGTTCAGAATTCTGCTGCCGTATATGATTCAAGCCATACTGATGGGGGATTATAATAGTGTTGCCAACCCAATCCTGGATCGGGTCCATCCGCCGCTGGCCGAGTCCCTGGTTCTTCGTGCCGCCCAATATTTCTGTACTGGCAGCAGTAGTAGGGGCTGGTGGACTCTTGGAGGTGACTACACCCAACGGTAAGGGTTTACTCCTTCTACTCCAGTATGCATGAACTCATGTCCAACTTGATACTTTTCTGTGTTCTCATGGGGTCCATAGGGTCGAAGCAATGAATGGTATCCCTGTCGAATGGTCTCGAATCACAACCCAGTGTTACTCTCCCAGAATTAGCACAGAGAGCGTCCCCCCATCCCTGGCTGGTGACTACATGTCGAGGTGCTTGAAGACCCAGTTTTCCAAACACACTATTGGCGAAGCCATGCAGAGCTACTTTGTATATAATACTGCCACTACTACTTCCCCCCTGATTGAGTGGGACACGTTTAAGGCAGTCATTAGGGGGTGCTGTATTGCTGAAGTAGTGGGGGTGCAGCACACACTAGAAGGAGAAGTTGAGGCCCAGGAGCGAGCGCTATATGATCAAGAGGTGACCAGGCCTGAAAAAAACCCTGGGTTGAAACAACCTTTATTAGATGCTAAGGAGCTCTTAGCGGTCCGGCTTCAGAAGCTCCACTGCTTCTGTTACAGGGAATACATGGTTCGCACCCACACAGAGCGCAATAAAGAAGGGATGGTGCTGGTGTGGCTCGCCAACCCAACGTCCAGTGGCTCTTAAATCCTGGAGGTGGAATCAGATGCTGGTGAGTGCCTCTGTAGCCAGGCAGGTATTAATGGTAGGTTAGAGGAGTACTATTTTCCTTGTATACTCCCTCGCCTGTCCTGTCCTCTCAGATCAATGGCAAGTTTTTAGACCCAGTGGCCCTGCCAACACTCACACAGGATGAGGAGGAAGAGCTTGGTGGCCCTACCACACTTCAAGAAGTGTAGCTGGCAATCAAGGCCATGGCGTGAGGCAAGGTCCCCTGAGAAGATGGCCTGATGGTCTGGTTTTACGCAACATATGTGGAGGACTTGGCACTGAAACTGGTCGCCCTCTATGCTGCGGCCCTAGATGTAGGCCACTTACCAGAATCCACTTGTGAAGCCCTGGTGATCCTGCTTTTTAAGCCAGCCGCCCCCACACAATGTTAGGGCATACTGGCCCCTGTCCATGCTTAATGTGGACTATAAAATACATGGGACTAATTATGAATACCGTGGAGGTGCGGGCACAGCCATACGGGCAGTGCGACTGCCCTATTACAAGTTGGGCAATCAGACCGCCATAGGACCGCCGGAATCGCCAGGGATCAGAGATCCCTGGCGGTGTTGCGGCAGTCTTGAGGCTGCAATATGCTTGGCAGTGTCGCTGCAGCACAGCCAAACATATTACAAGTTTCCTCTCCGCCACGGTTTTCATGGTGGTGAGCCCACCATGAAAACTGTGGTAGGGAGGCTGTTACCTCAGGGCCAGAGGGTGCATGCAGGGGGGCACATATTGTGCCCCCCTGTGTGCATGCCTCCCAGTTCCTGCATGGCATGGCCTGCAGCAGTCCATGGCGTGCAGGAACTGCCTTTGATGCACCGAATGTGGTGCCTTTTTCATAGGCACCGCCGCAGGCCCGCCAAAGAACACCCCACCAGAGACTAAAAAGTCATAATCTGGCAGACGGTGTCAGTACGGCTTTGGCTGTCTTGGAGCGGGGGCGGCGGCATGGCGGCCCCTCTCCAAAACCACCAAAGTTGTAATTAGACCCTTAGTCAGGTATTGGACAGGTGCCTTTTACCCCACATGCCCAAATTAATCCATGTTGATCAAGCGGGGTTTATACCGAGGCGTAATACGGTGCTTAACATTCGTAGGCTACTCTTCCTTCTGAATGCTGACTTCTTAGACAAGCGTAGGGCGGTGGTCATGGAAATAGACATCGAGAAAGCCTTAGACAGTTTGCGGTGGGATTTCCGTTATCAGGTGATGATGAAGATGGGTTTATTTGATGGACCAGGCTACTCTACTCAGGGCCTATGGCTAGAGTACATACCGGTAGATTGATTTCGGGCTCATCTGTAGTGAGCGACCACTTTCTCTATTGCTTTTCACTATTGCAGTGGAGCCATTTGCCAGCAGTGCTATCCCTGAAGCGTCCAATCGAGGATTGAACTACAGGGCACGTCTCATTATACCGCCTCAGAAGCACACAATATGCTTATGTTCCTAAGAGATGTGGGTGCGGATCTAACAGGAGCGATAGCTCTGCTGGAGCACTTTGGAAGGTGTCAGGATTGTGCACTAACTGGCAGACATCCCATCTGTTCCTGCTCTGTAGTGACGTGCCTCAGCCACAGGATCTGCGTGGACTCACATGGGAAGGGACCTGCCTAAAATATCTGGGTGTCAAGATTTACCATGATCCTTCTAGACTGTAATATTGTCACAGCCAGGGCGCCAATTCTTATTACATTGGGCAGTAGTAGTGACACTGAAAGATCATTGGGTGACAGGTGCTGCTGAATCCCCACTCATAAATGCTGTTAGGTACTCTGCACCATAACTGGTCACACCAAGGCAGTCAGGCTTCCTATGTCAGACTTTAGGGGCTGGCATCATTACACCATTAGTAGAGCTGTGAGATCCTTGCCAGTATCTAAAAATGCCAGATTTTCTTTAAATAACTTCTGTTACTTGCACAGAGCTTACCTCACCCCTGGTAAAATCAATAGATTTTACTCAACGGCTGAGGTGACCAGCTACAGATGTGATGAGCATGGTGCTGAATTGCTCCATGTGGTATGGGCCTGCCCCCTCTGATTGAATTTTGGATGGAGATGATACACTGCATTAACGAAGTAGCCCAACAGATGAGCCCCTGTGCTCGTATGGTCTGTTTGCTCAGGGGGTTCATACACCCAAATAAATATAAAACTACTACTAGGTTTGTGGACCTGGCACCGATCCTCGCGAAGCGAGAAATAACTATTCATTGGAAGGCCACCACTGGTCCTAGTCTGTTCAAATGGAGGGACGACCTCGTTTAATGGGCAGTATTGGAAGGTGCCATAATACTTCGAGAGGTGAGGAGAGGGTGCGGATCGATCAATAGGGCATGAGCCTGGGATTACCTAGTAGATTGTCTGAAGGAACCCGAGCTGGACACAGTGGACTGGTCCCCACTAACTGTAGATGAATTGGATGGGGAGCATGTTTAAAACCACTCGATCCCTGAGTGGTGCATATTCTGTGAGCGTTTGATTTTAGGGGAGGACTAAATGAACACTGTGTGCGTGTGATAATATAGTTTGGGAGATAACATGGGTAGAGGCATGGGCTTGGTGGGGGTGAAGCTGGAGGGAGGTTCTCCTATAACAGGGAAGGGCTCACTATTGTATTGCACCATCTACATTGCCTTGATATTGTACGGTTTTATACTTGCAGTTTTACCATGAATAACGTACAGTGTGTACGGATACGAGGATTCTTATTCTTATTATTATCCAGGGATTATGTTGCTTGTATTGATAACAATAAAAAAAAATTTAAAAAACAACAAAAAGGTGTAACAGAACAACACTCTGTATTCTCCTCATTTATCATGGTGATAGTGCGTATACATAAGAAAGAGAACCACCTGGGCCTACTTTATTATTGCCCATCAACTTGTAAGATGGGGTGGGTAAAATATTAAGGATAATCTAAGTCACTAGGCTTCAGGGCAAAAGACAACAGGAAGAAATAATAAACAGTTGCAAAGGAGGCTTTCCAATAACAATTGAAATGGCAGAATAAGGCTTTCATCGTTTTTGGATTATAATGAAATACATTGTCTTGTAGGTAGAAATGTCATTTTTGCCTTCCTTGAACTCAAGCCAGCATTTGATAATATTGACAGAGCTTGCTTACAGCATGCCATTTATAAGTATAAAATCCAAGAGGAGCTGGTTGAGTCAATATTTACCTTTTAGTTGGACAACACTGTAGCATCTTGGTTTGGCTTGCATGGTGGAAATAATTGAGCCATTCAAGGTAGAAAAAGGTGTACAGTAGGGTTGCTTACTGTCCTCATACTTCCAACACCTTCATAAATGATGTGCATGGTCATATGTGTGTGTACAAAGTAGACTGTCCAGTAGATACATTTAGTACCACCAAGGTCTCATGCCTTTTATGCACAGATGGTAAGTTGTTACTGGCACTCACTGAACATGCTTTACATAAACTGTTAAAGATTGATTGATATGTAGGACATTAGAGGTAAATGCTGCTATAAGCAACGTCCTGATAGTAAGAAATGACACATTGCTAGTAGACCATTTACATAACACTCTACTTGAAACTAATTATTAGGTTATTCACTTTTGACAAAAGAGACAATCTCAAAATTAAGCCAAGTGAAGCATAGCTATCCTACAAAATTACAGTAACATACTCTTTGAATATAGTAATTAAGAGCACCTTGTCCATTGTCAACTTGCTTGAGGCTTTCAAGCACCACACACACAGTGGCGTAGGTAGACCTTAGACCAACCGGGGCAGTCCCTGCGTTTGCTGCCCCGCCGCGGCCGCATTGAAGAGTGGGGGGGCTTGCGGATTCCTCGGATTGTTGCCGCCCCTCAAAGGCCGCACTTACTAGCTGGTAGGTATGGGAGCTCACGATTTCTGCCCTAAGACAGCTGGTAAAAGCTGGCGAGAGGCCGCCGCCCCCAAAACTTGTGCCACCCCCCCTTGCTAAGCCACTGACCACATATGCTAATGAACTCGTGCATTTGAATTGGATTGCCTATCTATAGCCCAATGTTGCTTTCCTATGAAAATATTCATATGAAACTGCTCTACTAAAATGATTAATGATGCAGCAAGGCATCAAGGACATGGCATTAGTGGCTGTTTCAAAACATTCCTTGTTACAAGTTGGGCGATTGGACCGCCATGGGACCTCCCGCAGTCTTGCAGCCGCAATATGCTTGTCAGTGCTGCTGCAGCACAGCCAAGCATATTACGAGTTTCCTCTCCGTCATGGTTTTCATAGTGGTGAGCCCGCCATGAAAACTGTGGCAGGGAGGAAACAAAGGGGGCCCGGTTACCTCAGGGCAAGGGGGGGCATGTAGGGGGCACATGCCCCCCTGTGTATATGCTTCCCAGTTCCTGCACGACATGGCTTGCACCAGTCCATGGCGTGCAGGAACTGCCTTTGATGCACCGAATGCAGTGCCTTTTTCATAGGCACCCCCGCGGGACCGCCAAAGAACCGCCCTCCAGAGACTAAAAAGTCATAATCTGGCAGGCGGTGTCAGTACGGCTTTGGCGGTCTTGGAGCAGGGGCGGCGGCATGGCGGCACCTCTCCAAAACCACCAAAGTTGTAATTAGACCCTTAGTCAGGTATTGGACAGCTGCCTTTTACCCCACATGAACAAATTAATCCATGTTGATCAAGCGGGGTTTATACCAAGGCATAATACGGCACTTAACATTCGTAGGCTACTCTTTCTTCTGAATGCTGACTTCTTAGACAAGCGTAGGGTGGTGGTCATGGAAATAGACATCGAGAAAGCCGTAGACAGTTTGCGGTGGGATTTCCATTATCAGGTGATGACGAAGATGGGATTGTTCGGTGGACCAGGCTACTCAACTCAGGGCCAATCACTCAAGTATGTAACGGTAGATTGATTTTGGGCTCATCTGTAGTGAGGTGGGGGACTAGACAGGGGCGGCCACTTTCTCCATTGCTGTTCGCTATTGCAGTGGAGCCATTTGCCAGCAGTGCTATCCCTGAAGCGTCCAATCGAGGATAGAACTACAGGGTACGTCGCATTATACCGCCTTATAAGCAGACGATAGGATTATGTTCTTAAGATTAAGAGATGTGGTCGTGGATCTACCATGAGCGATAGCTCTTCTGGAGCACTTTGGAAGGTGTCAGGATTGTGCATTAACTGGCAAAAATCCCATCTGTTCCTGCTCTGTAGTGACGTGCCTCAGCCACAGCATCTGCATGGAGTCACATGGGAAGGGACCTGCCTAAAATATCCGGATGTCAAGATTTACCATGATCCTCCTAGATTGTAATATTGTCACTGTCTTCAGGGCTCTCCACAGTAGCGTGGACTTCTGGAAAACCTTTCCGCTGTAGAGTGTAGAGTGACTTTGGTCAAAATGGTGGCACTCCCCCGGCTACTGTACTTCTTCTCGACATTCCCCCTCCTTGTTCCTCATCAGGATCTTTCGGGATCTTGAATCACGGATGATTGATCTGGTATGGGGACATGCAGGCATAGAGTAGCAATGTCCAAACTACAGTGCCCAGTGTCAGAGGGGGTTTGGCGGCGCCACACCTGGAGGACTACCACTTAGCTGTGCAGATACAGTGGTTCAGCCAGTGGATGCATTCTCGGATGAGCCCTGGGGAAAAAGTCCTCTGCTCTATCCCAAGCTTTCTAGCCCTATTCAGGGTCTTTTTAAATCCCAGACAACCTCTCCGGATAATCTGTACTTGCACGCTGTACTCGGTGGACCTGCCATTGCAATAGTTGGATTTGGTGGCCTGGGACAGGGCATTGAGGGGGCTCGTGGAATGGACCCCATATGGAGTGACCCACATGGGGATCTCTACAGAGACAGAGTTCTTCTCCTCTTTGAAGATCTATCAGCAACTTTCGAGTTACCAACGTGCCAATTCTTATTACATCGGGCAGTAGTAGTGACACTGAAAGATCATTGAGGGACAGGTGCTGCTGAACACTCACTCATAAATGCTGTTAGGTACTCTGCACCACAACTGGTCGCACCAAGGCAGTCATGTGCCTATATCAGGCTTTAAGCGCTGGCATCATTACGCCATTAGTAGAGCTGTGAGATCCTTGCCAGTATCTAAAAATGCCAGATTCACAATAAATAATTTCTGTTTCTTGCACAGGGCTTACCTCACCCCTTGTAAAATCAATAAAATGTACTGAACGGCTGAGGCCACCAGTCCCAGATGTAATGAGCATTGTGCTGAATTGCTCCATGTGGTATGGGCCTGCCCCCCTCTGATTGAATTTTGGAAGGAGGTGATACACTGCATTAACGAAGTAACCCAACAGGTGATCCCCTGTGCTTGTATGGCCTGTTTGCTCAGGGGGCTCACGCACCCAAATAAATGTAAAACTACTACTAGGTTTGTGGACCTGGCACTGATCCTTGCGAAGCCAGAAATAACTATGCATTGGAAGGCCACCACGGGCCCTAGACTGTCCAAATAGAGGGACAACCTCATTTAATGGGCAGGATTGGAAGGTGCCATAATACTTCGAGAGGTGAGGAGAGGGTGCAGATCGATCACAGTGGACCAGTCCCCACTCCCTGTAGATAAATTGGATGGGGAGCATGTTTAAAACCACTCGATCCCTGAGCGGTGCATATTCTGTGAGCATTCGATTTTAGGGGAGGACTGAACGAACACTGTTTGCGTGTGATAATACCACATCACCATCAGAGATTTTGCTTGCAAATCCTATTCTTAGAGGGTCCTTCTTGGAAAGTGTTTCCACCATTGGATATTTGAGAGTCACCCTTACTGAACATTTTAATTGGCAACCACACATAACAAGGAGTAGGCTTAGGTTAGAGCAAACTTCTTGACATATCATAAAACTGATCAAGGGTTCACCCTTTCATCCCATTTTTCCTGCATTACAAGTTTACAACTATCAGGCACTTAGCTCAGCCTTATATGGTGCAGAGCTTTGGGGGCGTGGGGATGTGTCTACTCTTGGACTAGTGGAAAATTGCTTTAAGCGAGAGTTAACAGGTCTTCCCATTAGCACCCCGCTGCCTCCCCTAAGGCTGGATATGGGGCAAAAAATATAATGGATGTGATTGGCCTAAGACCAATTTTATATTGGAAGAGATTTTGGTCTACACCGGAACTGGCTGTTTATCAGTCAGGTATGTTGAAGATATTACGCATGCGGGTGCCGATGCTATTCTGTGGTTGCAGTATGTGAAAGAGTCTCTCAAATATTGGTCTAAGCTAGTTATGGGATGCCCCATAAAGGCTAGTTTAGTTTCCAAGGCTCAAACTAAAAATGTATATCGGCAACATAAGTTGAGTTTGTTGTATAGCCAGTCTAACTTGGGATCTTTCACCTCGACATTCCTCCAACAGAAAGACAGTTATTCGTGAGAGCAGTTTCTGGATGAAATCGAGCCAGTAACTGCTAGGAAACTTTACTTGCAGTTTAGATATGGGTCCCTCCCTCTTTCCTCTTTCACAGCCAGATGAGGGGGTGCATTGGGGCCCTGTGCTGAGCAATGTGTATCTTGTTCTGATGCCAATGAAACAATTGAGCATGTTTTGTTCTTTTGCCCAGCGTATCTAGGTGCCAGAAGACTGTTCATTCGTCCACTGTGTCCTACCTTTGAAATTAGGATGCATAGAGAGGCCTTAAGAACTTTAAAAAGTGACACTAGCCAGTGTAGTGTTTGCGGTCTCACAGTACCTGTTGACTATGTGGAGGGTTAGGCAGAATAACATAAGAAATACACAGCCCAGCATTGTGTAAGGTTAAAACAATCAAATTAGTATATTTTATGATAAAGTTTTTATAGCGTCGTATTTTTATTATACTGGTTTTTAATGATGTATTTATGTTTTATTGCATATATCTAGTTTTATCTTGATTTCAAATTTGATTATTGCTATTGCATGGGACTTTTTATCTAATTGTAATGAGTTTGAACTTTGATGGCATAATGCCGAATAAAGTTTTGTAAACGGAAAATATAGTCCATCTTTTAGTTTCTAATCTAAGACACACCTATAGTGAATCAGGCCTTGAACATTGCCCCTGTGTTTCTCGATCTGATCAATCTAAGCTGCACTTTCCTTTTTTTTGTAAACTATATGTTATGCCAAGGAAGCAATATTTAAATGCTTTACTCAGGTTTTGAACATTAGGAAGTGCAGACCAGCTCTATATTACCTGCAATTATTACAAACCGAGCCTGTCTGCACCATGGTACACAAGTTTAGATTGAGGAATTGGTGGAGAAGTAACGTTCTAATGCATGAGTCACTTTATGAACTAAACTATTTGCGTGGAATATTTTTATAGTTTAAGTATTTACATTATTTTTATGTTTTTAAGTACCTGTTGTTAAGGCTCGATTTTCATTGCTATGACATAATGAGCACAGATGACTGTATGTTAGTTATGCTGTGTATTCTTTATGGTTTTACAAGATGAATAAAGATTGTATTTACTTACTTACCAACCTACCAGCCACCTACGCTCTGCCTCACTCATTCGCACACACTCCCAGCATCCGCCCAAGCAAAACTAGAGGTCCTCATTCTCCTACATTGGACCCAAGACATGGAAAACCTCGCTGAACACTTCAGAGCTTCCTCCTCACTTCTTGAGTTCCACAAGAACCTGTAGACCTGTCTCTTCAAATAAGCATCTTGATACCACACACATACACATCTTGCCCAAGCACCCGGATACCCTTGCAGGTGATGAAGGTGCTATACAAATCAACATACCATAACATAACATAACTGAAAGAAACAAAGGTTAAAGTGGCATTATAGTTAGGTGTTGAAATGAGACAAGAACTAAAGGTAAAAAGTGAAACAAATACTGAAATATGCTACTTGTAGTCTAGTCAATTAACTATAACTTGCACCCTTAACATTCTTATGACCTCACATTGGCATATCACAGTGTGCCAGAACAATGCCATGTAGTCCACTGTATGCGATCAGGTCCTTCAGTCCATCAGTAATGCCTCCAATCCTCACTCAATATTACCTGTACTTAAACTTTAGCTAGAGGTTCCAATCGCTCAACATGGAAGTGTATTTACTAATCTTCCTAATTTCACAGATAATTTATACTCCATATCCTCAAATGTATATCTACATAGTCTACATTGAGAGTCTTCACTTGTAGCTGATTATTAATGGCGCTAAACTCTTCAAGAGTGACTTGGAATAGTTCAAAATGCACTGAATTGTGTCTAAAGGATGGTGATATACTGCTCATTCAGTTGTGCTGCAATGATGGGTATGACTCCAAAAGATATGCTTCTGAAACAATGTTTTGCTGTTAACTCTATGCAGTTTAACAGGTGTGTTACATTGCAGACTGATTTGGTCTAACTTCGGGATAAGCAAAGCAATTTCTCAAGTTCTTATTAGAGTAGAATCAGGATTTATGAAATTGCCACTTTAGTTGGCTACTTATTAACTGCTTGACAAGAATACATCAAGCAGAGCCTCTTTCCATGCGAAGTTTGCTAAATCTGAAATCTGATCAGGGCTATTAGAAAGGAAAATAATCCATGGATGAGGTATTGTGATGGTAGCCTCGGGACCTCCATGATGTGTGGAGGCAAAAATAATCTATTTTTTCACTAAAACAACCTGTAAGAGAAACAGTTTATAGCAGTTGTTTCATATAGCAACATATTGATTCAAATGAAGAGGGCAAGATATGAGTCATGCCATCATTGGTGCCCCAGCACAACTTAGTGAGTAGTATCTTACCAATCTTTACACACAAGTTCCTGCACTTCAGACTAGGACAAATAAGCTTGAAAGGAGATAGACCCATCAATGATCATATTATAGGTAAAGAATCTTGATGGAGGATGTGTCACTGAGAGAATGGGGAAAAGGATTCAGCATTTGCCCAAATTTGTATGCTTTTCATAATTTTACAGAATCTCTTGTACAATAAATTTGGTTTGTGCAAAGTATGAAATGCAATAAAGGTTTGTTTTACGGGTATATAAATATGATTTGTGCAAGTTGGCCAAGTGTAGCACTTTACCGCCTCTTGAACTGAATAAAAGAATTGCAGCCAAGGAAACTGCAGCCCATGACTAACATTTTGTGTTGATCTGGTCAGATGAGCCACACAGATTGCCAATTACAAGTATAAGAAGTGGGCTAACCTCACATATGCAGCAGATGAAATAATATATAGATGAAGTCATGTTGGGACAGCAATGTCCCTTTTATGGTTATCTAGCATGTACCCCTGCTATGAGTGCCCAACTGCATATGAAACTGGTATCCTGACGTTTATTTTGTCTGTAGTGTCATGTTAATCTAGCGTGTGCACAGAGGTCTAATACTGTCCAGGACCTGTTCTGTGACCTGGATGGGTGCATAAAGCGCAACCTGATTGTTGACAGAGGGCTTCTGTTTAGCACATAAAGAGGCGATCACAGCATACTGAGCTTTGTAATTCCTTAGAGTGACCAGGCCTTTTTATCTGTGTTAATGAGAGTCAGTCCCACTGATCCCATCCTCTTAAATATTCTGCTGTTAATGAGAAACACAGAACCTTATGCTGACTTACTATCTGCATGCCATGTGAATGCCTGTAATGTCTGACTACTGTGGCCAGTGTGTGGCTTTTAGAGACCCCTGGTTTGGCATGGCATAAGACAGAGGACATGGACTACTTCTTCAACATTGGAAGTGTATTTTCTGTGTTCCTGTGGCTGGAGGGTGGTGATCCAGACACTGAAGTGAGGAGGATAGAGACAGGGCTACCTTTAGAAATTCCATGAAGACTTTGTTTGTAAGGGGTTGCTGATTTCTACCTCATTACCACTGCCATTTGGCCAATGGTAGGGGTGAGGGGTGGGACTGCAGTTTCTGTGGTGCAAGGCAGAGAAGTTTCTAAGTCAAGCCTGCAATTTTGTCTGTTCCTGATTCCTGTTCAAGAAGGTTGATGACAGCCATGTGCAGAACCTCACACTTCATGGTGTCCCTGTAACCATTGCTCTAGCTCGGAGACGGCCTCATTGCTTCTTGCTGAGAGAAGCATCACTTTCCACAAAGGCTGTGTCTGGAGAGCAGCCTGAGAAGAACACCTAGAAGAGAATCACCCCAAACCGGTTCTGAAGCTTGACTCAGTGGATCCACATCCGCTGTCTAGAAAGTATGTATAAAATTGGGACTCAAACAACCCCACTTTGTTCCAGTTCCAAGTTCTTCATGATCAAGTAAGGAAGTGATCCACAGCAGAGTATTCGAATGGGTGATGTGTCTGCCTGACAGCTAGCCTCCCAGAGCTGAGGATCACTTGAAGTTTACACTCTCTGCTGAAAACGCTGAGGGTCCGCCTACAGCTAGAAGCATGTCCTCCTTTGAGAGAGTGGAGAAGTCTACCTGGCACTGAGGAAGGATACACTGTCCAGGAGAATAAGCCCATCATATTCCTGGGTCAGGAACACCCAGAGAAAATTGACTGCCTGAGAGAGTGAAGTCAGAAGAGACTAGTGCTGGAGTGGGTCTCCTGGTCTCTCTCCGCTGTTCCATTGAGATCACTGGTCATTTGTTGGCCTTCATTTACCATGCTGCATGATTCTACATTAGTCCAAATTGGGCTATAACTTCCGTGGGTCCTGCACAGGCTCAGGGTGGAGTGCATCTGCTGTTGTGGATCAATACTGCATCAGCCCTCGTCAAGCTACAAGTGACTACTTTGAGAATTTTGCACTGAACTTTGTTGGGCTGTAACACCTTTTGTGCAAGAATCCTGCACTGGCTCTTGTTGTGCTGCAACTGACAGTCTGTGTGAATTCTGCAATGACCCATGTTGGGCTACATGTTTTGTGCTGTTTGTTCATGAGCATCAGTTGCCTAGTGGTCCCCATTTGTTAAGACAAGAGGTTGCACATGCCAAAGACTTGGGGTTCACCTGATCATCCAACCCACTGCAAGGCAGTTAGGTGATCATGAGGACTTGAGACAGTTTTTATACATGCTGCAACACTGGGGGTAAGAAAAAGACTTAAGTTCCAATTATGAGTTTGGCGGTCTGATGGACAGCCAAACCCAAGGTGGACCGCCATATTATGACTTTGGCTGTCGGACCGCCATAAGACCGCTGCTACCGCCAGGGATCCCTGATCCCTCTGCAGTCTTGCAGCGGTCTGAGGTTGCAATATGCTGGTGGTGCTGCAGCGGCACCGCCAAGCATATTACAAGTTTCCTCACTCTCACAGTTTTCATGGTGGTGAGCCTGCCATGAAAAGTGTGGTGGTGAGGAAACTAAGGAGGCCCTACAAGGCCCCCTGGTGCCTCTGTGCATGGGGTGCACCCCCTGTTCCTGCACGCTATTGACGTCACAGTCCATGCTGAGGAGGAACGCGCATTGGCGGTCCCATGGCAGTGCCTTTCTAAGGCTCTGGTATGAGCCTTACAAAGGCTCTACCGTGGGACCACCCATTGCAGGACCTCCCACTGGATTTTAACTCATAATCCGGCAGGCGGTGTGCGGATGACTTTGGCGGTCTTGGAGCCGGCGCTGTCGTGGCAGCCCGCACCAAGACCGCCAAAGTCGTAATCAGGCCCTTAGCATGTTGCACATTTGAGACTGTGGGGAATGAAATCTACACTGTGCCTCACTCATTCTCCAGTGACATAAGGGGAACCTATCCAGATAATGTTGTCTAGGAAGGACAGAGTCCAGGAGTTTGCAGTGCCCACAGGGGAAACTTGACCAGAGGTATTACCCTGTATATTTGGATTAAATTGTGTGATCAAAGGAACTTTCTTTTTCGAAAAGGCACTTACTGGGCTGGACATTAATGTTTTGTCTTTGTTGGTTGATTGTCGAGTTCTGCGTTCATGCTTACAAAACTACTTTCCTGAGAAACCAGTGACTGTTCACCCTTATTACCAAGTCAAGTGTGTAAAGGGTTGTTTTTGGTCCAGTTTGCAGAGCTCAAGCAGGACAGATGATAGGACAACAGTGGCAAAATAACCTCAGCAACCAGGGTTGGGGTCCAGTAATTTGTGTCTGCTTAGTGGCCTCTTTAGATGATAAAACTGAGTATGAAAGATTTTCAGGCATGTGTGTACATGAATGTGAGCCGCTGGCTGTGTTGTTTTTGGAGGAAGGGTCATGTTGCTTGCCAAAGGAAGGCTTTACAACGTGTACCTAGATGTCAGGGAACATAACAACCGATCGTTATCTGAGCAATCATAACTTAAATGACTGAGTAAGTGACATACCAAAAAACTGGAAAATACACTGATGCAATGCGAAATTATTTATCACTTTATTATTTTATGTTTGTATCAGAAATGCCTGATGCCTCACCTCCGTGTTATTTATGATATATATAATCAATTTTTTCAGTAAAAGGACAACAAACATTTGAAAGGAATAAACTCTGTCCATGATATCTGGGTTAAAGATATCTCATACTCAATGTTTCCTCTATTTTTGTTACTTCGGTCGCAGTAATTAATGATCTCTGTGCACCACTGCAAAGCTACGTGCACCGAAGACATGCATCAAATCACTATGCAAGTGAGTGTAACACACAAACTACCAAATGCTAAAAATAGAACGTTTGATTCACATTGCCCTCTCAGTGTCCATAGCAAGGCAAATATCTTTACATTCACTTGACAACTACCCTGTCACCTCTAATGGACTCTAGACTCAGTGGAATATTTAGTTTTCAGTAGTGTAAAAAACAATGGAAGGATTCAAACCACATCAGAAAATCTAGTAGTTACAATGCTAGGCCTCATAGTGTTTTTGACCTGTGATTGATGAATCCCAACCATAACGTCTGGCCTTACAAAAGGTACTACCCTATCACAAGGTACAACGGCATAGGCATCTCTGAGTGCTTTCTTCCCCTCACTGAAGAAATCTTTTTTCTCCTGGCAAAATTCAGAATTCTCTGGCCCTGGGCTGAACCACATGTTTACACAGCCTGACTTCCCTCAGTGAACCTTGTTACATAGATGTAAAATAGGCGCGAGGCAGAGATACCCATCTTATGGCTGAACTGCACAATGTGGAGCCACAGCTTCCTGGTTTCACCAAATAATGTGATTCTATCATTGCTGGATAGTAGGACGATGGTGCCTGATCCTGGTTCTGTCAGCTATATCTGCGCTGGATCTGAGATCCGGACAACAAAGGGAAACATGCTGAATTTGTCCTGGTGACATCTTTCGGATACCTTGACACTCTGTACATTGTCAAGCAGTGAGAGGGCGGTCTGATTTTAGATTTCAGCTGGGTCAAAAACAAATGCCTGATTTAAAGAGCAATCAGCCCTCCTTTTGGTCATGTATGAACCTGGCTGGGAGCCATCTGGAGCCTGACGCTCACATACCAATGCGCTGGAAAGAGACAAATGCACATAACCAGTTACCATGTTACCGTCTCCAGTGACAACTCCTACCGGCAGTGGCGCCTACAACCGCCGACTCGTCCGAAGTAGTGTCCTAGACGAACCATAGAAATAGAAACTATTTAGACTAGTAACTAAAACTCGTAGTCCCGTCGGCTCAAAATGGCGGATCCCGTGCTTTCTGCGCTCCGGGACTTTTACAAGAACAGCTGAGCATCAGATTCCATATCATGCAGCGGAGTTGAAGGACTGCGACCCGTGCACATCCTCGATGAGGTATTTTGCGAACTTTAGTCAAGTTTTCACGTTTCCCGACGACCGTTTCTTTGTTGCAGCCTGGCCTCAAGATGGCGGCCGTGATTGACTGTGTGCGGAGATTGCTATCTTAGCGTTACAAGGGATATATTATGCCGTCTCACCAAAAGAGGATCTGTCTTGGTTACTGTGAATGATGTGGTCAAATGTGGGAATCTCTTTTGAGAGCGTGACAAGCCCTGCCGCCCTCCAGCTGATCGGTGCCTGACCTTGGGATGGCTGCCTGGAGAAATCAAAGTACACGTTTGTTCATTGCGGTGCGATCGGGGAGGGCTCAGCGCTTGGACTCCCGGTTATTGTTTACAACCAGCGACTTCATAGCTTGTGGTCACAAACTGAAGTGCAGCGTTAACCAAAGCCTAGACCTGTGCAGATTATGCACCCTTGACTTTCGCTGCTTAGGCAGCGCGCCCGGACCTTCACAGCTGTGCAGCACTTAGTGCCAGCTGCAACGTTTAGACCTGCGCAGATTGCTGTGGCTACGTGCTGTGGCTATGTGCTGGGGCTGCAGAGGCTAGTGAGGCCCCAAAGGCACGGTGAGTGCCAGGCCTTATCACTTCACAGCTGCCCAGCAAGTAGTGGGAAGCTGCACCGTTTAGGCTAATGTTGAGTTGGGGGACATACCTGGGCAGTTAGGAGTGAGATGCCCTCCCTTAGCCCTGACCTTCACAGCTGCGCAGCACTCAGGGCCAGCTGCAACGTTTTGACCTGGGTTGGGGGTCATACCTTGGCTGTTAGAAGTGAGATGCCCTCCTTTAGCCCTGACCTTCACAGTTGCGCAGCACTCAGTGCCAGCTGCAACGGTTAGACCTGCGCTGATGATGCACCCTTGACCTTCGCTGCTTAGGCAGCGCGCCCGGAACTTCACAGCTGCGCAGCACTTAGTGCCAGCTGCAACGTTTAGACCTGCGCAGATTGCGCACCCTTGTCCTTTGCTGCCTAGGCAGCGCGCCCGATCCTTCACAGCTGCGCAGCATATAGTGCCAGCTGCAACATTGACCTGTGCAGATTGAGTCCTTCGCTGCTTAGGCAGCGCGCCCGGAACTTTTGGGTCATAGGACATTAGAGCCCTTCTTGGAGATGGCCAGTTTCCTATTGGGCTGTCCTGGCTCGATCGGTGGCCCATGGGATGAGTAATGCACATAATTGGCGTCCACTTTGCTCTCCTCTAACTGTGCTCTTGGTTGAGGTTTGATGTCCATTTGGGCCTCCTCCCTGGGGAGCCAAAGAATGTCCTTCCCCATCACTGCGATCCTATAGGCGACTCCCATTTCCATGCGGGGTTCCACATGGGGAGGTCCCAACCCCGGGTGGTAGGGTTTACCCCGGTATGATCCCACACCCTCTCCACTGCTGGAGACAAGCAAGCCAGCCTTCTACCCACCGTTACGATGTCTTATTAGGGAGTTAGACCAGAGACCCTGGCCCTGCATGTCTAGTAGCCTCCTGACCGCTATCTCATTGGATTATCCTCACTCGTCTTCCGGCTTAGGTGCCCTCCTCCTCATATTATTCTTTTCTGATCTACCGCTACCCTAGTGGCCCTCTTCTCCCTACCATGGCTTCCATTCGTATTAAGTCGGGAGTCAACTGCTTCAAAGTCATCTATCCCCCAATCTGTCCAAAGCAGCAGCAAAACGATTCAAGCACAACACCATTGAACACTTCCCTGATTCCCTCTTCGTTGATCAATTCCATAATGGGCACCTAGGGAAGCTAAAAAATGATTTAATTTTTTTCACCCATGACATCCCCTCCTGGTCCACCAGCTTCCTCAATTTCTTCAATGTCTCCTCCTCCTCACCCATCCCGCATGGACAGCGGCTAAAAATTTCCCCCTCCATGAGCTTTAAGGGCTCGCTCACCATAACACTCTACAACAATGGCACCGTCATGATTCAAGCGACAGACTTCTGTCTCTCCCTCTTCGACCATCTCTTCCACTCCCTTCGTCCAACCCGCACAACTATGATCTCCCCCAACTCTTCTTTGAACTCCTCCCCTTTCTCCCTTTCTCCCCCCAGACCCCCCGACACTCCAGCAGGCCGCTATCCAGAGAGGCTCAGGGCTACCCCTTGTTCCCCCAGCCACTGCTCCCTCATCTCCCTCCCTTCCCCCTTACCAAAATGCCCCTCCCCCTATCTTATCTTTCCGGCCTCTGGCCTCCACCCCCCTCCCCACCCTACACCTGCTCGATTCTCCAACATTGGCACCGCCCCCTATTCCCACTAAATCTGCCCTCCGCCCCCCTCTTAATTCACCTCTCTTACCACCTGGTCTTCCCATCAACTGTCCTTACCTTCCCCCTTACCTCTCCCTTTCGCCTCATCCCTTTCCGCTCTTCCCCGTCCCCCGTACCCTAAATTCTCCTCTTCCACCTCCTCTCTATCCTCAACCCCACCTTCCTCTTCCCTTGCCTCCCAACCTTGTCTCCCTCCCTGACAATTCCTTCCTCGTCTCTCCCTCTGACCTTGCAGTCCCTTGCTTCTCCCTCAATATCCCGCTAGTCAATTCCCCCACTCCACCTGTTACCTGTCCCCCTACATTCGCCTTGCATAGCCTTCAGTACCTATCTTGCACCATCCTCTCCTTTCTCCCCATTCCTCTGGCCCTCCCCGGACCCCCTGCCCTCCCCTCCTTTACAGCCCCCTTTTCTGTCGGATCCATGCACATTCGGACCCCATCTGTCCCCCCGCCCACCCCGCCCGGGTCAGTTTCGTCTCCCCTCTTCTTCCCTTACCTCCGGCCTTCTTCTATCCCCCTCCTACTCCACAACTTCCTCCTCGGACGTATGCCCTCTTCTCTTCCCCTCTGTTCAACTCCAGTAAAAAAATTCTCTTCCCACCACTGTTTCACCTTCCACTCCCTCTGTTCACCATCGCTCCTCACCCTCTTCCCTTGCTCCCCGACCCCCACCCATTCCCCCACCTCTCCCCTCCCTCCCTCACCCTCTGCACTCCCTCACTTATCCCATTCCACCACCCCGCCCCGTCCTCCCTCACCCTCTGCACTCCATTTCATATCCTGCTCCTCCAGCCCGCCCTGTCCTCCCTTACCTTCTGCTCCACCGCCCTCTACTCGTTCCCCCACCCCTCCCTGTCCTCCCTCACCCTCTGCACTCCCTTCTTTATCCATCGAGCCACCTAACACTCCATGCTCAGCTCTCCTCTCTCTGGAAAATAAACTGGACTCTCTCATCTATTCCATCTCCCAGCTGGTAACGTCCATCTCACGTTTAAGCGCCAAGTTATCCCCTGTCCCTTACACCCTCCCGAGGAGTCCCTTGCTCGCACGCCCCAATAAAACCAATCACAGTCTGCCCTCTGCAGACATCACCAACTTACGGGCCAGCCTCAAGACCACCAACGTCACTCCCTCTCCGCCCTCCTCTCCTAAGAATTTTACGCAGTTTCCTATTCAGGTCATCTCCTCTGTCAGACCTCACCAACCTCCCTCTTCCCAGGCTCCCTCATTCAAGAATCTTATCCCTATCTCCCTGAACAACCCTAACACCCCCTTCACCAAAACATCTGCGTCAGAGCTGCACTGTTTGCTCCACAACTGCAGATCTGCAGTCAAACACAAAGTAGAAATCTCTGATACTATCACTCACCAAAATCTTGACATGATCTTCCTCACTGAGACCTGGTTTAATGACTCCTCTCATACTTTGTTTGATCTGTTGGTACCCACTGACTATTCTATCCTCAGAAATGACAGAGCAGACAAAATTGGAGGAGGTGTCGCTATCATTTTCAGAAACTCCCTTCAAATTAAAGCGGTCCCAACCACCCTCTTCCGTACATTCGAATGCCTTTCCCTAGAACTTCAAATACATCACGGCTCACCCTTTAGACTCCATGCCATCTACCACCCGCCTGGTTACTGCTCTTCCTTTGTGGAGGAACTGTCTGACTTCATCAGTGACCAACTCTCTCAAAGTGACAGACAGATATTCCTGGGTGACTTTAATATCCACTGGGGCTCCTTGGAAGACTCGGCTGCCAACAAGCTTGCCTCCTTTCTCTCAGCCAATGATCTCCTCCAACATTGCTCAGAAACCACACATTCTAAGGGCTCTATTCTGGACCTTGTCATATCCAAAGAAGACCTGCTGACCACTGCTCCCCCATCCACGTAGACTGGTCTGACCACCTCCTCATTCCCTTCCGCTTTCACCTATCGCACGTTATAACTCTCGGCCAACCTAAAAGAGCTACCACCTGGTTCCGTAACACTAAGAACATTGATCTTGACACTTTCAGTGATTCCGCTATGCGGGCACTTCCCAGACTAGACCCTAGCGTGGATGTCAACGTTCTCACTTCTCAGTGCCTCTCAGTACTAGCAGCTGAAATCGACATTGTTGCTCCTCTCCAAAGCAAAAGGAAAAGACCCACCCCCTCAGCACCTTGGTTCAATAAAGCGCTCTACGTTGAAAGGAAAAACCTTAGATTCCTGGAGAAGCATTGGAGAAAATCTCCTTCCTCCTCCAATCTCTCTCTTCTACGCTCAGCAAGATCCAAATATCACAATCACATCTTCCTTGAAAAAGCATCACATTTCAGATCCCTCCTTGACTCGGCTAAAAACAGACCCAAAAAACTTTTTGACCTCTTCAAAAACCCAAACTGTTCTCCTCCAACCATTAAGCCTGAGGATTCCTCGAAGAAAGCAGCAGATTTCGCTATATTCTTCGATGAAAAGGTCAAAACTCTGGTGGATCAGGTCGCCCAACCCCCCCATGGAGGAGCGGAAATCCTTGGTCACCTGGCAGAACTTTGACGTCATCTCGGAAGATGACCTCCTCAAATGCATCCGCGAAACTAAACCCTCCAACCATTCCTCCGACCCCATCCCTAGCGACATCGCCATCGATTTCTATACCTATACTCTCTCTTACTGGACCAGGCTAGTCAATCTCTTCCTCAGTCAAGGCTCCCTCCCGGTTATCCTCAAATCAGGTCAGGTCACCCCTCTTCTAAAAAAACCTCCGCGGATGCGAACGACCTCAACAACTTCCGCCCCTATCTCCAACCTCCCTTTTCTGTCGAAAATCACCGAAAAATGTGTCGCGAAACAACTTTCCTCACATATCTTGGAAAATAACCTCCTTGACGTCTTCCAGTCGGGCTTCATCCAAAATTGCAGCACTGAAACAGCCCTGCTGCATGTGATTGACGATGCGCTGCATATACTCGACGCCGGGGATTCATGTCTTCTGATTCTTCTAGACCTCTCTGCAGCCTTTGACACGGTTAATCATAGCACCCTCCTCAACACTCTTCAACAGAGAATGGGTCTGGACGGCACTGTGCTCAAATGGTTTGCCTCTTTCCTCTCGGACAGATCCCAAATGATCAAGATAGGGAACAGTCTCTCATCTCCCATGGCCGTAGGTCAGGGCGTCCCTCAAGGTTCTATCCTGGCTCCCACCTTGTTTAATCTCTACCTGGAACCTTTAGGGAACCTCCTAAGCAAATCTGGGATCCTTTACCATCTGTATGCGGACGACACGCAAATCTACCTTAAGGTGTCCTCTGCACACGATCTCTCCCTACTCAATTCTACCCTCAACTCTATTCACAACTGGATGTCAGCTCACCAACTCATTCTGAATCCCGCCAAAACTGAATTCCTCCTCCTCTCTACCTCTCTCTCACCTCCTCCTGTTCAATCTTGGATGGATCAGCTGAACCTTCTCAACAACAAACCCATCATTGTTGACAGCGCTAAATCCCTAGGTGTCATTCTCGACAAAAGACTCAACCTAATCGCCCACATCAACTCTATTGCCAAGAATGCACGGTACCAGCTGCGCCTTCTGTGGGGGATCCGTCGGTTCTTCCCGGAGAAAGACTTAAAAACCTTGGTACAATCTCTGGTTCTCTCAAGACTGGATTACTGCAATTCTCTTCTGACTGGCCTACCCAAATCCCACCTCTCCCCTCTCAAATCCATCCTCCATTCAGCAGCTCGCTTCATTTCAGGGTCTAAACGAAGCGACCACATCACTCCTATCCTGTCCTCTCTGCGATGGCTTCCGATCGAGGCAAGATCTATTTACAAAACTGCCTGCATCACACACAAAGCCTTACACACGTCCTCCCCTTGTTACCTGGCGAATAAATTGAAATTGTCCGGTGGCTCTCGCCCTTCTCGCAATGCGGAAAAGCTTCTGCTTGAGCCCCCCGTCTTCAAAAGAGAAAGATCGATGGCTCAATCCTTCTCGGGCAATGCGGTAAGAATCTGGAACTCGCTTCCCCCACTGCTCCGTGCCACCTCCTCTACCCGGATCTTCAAAGCTGACCTCAAGTCTCTTCTATTCCAAAGACACTTCCAGAACTAATACGTTCGGTCTTAGGCCCCTCTAGGAAGTTCGCCCGTCAGTTTAAAGTTGTACTTTTGTCTGTTCATTCCTTACTTTGTGTGTTGTGTTGGTTTTTATGTGCGTGTTCCCCCAGGTTAAGTCCCCTGTGAAGTCACGCCCTCTCTACTACCTCTAGGAAGCTCTTCCATGATAGGAATTATGTATTCCAAGCCTATAGAAGGGCCTTCTCAGTGTGCTTTGAGTTACTGCCACTTATTACAGTATTATGCCTTTAGTGGTATTTTGTACCCCATGTATCATATATTTTGTACCCCATGTACCCCCTGCTGAATTCACGCCCTCTCTACTACCTCAAGGAAGTTCTTCCACTATAGGAAATTCTGTACTCCAAGCCTATAGAAGTGCCTTCCCAGTGTGTCATGTGTGACTGCCACTTATTGCAGCATTATACCTCCATTTGTATTTGGTATCCCTTGTTTCATGCACATCTGTCACTTTTTCCTATTGGAACTTATTCCTCTTTTTGTATTTGGTTTGTTTGTTTTTGCACAATTGTCACTTTTCTTCATGCAATGTAACGCTTGCCTTTGTATTATGCTCATTTGTATCCTCCTCCTTATGTAATGTTGCTAATCCTGTTGTGAAGCGCTCTGACACCCTCGGGTAAAGTCCGCGCTATATAAAAATGCATAAATAAATAAATACCACTTCACATGTACATGCGGACAGCGTTTGTGTTCACTGGTGCCTGGCATGTCACACGCCTCTGGTCTACCTTTTTAAAAGCCCTATTTTGCGTATTTTTAAATAGCACTATTTGCACTGTGATTGATTTGCACGGAGGTTATACTGACCCTATTTTTATCGTGTTATGACATGTTTGAAAGTATATTGTTTAGTGTGTGAGCATTTTTTTTTTTTTGTGGCAACGCACCTTACTTGTTTTATTCTGACCCTGGGTTGGTTCCTCTTTTGATTTGGTCGTCCTCCGCTCCGGTCTGCCACGGCGTTAGTTGCCGATTGAGCAGAGAGCAGAGGACTTGCGCCCCTCCCCCTTCCCGGGCAGGCATTTCCGGCGGACGGGCAGGCAGCGCTCTAGTCTTTCCGATCCCCTGGCTACTTAAGGACATGGTAGTGCGGGCGCGCCTAAGGCAAGCCCGTCTGCGCCCGGATGACGCCAGACATGCTGCAGGTTTGGTCGCCCAACAGCGGCTGTATTCACGGAACACACTGATCGATATTGGGAAGGGTCTCTGTCACTGTACTTATCAGTTTGATGCCATTCTGGCCGGTCCTTTAGTATGCAAAACCTGTGGGTTTAATTCTTTGGTTACCACCAGCCATACGCGCATTCCCTCGCCTGGCATTAAAATTCTAAGTCTGAATTGCCGCTCATTGGTCAAGCACTCTGCTGAAGTGCTTGACCTAATTCAGGATGAGTCCCCTGACATCCTTTTTTTAACTGAGACTTGGCTCTCTGCCGACACTGAGGCAGAGCCCAACCTAGCACTTCCTCAGGGATACGCCATTAGAACCCTCAATAGAGAAGGTAGGGGTGGGGGTATTGCGGTTGTTTTTAGAACCGGTTTTACCTGCTCCCTGATTAAAGAAAGTGTTACAGACTCTGAATGTGCTCTGTTTAAAATTGGTGTTAACGCCAATTTTACCTTTTCGGGCCTTCTTATTTATCGCCCCCCAGGGCCGTCTAAAGGTTTTACGGAAGCCCTGGTCATTAAATTGGGGCTGCGGGCTACTAGGACGGCCAACTTCAATATTGTGGGGGACCTTAATCTTCATTTGGAAGCCTATCAGGACAGGGAGATCAGTAATTTCCTGGTGGATCTTGCGGCTTTCCAACGGAGGCAATATGTTCCCAACAGTACGCATGCTGCCGGCCACTTGTTAGACCCTTTCTTCTCAAATATATTGACTCTCACAGTCAGCCATCTCCTTCCTATGAGCTGGACGGATCACTATTTGGTGTCATTGATGCTACAAGGTATAGGCCCTCCCTTAGAGACTCCTCAGAGACTGATTCTAAAGCGACCTTGACATAAGTTGGATGCTGATCGCTTCCGCGACCTCCTTCTTACCCAAAGGCCTAGTCTCCCTAATAACCCGGACAGGGCCAACAGCATACTATCAGACTGGCTCTCATACTCACTTGTCTCCCTGATCCCAGCTAAGTTGACTAACAGCTGCAGAATTCGATCCTGCCCGTGGTTTAACGATAAACTTTCCCAAGCTAGAAGTGCGTGTAAAGCCCTGGAAAGGGCTTGGAGAAGACAGTATGATCCTATTCTGAAACTTCAATATCGAGCCTGTATCAAACAATATCATAAGTCCATTCTGAAAGTCAGAGCAGACTTTTTTTCGAGGGAAATCAAAAATAGCAGTAATCCCACTAAATGTATATTCTCCCTTCTTAAGGATCTTAAAACTTCCGGGCAACCTACTTCATCCCCCCTCACTTCCAATGAGCAATGTGAGACTGTCGCTGCCTTTTTTATTAAAAAGGTGGACGACATCTATAAAACTTTTTCTCACATTGCGCCCCGCTCAGGTCGATCTTAACCTTTGGTAGTTACCGGTCCATCACTATCTGTTTTTCCGGTACTCCCTCAGGAAGCCATGCGGTCTATATGCAACAAACTCAAATCTGGATCGCCGGCGGATCCCCTTAAACCCGACCAATTTAAGGCTTTCTTACTGGAGTTACTGCCTGTGTTCTGCGACCTCATTAATCTGTCCCTAAACTCTGCTGTGGTTCCCACGGCTTGGAAACATGCCAAAGTGATACCTCTCCTTAAGAAACCCACACTGGATGACTCCAAGCCTGCTAATTTTTGCCCTATCTCCCACCTTCCTTTGATGGCCAAAATCACTGAATCTTATATTAACTCCATCCTCTCCAGCTACATTGATACTCACAACATGTTGGACCCCTCTCAGAATGGTTTCCGTCCACGTCATAGCACGAAATCAGCACTCCTGGCGGTATCGGAACATCTGCGACACTCTCTGGACTCTGGAGGCACTTCTGCTCTGATCCTATTAGATCTAAGTGCCGTGTTTGACACTGTGTCCCACCAGATTCTTCTGCAGCGCCTATATGACATTGGCATCAGTGGCACTGCCCTGGGGTGGCTTTCCTTATTCCTTTTGGAAAGATCTTTTCAGGTAATTGCCCCCCTTTTTGTTCTCTGACGCACAGTGTCCACCAAGGGGTTCCACAGGGCTCTGCCCTGAGCCCGACCCTTTTTAACATTTACATCCGACCTTTGGCAGTGCTGGCAAAAGATAGGGGTCTGACTGTTGTCTCCTACGCAGACGATACACAGTTAGTGATCGCTCTGTCCGACAACTCCGCTCTGGATGCTGCTAAGTTTAGGGAGGATTTAACAGAGGTCGCGAACTGGATGACATCAAACTGCCTCCAACTTAATGCCACCAAATCAGAAATTTTGCTAGTGGGAAAAAACACCCATCTGTGGAGTGAGCAATGGTGGCCGTCTGTCCTTGGTTCTCCACCCTCACCTAAGCATACAATAAAAAATTTGGGCGTTTGGTTTGATTCGGCCCTTTCCTTCCAGCCCCAAACTAAGGCCATGGCCGGAGTCTGCTTTGGACTCCTTAGAGGTCTCAAACCTCTGATGGGCTTCTTTGAGCCCAATATTCGGCAGGTTATCATCCAGGCTACCATATTGTCTAGACTAGATTATGCTAGTGTTCTTCATTTGGGAGCTAATAGAGCAGAGACACAGCGTTTACAGAGGATACAGCATGCGGCAGCCCGACTGCTGTTTGGGCTTCCCAGGACTTGTCATACCTCAGAGTTCATCAATAGACTTCATTGGCCTCCTGTGGAAAAGCGTGTTCTTTTTAAAGCTCTATGTATTACTCACCGGATCCTTAATGCCCAATCCCCGGAAATCCTTGCAGACCTTCTGACACCATACACGCCTTCTCGCCTCCTGCGCTCCTTCAATCAATACCTCGCGGTCATTCCGCGGGTTAAGAAAGCTAGAGCCGGAGGACGTTCGTTTCGAGCTTTTAGCTCCTAAACCTTGGAATTCCCTTCCAGTGAACATTAGAAGCATTTACGATCATAAAGCCTTTCGTAAGGCTATAAAAACCTATCTGTTCGCTAATTAATGGGCTGTGGCGGTGCCTCTGCCGGTCTTCCTTTTGCTGTCGGTGCTTAGCGCTGGGACACCCCTTTGCTGGGGCAGCCATGCGCTCTACAAATTTTATAACATAACATAACATATTGGAGGCAGGTTTTTAACGTTGTCAGATCGCTATGTAAGAGATGTGCTAGCACTGTAACAATGCATGATTTATCTGTCTGTGAGCAATCATACAAATATTGATATAAATGACACTTACTAATTTTCCTATTTAATTCTTTTATAGTGCTTCTCATCCCAGTGTAGGGTCTCAGAGTGCGTTACATCACACACAGAGGGACAATGAATCATACACGTGTGTAAACAATGTACAAGAAATGTTACATTAGACAATGAGGATTATATGTTGTAGGAATCAAGTATCATCCATGTTAGAAATTGGGGTCTCTAGTTGGCAGAGGTAGGTACCTTTGTCCAAATAGGGACCCTTGCTTCTAGTCAGGGTAAGGGGGATACACACTTTAGATAACCCCTGCTCACCCCCTTGCTAGCTTGGTACAAGCAGACAGGCTTATCCCAAAGGCAATGTGTAAAGTATTTGTACCAACACTCACAGAAACACAGTGAAAACACCACAAAGGACCCCACACAAGTTTAAAAAAATAAAATATCTTTATCTAAACAAAACAAGACCAAAACGACAAAAATCCAACATACACAGTTAACAATATGACTTTCAAAAGGTTTCAAGAACTTGTACCATAGAAAACTATGGATGCGTGATTTGTCACCAAAGTACCTGTAGATGCGTCAAAGTTCCCAAGGCCAAACAGCTGCAGAGTCGGAAAACAAAGAAATGCGACACTCCTGAGACCTTGGGGAGGTGATGCGACAGTCCCGCAGCACGCAGAGGGAGGGTTGCGTCGAATCAGGTCTGTATGGGGAGTGATGCGTCGATTTTTCGTGACGGTTCCGATCCGCAGGTGATGCGTCGGACAAACTTGCCACACAGGCACGATGCGTGGTAATCCAGGATGCGGCGGCGATCGATGCGGCGGCGTCAAGCGGCGCTGCGTCGATCCTCTTCAGCCGGGATCCCTTGATGCATTGATTTCTGTGGTTCTTTGAGTTTCTTCTTTCTTCCAGCTTCCAAACAGCAGCAACAACCTCCAGAGGCCCAAAACTGGCACTGGCACCTCTTGGCAGGTCAGAACTCACAGCAGCAGAGTTCAGGGGAGCTGGGGGTGACGTCTTTGTGCCCCTGAGACTTCAGAGTAGGAGGCCAGCTCACTTCAGGCCCTTGGAGATCTCCTTCAAGCAGGGGACACAGCACACAGCAAAGTCCTTCTCCTTTCCTTGGCAGAAACAGCAACTGCAGGCCAACCCCAGACACACAGCAAGGGCAGTACTTCTCCTCAGTCTCTCCAGCTTTTCTCGTTGGCAAAGGTTCCTCTTGAATTCCAGGAATGATCTAAAGTTGGGGTTTTGGGTCTGATACTTATACCCCAAAATGTCTTTGTTCTCTTTGTGCAAGGGGCTCTGAGCCCAGTTCAAACCAGTTCTGGGGGGCACTCTGCAAGTGCACAACAACATCCATTGTCAGTGTGAGCCTTGGCTCCAGACACACCACAGGGGGGTGGAGCCATCATTGTGGAAGGCAGGCACAGCCCTATTCAGGTACAGGTGCTACTCATCCCACCACTCCAAATGCAGTCAGGCCTATTCAGCCTAGTGCTGACTCATCCAGACTCCTGGAGCCACTGCACCTCCCTAGCCCCTGTCACTCCAAAGCCAGACAGTCAATCCACAAACAGACAGAAGCACACAGGATGGTTGAACAAGGAAATAGCCACTTTCTAAAAGTGGTATTTTCAAACACACAATTTAAAAACCATTTTTACTAAAAGATGTGTTATCAAATTCTGAGTTCAGCGATACCAAACTCCATTTTTCCATCTTATCCCTACGGGAAGATATGCTTGTAAAATGTTACAAAGCATTCCCCATTCTGTCCTATGGGAAAAGATAGCCTTTCAATAGTGAAAACGAAATTGGCAGTATTTCACTATCAGGACATGTTACACACAGCAGTACATGTCCTACCTTTCACATACACTGCACCCTGCCCAGGGGGGTACCTTGGGCCTACCATAGGGGTGTCTTATGTGTAAGAAAAGGGAAGGGTAGGGCCTGGTAAGTGGGTGCACTTGCCAAGTCGACATGGCATTTAAAAAACTGTGCACAGGCACTGTGGTGTGGTAGGCCTGAGACCTCTTTTCAGGGCTACTCATGTGGGTGGCACAATCAGTGCTGCAAGCCACTAGTAGCATTTGATTTACCAGCCCTGGCACACTCAGTGCACTTTACTAGGGACCTACTGGTAAAACAAATATGCCAATCAGGGAGAACCAATCACAATAACAATTTGCACAGAGAGCATATGCACTTTAGCACTGATCAGCAGTGGTAAAGTGCCCAGAGTCCTATAGCCAACAACAACAGGTCAGGAAAACATAAGAGGAAGAAGCAAAATATTTGGGGATAACCCTGCAAAAAGGGCCTTTTCCAACAATCCATATATGTAGACTTCATATGTAAAGAGTTACTGGTTGGAAAATAACAAAAACGTCAGGTTATAAAACGTAACATAGTGATTGTGGTTGTCTGTACTATCAAGACTTTATACTACCCAAAGGAACTCTTCTTTGCAATCTTAGAATAACAACAGATTGAGAAAAAAACAACAAGGATATAAACCCATGACTTACAGTTTGCATGCAGCTCCTTGATGCCCATTAACAGATCACTGCGCTATATTAGAAGGTTTGCAACTTATGAGCTGGAAATAACAAAATGATCTCAGCTGCCAAAAGCAGTAACCCACTTACCTCTTTAAATAAAATTTAAATCTGGGTTCCGCATGTTACAGGATGTGCAGGCATATTAATCCTTTATGGTACTTTAGGACTCAAAACTGTGACTGGAAAAAACACAGAACTCTCCTAGAACGGTGTTAACCACTACATATATTTTACCACTATTATAATCCCTTCAGAATTGCTGGGCACACAATGATTTTTGCAGCGGTGTCTTAACCCTGTAAGAGATTTTAAAATGTAGCCTCTTTGTGACCAATTCGGTAATCTAGAAATGATTTAGTTACATATTTCCTTGCTGGCACAGTGCAACAGAGGAATAAATGTATAAGTCAACTGTCACACTGATTTTCAAGCTCCGACCTTCGTGAATCCACCCCCCTTTCCTCTGCTACACCTTGATCCTCAATTTATGGGTTTCCAAAGTAAATTTTTTCCAAGTCCAGCACTGGATTCTATGCAAATATTTATCACATATGAAAGCATCTTCAAATATGCATTCAATATGTGGCTGCACAAAATCATCGTGTGTTGATTTAATAGACTATAATGTTGCTTCATGTGTAATAAGAATGTAGGGTATGTACTGGGTGCACAAGACAACTGACTTGCTTCTTGATTTGTTGTCAGAGCGAGAGGCCTGAATGTGTTTAAGTTCACTTAAAAAAATGAGCACTTTTAATACATGTCCCTCAGTGCAGTAAAAGGTGAAATGTTAAAGAAATGCTCTTTTTCGAAGTTTGAAAAGTCTTTAGCAGATTTCTATGTGGTGTTTGCTGCATGATCTACATTTACATCTAATATTTTGAAGATCTGTGCTTGTGTGAAATGAGACCATTAACTTTGCTTGGCTCTACTTAAGTTATTGTTTCATGCACTTCTAACTGTGCATCAAACGATGAGAGATGCCTTTTGTTTCTCTCAGAACACTCCCCCTCAATGTTCATCACCTCCAGGCTTATGGCACAGCTTGATTTCATCACAGGGCAGACGTTACAAACTAATGGGGTAACCCAAAAGGCCAGGTCCATCACAGAGCAGGACATGTGTGGCGCCATTCCCAGCCGGGTTCCTTTATCTTCCTCGGAGTGCCTTTCAATAACAGACATGATGCCTTTCACATACGCTCCTTTTTAAAGATGTGTATCTACACTGAAATGCTAATTGTTTTCGGATTGGTCTTTGCGCTCTGAAAAATACTCTGGGGGCAGATTTAAAAGCCCCTTGCGCCACTTTTGCGTCACTTTTCCCATGTTAAAAGTGATGCAAAAGTGGCGCAAGGGGCTTGTAAATCTGCCCCTGGGCACTTCCAGGAAGCAGGGTGTGCGTGCACACATGCGCGCACCCTAAAGGGAACATAGCTCATAATGAGAAATATCGAATCTACCGCCTTTCTGCGGGTGTGATTCACTGCTCAATTCATGCATCTCAGACTACCTCTACCACAATGAAGGGGGATCACAATTAGTCCATTGCCGTGCAATAATAAAGCTAGCAACCACTAAAGCTTACATTCTCATACTAACACCTCGTGGAGAGGAGTTGGCCTAACGGCTAGGGCGGTCGACCTCGAATCTGGGGAACTGGGTTCGAGTCTTGGCAATGACGCTGAACATCCTGTGATTCTGGGCAAATCACTTAATCTCCCCGTGCCTAACAAAAATTAATGTGTCCTCATGTAATGCAGCTGGTGTTATGTAAAGCACTCTGATACCCAATTCGGGTCAAGTTCGTGCTATATAAAACTCTGTAAAAAGAAAAAAAATACCTGGCCACCATACTTGTGCAATATGTCAATTTCTATGGGATTTTTGGGTCAAATCACTTCAACTTTCATGCTTATTGCCATGCCATCAAGAGAGATCACCTAATTTTAAAACAATCACCAATAACAAATAGCTGACTCTGGGAAGTAATCACCAGGGGCCATATTATGGAGAGTGCCCCGGGGCGCAACGGGCATGTGTACCACATTGCTCACCCCGAGGGAACTTTGGCAATACAAAAGAGCAGCAGACGCTTGTTTGGCCCTATCTGTATTACGGATAGCACTGGCACACATATAGCACCAGCACTATCACCAGAGGGTGTTCCCACTGTGCTGGTTATATGCATTCAAATGTGGGACCCACATTCCCAGGGAGCACACACGAATCTTACATATTCTTACACTGCCCAATCAAAATTTTAAAAGTGGGGTATACAGACAAAGCCTACTGGTTTCATTATATGACACAAATGGAAAGCAATGTGTATAATATTTGTTAATTACCTTTACATATTCTAAATAAATCACATCATGTCACCAACAACACCTTATTCGCATGCTTCAAACTCCTGTATGCTGGGCAAGTCTTTAAGAACTTATTAGAACTGTCAACGCAGACCCAAAAATCACACAATCATTCACTATCAGCCCACCAGTGGCGGTTGGTGGATATCACATTGGAGGGGTGCGAAAAATATACACATACAAAATACATATGGAAAGTCTTACGCGGGTGGAAGAAAATAAAAGAAGATGTTCTAGTTACAATCCTGCGTAACTCAGCTCCAAAAAACTCAGTGCAGGGTACCCTTGACCAGGAAAGCGAGTCCCTCGCATTTAGGATGAGGAATGCTATTGACAAAGTTGCTCCCGCTCGTAGAGAGAGAGTGAGGCACAAGGGTAAAGGGGCGCCCTGGTTTAATGTGGCACTCAGAGAGGAAAAACAGACGCTACGTCGGTTTGAGAGAGCCTGGCGTAAAACATACGACCCAGGTGCTCTCGCCGAATACAAAGCTAAGTTTGCCACCTATAAAAAAGCCATCATAGCCAGGAAGGCGGAATTCTATGAATCCAGGATCTTGGCCGCCGAGAATAAACAGAAGGAGACCTTTTGGATCATAACAGAGCTAAGACAGTCACCTGAACAGAGTCCCCTAGGTTGTCCTACAGACTGCAATAAATTTCAGACTTATTTTCTGCACAAAGTTAACGACCTCCTGGCAGTCATCCACCAAACCCCTGCTGTCCAGATCCCTCCTGTGGTGGCTCCTACGCTTCCTGCCTATGATACACCCCTTTTATCTTTCCCTGAGTTAGATTACGACTCTCTGCGCCCCCTCATGGCACAGACCAAATCAGGTTCACCTGCGGACCCTTGTCCACCTATGGTGTTTCGCATGGCACTTCCCGCAGTGGAAAATGAGGTCCTCAATTTATTAAATCGATCTCTTAAAACCGGCCTTGTCCCAACCAGTTTTAAAGAGGCTAGAGTTAGACCTCTATTGAAAAACCTGGGGCTGATGCAGCAAATCTTAAAAACTTTAGGCCTATCTCTCAGCTCCCTTTCCTGGCAAAGGTGCTGGAGCAACATGTGCTGAAAACCCTCACTCACCACCTAGAGAGCAATCAGCTCCTTCACACAAAACAGGCTGGTTTTAGGGCTCACCACAGCACAGAGCTAGTGATGTTGGCAGTTCTGGATGAACTCAGGCTGATGGCAGATACTAAAAACCATGTGCCTTGGTTCTGCTAGACCTGTCCGCGGCATTTGATACGGTCAACCATGGCCTACTCTTGTCGCGGATGGGGAACTAGGAGTTCAGGGGGTAGCACTCCAATGGCTCACTTCCTACTTATCAGACCGATCGCAAAGGATCCAACTTGCTGACCAGGTTTCTGATTCTGGTGGGCTGACGTGCGGTGTCCCTCAGGGATCGGCACTGTCTCCCCTCCTCTTTAACGCCTACCTCTACCCCCTGGTGGCGGCTTTATCTGGTATGGAGTGCCAAGTCTTTAACTACGCAGATGACACCCAAATCATCATCCAGATTGCTAACTCCCCTTCGGCCCATGTTCGAATACAGAACATCCTGAAGTTCACAATAAACTGGATGACAGCCAACTTCCTCAAAATGAACCCCGATAAAACTGAGGTTTTGGCTGTCACCACAGATACTAACCCCTGGAGTGACCAATTCTGGCCTCAAGAGCTGGGCCCTACTCCAAAGCCAGCCCCAGTTGTAAAGAGTCTGGGGATAAAATTGGATGCCAAACTCTCCATGTCCCACCAAGTTTCTGCCGTGGTGGGAACATGTGTGGGGCTGCTAAGATTGTTACGCAAACTTGCCCCCTTCTGTCGTTCACCGCACTTCGCATGGCAGTGACTGCACTGATTATCTCTCGTTTAGATTACGGGAATTCACTGTATGTTGGCCTTCCAGAGAAGGAGCTAACAAAACTTCAGGTAGTCATGAACGACGCTGCCAGACTGATTTTCAGGCTTCCTAGGAGGGCCCATGCTACCGCGCTACTACAGCAGCTACACTGGCTTCCAGTGAAGCAGAGAACCAGATTCAAGGGGCTATGTATAGCCCATAAAGCAATCCATGGACAGGCCCCAGCATATATTAAAGAACGCTTGGTAACTTATGTACCAGGGCGCTCCTTCGGTCTTCAGATGCTGGGTTACTATCCTGCGCTCGCTTCCTGAGCTCCTCCAAGGGGGCAGAGCTTTCTCTACATTGATTCCCCAGCTCTGGAATAAGTTGCCGGAAGGCCTCCGCAAAGAACCAGCACTTCTCCCTTTTAGGAAAAAATTAAAAACCATCCTTTTTATAGAAGCCTGGGGCACAATCTTGGCCTAGTTAGGGCGCACTACTCAGTAGAGCTGCTATGGTGCCTTCTCTCACAGCGCTTAGAGACCAGTTGGTGATATGCGCTTTAGAAGCTCCAATTAACATAACATATAATAATATACACAACACACAATAATATAAATATGTACATTAAAAAAATCCCTTACCTTACACTGCCACTCGATATTCTGCAGCACGTGCTGGTTGTTCTACAGCATGTTCTCAGAGCACGAGGCCCCCAGCCAACTCTCTCATCCAATCAAGATGCTGTTCTCAGGCTGTTAATCAGCATTGGTGAAGCGTCTTGATTGGCTGGAGCGGGCATGCTCTACACTCCTAAAGGTGCTGTAGGCCTGTGCCTACTCTCCAACCAGCTGTCCAAGACAGCCAGGTTGGAGAGGTTTGAACTGTGCATGTTGGTTTGGCCATAGCAAGGTAGCCGGCCAAACAAACATGTGCACTTCAAACTTAAGTGGCCACTCCTCACTGCTGCCAATCATTGGCAGCAGTGATGCACTGGCCCCGCCCTGCCCTTGCACTCTGTTTGCTGGCAGAGAGAAAAAACTAAAATGGTAATAAAATAATTTTATTACCATTTTATTTTTCCCGCTTTCTGCGCAGCAGTGTGGGGGGTGACGCTCCTCTGATCCCATAGAGGAACTGCTGCTGCACCCCACCACCAAAAGGCACCACAGACACCACGAAAACAGCTCTGAAGGGTTTTTCAGGTCAAGCTGACATTGAAAGGTATGCTTGTGCCGTACTGGAAGATTTTCGTGAACGCAAATAAAAAAATCTAGGGTTTGCAACAAAAAATGTTATGCTACGCTATGCTATGCAATGTTATGTTATGCAGATGTGTAGAGCACACTATTACCCGGAAGGGGATTCTGACGCTGAGCAGGTGTGACCCTAGCTCAACCTAAGGCAAGCAGGGTCTTCAGATTCTTGTGGAATTCAAGAAGTGAGGATGCTCTTATGCGTAGGGGCAGGTAGTTCCATGCTTTAGGACTGATGTAGGAAAAAGCTTGACCACCTGATCTGGTTTTCCGTATGCGTGAGATGTGTGCAAGTAGGAGTCCGGATGAGCAGAGGTGTCTGGGAGGTTTGTGAAAGCAGATGTGATTGTTGAGGTGTGTGGGTTTATGTTATGCAGTGCCTTGAAAGTGTGGGTGAGGAGTTTGAATTGTGCTCGTTTGTGTGTACCTCGTATAAATATTTTGAGGTGGCACTTGCTACAGTTAAACCTACTTTAAATATTGGGTTCATTCCAAACCGCAGGATCTCTTTTGTACTGACACAGCTTTATGTTGGGCACACTATGAAATCATTATTGATTGTTTATTTGCTCTGCAAGGTATGTGTAAAATGACCTCAGCAATGAACGACGTTTTGGCTCAGCTTTGCTGTTTTTGGTTCACTTTTCAATTTACCTTTCATCAAGAAATGTTTAGCCTAAGTGACTTATTTGAAACTTATGTATCTTGTGAAATATTAGGCGATTGTTTCTCGATCTATTCGCTGACTATCAGATTGTTCTGTCCTGTTGAGTTGTTTGCTGCTGTAAAGACATAGGGCACCCTTTTTGATTTGTTTCACGCTTAAAAGTTCAAGAAATGCAAGACTGTGATGAAGCCATTAGTCCTGTCAAACCAAGGACAACCATAGTTTTCTTCCAGACACCATTTCACTGCAGTTCTCAGTATTCCTCACTTAGTGCTCTCTTCCTAGCCTCATTGTACATCTTTCCATTGACGCGGGTGTTTCCAGGATATCCCTATTTAATAGTATTGACTTTAGATTAGGTAGCAGGTGTTTCGTGCTTTCGCCTGGGCCCTCAGACTCTAGTCGGCGAAAGACACAAGGAGCACAGCTGTGACTCGGAGTGCTGTCTGCCATCTCCAGTGCCAACACCATGCCTCCCACCTCCTTGCACATTTAAAGTTCTTTGTCTTTTGCTTGGTATAAGTTATCACAAATGAGCACCCATAACATTTCCTATTACAATGACTGATAATGTCTAAAATAGGGTGTAATTAAAGCACTAGAGGCGGAGTTACAAAGCTATGTTATAAACTCAAAATCTGCTACCTTATCATTGCATGTAACTAAGGAAAATATATTATTTAAAAATAGAACCAGTAAATATACCTGAAGCTGAACAAACAAGGCACATTCGTTTTTGTGTTACAGAAAGTGAGTTGGGGGGGGTTTCAATAGTATCCTATCTGAGGTCACGTCAGAATAGTGCTTCACACTGGTCTACATTGACAGCGTTTGACAAGCAACAGAAGTACCATTACAGTTGAGTTGATGGTCAATGCAGTAAACACAGCAGACAGTTAACACTGCGGTCAATAGCAAAAACTACTAGTGGCAATTGGTCACTTAGGGGTCGAGTTGCCTTGTACCCTTGTAGGGTAATGGTGGTGCGGGTCCCAGGACCAGGCCCCATGAGTCAGTTCAATTTTACCTAGACCGTGGAGTCTGGGTGAGGATTTGTCCTGGCTGTCCTCGGTGCTGAACGGGACCTGTGGTAAAGCTGCATTTTCCACTGGGACGGCGCTGCTGAAAAGAAAATGCAAAATCACGTGCGTGGGGTCATTTCCAATGGCGGTCGCAGGTGTAGTGGAATGCCCTCTAAATGGAGCATTGAGTTGGGGGATTGGTCAACGGACTGGTGACCAACAAGCCTTGGTAGTGGTAAGCAGAGCGAAAAGCTTCTGGAACTTCACTGGGTCTGGGGGACCAACATAGTGGCCTGAAACTTTGGGGCAGGTGAGACTTCAACTCCCGCAATAAACTGGACTATCTGGATGTGGGCGATCCCGCGTATGGCCTGATGGCAAGCGATTCTTTAGATCCGGTGAGTGTGTTTACCTGCAGTTTGCAGGGGACTATTGCCATAGTCCAGGGGAGATTGAAGGTGCTTCTCGCTTCTACAGGGGTCTTTATGCCAGGGAGGTGCCACATTTTAGCCAAAGACGAGGGTCGTTCACTCAGTTCCAAGTCTGTTGCCTGAGGGACAAAGTATCCCTCTTTTGCTTTGTGCTGGTGGGCAAATTCCTGTTGTTGGCAACACGGGTCTTCTCTTGGTTCTTCTTTGAAGTGAGTTGTTCAGATCTGAGGTTCTGGTGTTAGGGGGCGTCCCTTAAATCCTAGATTTAGGGGAGTTACGGGTGTGGGAACTAGTAGCCAATGAGCAGATAGTCCCTACAGCTAGTCCGCCCCTGAGGTGACCACATCTGGTGATGTAGGTCACCTTTTCTACCCAGAACTCACTATTTCAGTCCCCCTAAAGATGGCAGAATTTAATTTTAGGTGTACTGACCAGGCTGCCCACCCTAGAGGTGTGGCTAGCCTTCCTGCGGGTGTACACCTCCTGCATAGCTAATTTCCTGCCTTGTCCGGGTGAACGCGTGCCTGGAACAAGGGGAGGGCTGTGTCCTCTTCAGGGGGACAGCCCAGATGCATATCGGTGCAGCCTTTGAAGCTCACCGCTCTGATGTGTCACTTCCCTAGCCTGCTGAGGTGGAGGGAGGTGTGACATCCTTCCTGCCCAGCCTTTGTTCTTGACTCCTGGGAGTGATAACACTGCCTGGCAGAAGATCAGAATCCTGTCTTGGTGACAGCAGGTGCAGGATAATGGAGGCTGGTCAGCCAAAGCACAGTGAAGCTGGGGCACCAGGTGGGTACCCTCTAAGGTACCACCTGGGTGCATGACAGCCTTCCCTGGACACCAGATTCATGTCAGGGGAGAGAAGGCACGTTGTTTGACACCAAACACGACATATTTAGGTGGTACCATATTGGAGCTAGCAACCCGGGTCTGCCTGGGTGCAGGTCCCAGGTCATTTTAAGGACCGCCTATCACTTATAGTGTGCTTTATTGTTACAGACACTATAGAGAAATATAACTTTGCACTCACATGTCTACACTCTTAATATACTGCACCCTGCGTCCTGGGCACATGAGGCCTTCTCTAGGGGTGACTGACATATACTGAAAGTAGTGGATTTGACTGTGCCACACATGGTGAGCGCACAGTCGAGTTCGAGCAGTTGGAACCGCTCCTGCAGTCTCAAATGGCAAGCCTGCTTCCAGTAGTTTGCTTAGGTTACCCAGGGAAGAACAGAACAGTGCTGCTGCCCTAGGCACCCCTTTACCACCTATGCCCTAGGTATCCCTAGTACCATATACTAGGGACTTATAAGAGGGTAAAGTCTTTGTCAATTGAGAGTGCCAATTCACACATAACAACTTTGGGGAAAGATCACTGGTGCCTGGTTAGCAGTCTTCGGAGCACTGTCAGAGTCCAAAACCAGCATCTAGTAGTCCAAATGAGGGAAAAAATTGGGGGGACATCTGCAAAAACCCCTGTTTTCTTACAATCTGGATATCTTTAGCATGTTTCATGCATTTCTCCCTCAACATTTCTTACATCAAAGCCTATCATTTCCATAATTTTTCCATTATAATGAAATATGTTTAGTATACCTCAAACATGTTCATCTCTTGTATGTCACATATACACCTTGTCCTTTTTTTTAGAGTCTGAGTACATTTGCAACATTACAAGAAATCATTAATGGATTCACGCAACCATGATAAATGATATTTGCACATATTTTCCTTTAAATAAGGAATGACTTGCACAAATAGTGTGTCTCCAAGTTTTTCTGCATTTTTGATATAGAGTCATTGCCAGCTTTTTGTTGGTGCTTTCAGGTTTGAGGTTCCCTAACGCTTTGTGGCACTTTCACATATATAGGGCCAGATGCATCAAAAAAATGTTTTGCGATTCCCTAATTGCGAATCTTTGCGATTCGCAATTAGGGAATCGCAAAACGGCATGCATGAAAGTGTGCAGTACACTTTCTGCGATTCCTAAGGGGTCGCAAATGACCAACCTCATGAATATTAATGAGGTAGGTCGCAATTTGCGACCCCCTAGGAATTGCAAAAATCACAGGAATGGTGGCCTGCTGAGATCAGCAGACCACCATGTCTGTGATTGCTTTTAAATAAAGCAATCATTTTTTTTTTTTGTAAAGCAGCCCGTTTTCCTTAAAGGAAAATGAGATGCTTTACAAAAAGAAAAATGAAAAGTTTTCTTTTAATTTTTTAAGAGCAGGCAGTGGTCCGTGGGACCGCTGCCTGCTCTTAAAAATGGTTTTACAAACATTCACAAAGGGGAAGGGGTTCCTTTGGGACCCCTTCCCATTTGCGAATGTCTTACCACCTACTTGAAGTAGGTGGTAATATGCGAATGTTTTGCGACCGCATTCATGGTCACAAAACATTCATGCATATTGTTAGGATTCGCTATTTGGATAGGACGCCCTAAACACGCCCCTTCCAAATAGCGAATCCCAAACCCATTTTGCGATTCAGTAACAGGCTACCGAATCGCAAAATTGGGTTTGATGCATCGCAAAAGCATTTTTTGCGAGGAGAAAAATGCTTGATGCATCTGGCCCTTAATGCTGTAATAACACAACCCTAGAAATCACAAATTCTGTTAAATGTGAAGTGGTTCACTTGCCACACATTTAAGTCAGGTTATGTTCACTATCAACCACTGCTAACTGTGGGGCTTTTGTACCCAAGGAACACAATGTACTTATATTTTACTGTGTAGATGAGTGCCAATTACGGATGTGCAAAGTTTTAATTTTTGAGCCATAGTTTTGCATAGTTCCCATTGGGCGCTGCTTACTCATGAGCATTGAGAATACAAGTGCATACCTTGCTTTTTCTCCTCAAATGCCTCATGCTGGTAACTTGTGAACATTTTGCATGCAAGTATAAAATTTGGTTAGCTCAGGAGAGCTGGATGTTAGACAAGTCATTTTCCCTTTCAGAGGAAGAGTTTGAACTTCTTGCAAAGGTTGATCAGTACCTTTCAACTTTAGGTACAGTAGTTCAAATAATGACCTTTGACAGATGGTTGATTAAACAACTAAGGGCCTGATTACAATGTCATCAGGAACGTCTCCGACCGTCAGTCGGAGCCTTTCCAACCGCATCGTAATATGCCGGTCGGATTACCTTCTGACCTCCTCATTACGATGGGGGCGGTCGGAAAGGAATCCGAACGGTCATTCCGACTGCCTTCCGACGGGCTCAGAGAGCCCGTCCGCCAGTCGGAATGCGGCCAGTAATCCCAAGGGCGGCTCTTTCCGCCCCAGGGATTATGATGTAGGGTTTCGGCAGCCTTTCCATGCCAGGCTTTCCGACACAGAAAGGCTGTCGGAACTTGACTTTGGGGGCCCCCAGCAGGGCCGCCTTGGGTGCACAGCCTCGGGTTGGAGGCTGAGGTGCCCACCTGTTGATCCCTGCACCCAGTGGCAGGCACCTTGAGGTGCCTGCCACAGGGTGCAGGGGTGAACTGTACCTCCTATTTTACAATGGGAGCATGCATTCCGGGCGGAATACATGCTCCCATTGTAAAGTATAGGAATGCGACCGAACAGTGTTCGGTCGCATCCTAATTAGTTGGTCGGGACCGCCGACCGGATGTCGGTCGGTCCCATGACCGAAAAGATGTCGGGCGGAGGAAACTCCGCCCGACATCGTAATAGGGCCCTCAGTGTAATGAGTTTGGTGACCTCAGTCTGCATCCTGTACTGTGGGTTTTTTATGATAAGTTCTGTGTATGTGCTTCCACCCCTCCCAATCACAAAACTGTGCTACTGGAAAGGAATTTGCACAGATTTCTGAAGCCAATTTATACCATGTTTTTCCACTGTTCTTTTCACCTCCAAATGCACTTGTCTTGATAAAAGCATTTGCAGCCAACCTCCGCACTTACCACGGCAAACAAATATGTGTTAAAAGGCTTCCACAGGGCTATTGGTAATATACATTCTCAGGATCATCTCTAATACACACAAAAAATACTTAATTACTTAATTAAGGTAGAAGATCATGTTCTTATTCCTGCTTCCTCATACTTACTTCTACTATTATTAATCATTATTTCTACTCTTTATCCCTCAGCTAAAGTCCTCTTCCTTTTCATGTTCTTCTGTCTAGTATTGCATACTAGTTAGGCTTCATATTCTCGACTACTGCACCTATGCCTACCCCTCTTTCTACTACTCTACTGTCATCTGCTGTACTCCTTCCTCTTGCACTTTTTCTTCTTTATCCTCTTTTTTCACAGCTACGGTTCTAAGACTATACCTCAAACCAAAGGTTCAAAAATATATTTCTAGGGACTTCAATCTCAAAGTGGTCAATGCCAACGGCAGATCGTATGACATCTTATGTTACTCCCCAACATATACCACGTTCCTCCCAGCTTGCACACTAAAAAAAGCAAAATTCTCTATTTAATCTTCGCTGATCGAAACATGATCATACACCTCTCTCTAATTTCGATTGACTGTTTTAACCACTTTGCTGCTCCTTTCCACATCAACACTGACAAACAATACCCATGACATGAACAGTTAGATTTACACAGGAAGAAAACTATCATTTACTTTATTTCAAGACCTCATCACTTCTATAATGCTATAATAATAATATCACTGATATTACAGTCCATTTGGCGGCCCCTCTCCCATTTAAAAAATCTTGAAAGAGACCCCAAGCCAACCATGGGTTTTTAAATCAATCTCCAGTAATAAAAACACTGATCAAAAACATGAAAAAAGAATGATAATTATCCAAATCCCCTATACTTCACCCAGAACTGAAAAAAGAACAAATTACTAAATCCTATTTGCGAAATCCACCTTTGTCCCAAAAACAAATCAACACTTTCCCTAACTGTCCTCAGTCCTTCATTCGTCTTAGCCAATGATATCCCTTGCCCATCATCCATACTCCCTGGCTGTGTGGAATTCCTTTACTACTTTGCCAGCTAGATATATTCAATCAAGAAAAATTCATTTCTGACATCTCGTCAAAGGGCATTTTCCTACCTCACCAACAAAAAACAAGTGGTGAATATTGAGACATGCATCTCAGACTATCTGAAATGTCTTGCAGTGTCCCAGCGGTGCTTGATCCTCTTCCTTGCCTTTTCAACTTAGAAATGTCTATTCATGAGATAATTGTGTCAAAGCCATAATCATTTTTATCCTTGACTATTTTGGGCATTCTGGTCTAGTTGTGCCTTACTCGCTGCCATAATTGACATATTAAGAGCATGACTGGCCTGTTTTAGCCATCCCTGACGAATGGCAACCACTTCTCCCATAATAATGGCCATAACTGATTTACAGTTTTTTATGCAAAGTGGGGACCATTTATACCATACGTGCAGCAAGCTGAGTTTTACTATTTACAGTAGTGCAAGGTCAGGCAGCTACAAAGAATATTATTGACACACTGTGAAATATACGCACACTTGCTCAAAGTGTTTAATTTAATTTGTTGATCATGGAACTTCCCTATCTCCATATGATGTGCTTTATTATGCAATGAAATGTTATGCTTTTTTATTTGTTGCTATGTTATGTTACAGTATAGTCCTGTACAACTAAATAGCACTGTGAAGTCACATTAATGACATGTTGTGTGCTATTATTATTTTTATTATTTCGTCTTGTATAGCGCTCAGCTACCCCAAGGGGTTGCCTGACTCTGAGCAAAGGTAGAGTAGATTTAGACCACATATTTAGAACATCCAGGGGGCATATTAACAAGCCGGCGATAAAAAATTATCGCCGCTTTAGCGTCTGTTTTCAGACGAAAAGCGGCGATAATTTTATCGCTGTATTAGCAAGGTCACGCTATCGCGTGAATCCTTGCCCTATCGCCCTTTCCCATAACGCCCATCCTGCATCTCTATTGAGATGCAAGGTGGGCGTTACTGGGCGTACCCCAGATGGGCTACGTTGTAAATATCGCCGATGTGCACATCGCGATATTTACAAGGCAGCCCACAGGATGATAGCAGACGTTAGATTTTGGCGAAAACGGCCGTTTTCGCCAAAATCTAACGTCTGCTATTATCCCGATTTAGCCATCCCTAACATAGGGGTTGGATTGTGCTTATACGACCACAGGGTCGTATCAGCAAGGTTATCGCCGTTTTGCAGGGAACATCGCTGGAAAACCAGCGATGTTCCCTGCAAAACGGCGATAACCTCGCTATCTCTGGAATTTTTATCGCCCTGGTGAAGCGTGTTGTTAATAACGCGCTACCAGGGCGATAATTTCCGGAGATAGCCAGCGATAAGATATCTATCGCTAAGCACGGCCAGCGATAATTATCGCTGGCCGTTGATAATATGCCCCCAGGTTTTTAAGTTCATGGGGAGACGTCCAAGCAGTGACAGATGAGACGGACAATGAAAGCCATCTGTGAGGCACTTACAATGTGATTTATTTTGAGAGACACATATTCAGTGGGTGCTCCTGACCTTTAAATGTGCTCTGCTGGTTTTCCTGCTCAGCTGTGTGCTGGGCTTTGTCTAGTTGTTGGCCTGTGTTTCCATCATCACTGGTGGTTGTATCACCTGCTGGTGACGAAACACAGCTGCTTTGTGACTCCAAGTCCTGGCTCTCCACACAGAAGATATCTTGCTTCTCTTTCGGTCTTAATGCAAAGATAGAGGAGGCAATCACAAGACCCAGAGATGTCAAGGCTTAGTGGAGCTCCTTCATCACAACCTCATACAGTTCTATCTGCCATTCATGTAAAAGCATCCAGTCGTCTTCGGACAATCATGCTGCAAGGTCATTGATCAAAGCAGGTGCCAACTTTCCCTCCAGCTGGGGCTCCCCCTCTCTCGCTTCCATCACGTTTTTCTGGTGGTGGGCTGCAAGTTAGGCTCTCCTATGAGCCTAAACCCACCACTGTGAGCCCGCCGAGCACCACCCGCCGGACCAGGATTAAAGTCCTAATCCGGCAGGCGGGTGCACCACGGCTTTGGCGGACCTCCAGCAGATGGCGCGGTGGTGACGCCACTGGAGGACCGCCAAAGTTGTAATAAAACGCTTACTATTTTGTGGGTGGGTTGATGTCACAGTGTAAACCCCTCCCTAACCCTGCCTGATCCTCCTTCAACCCCTTTTGCTCCTCTTCAATCCCCTCCTCTTTAGTCATAAGTATTCCCGTTTTCCAGCCACTTACCTCTGTCCCTCCCCCATTTAATTCGAAAACATATACTTATGTGTGCAGAGATTCTTCAGTCGGAGCAGAGATTTGCGTACAGAAAAAGTTAGGGGAAGCGGAAACTCTGCACGTAGGTTTGTGAATAGCATTTTGTAATAGATTTGTAGAACTACAAAACTTACTACAAAATACAATTTGTGACTACGCCCCCGAGGCTTTGTAATAAGCCGCTTTCTATGCACCCTATAGTTTGCTCCAAAACATGTTTTAGTTTAAAGTAATTCACTTTCAAACTTCCAGCATTGCAGAATGTGTGAAACAAGTAAATACAGCCCTTATTTTTTGTGTAATGAACTCTGGCATGAAATAAATAAACACACTGTAATAAACGGCTCCTTATCAGCTAATGACTGACTTTTTATGGAAAAAAATATCTAACGCAACATAGCTGAAATGCTAGATATATCTTTCAGTATTCAGGAGCCAGATGTTACTGTGTTCAAGGTCCCAACTTTCAAATTGTTTGTTGGATGAGGCAGTGAGTATTGCAATGACAATCTCAACTACGCTACATATAGAATTTAGGTATTCAGATGTCAATAACAGTGTTCATTTCCACCAAATGGCTCCAAATTACACTGTATTTATCTTTCTGCATGGTTCCCCAGATTTGTTTTTTGGGAGTGGAGGCTCGATTTACTAGCCTAATTTGGCTGTGGCCAATTGAAGACTCCTTACCCACTCTCAGTGCTTGTGCTTTGCCTCCTAAAATAATTTAACATTAGTAATTCTAGGCCTGGGTGAAATTGGGGTGGTTTCCTTTTTCGGAAAATACACAAAATGGACAACACATTAAGAAAAACACGAAATACCAGCTTCTGCATTTAGCACTATTTTTAATCAATACTTTCGTACTTGTGACCAATTTTGGCACAAGGAAGCATTTTTTGCTAAAAAAAAAAGAGAAACCAATCAAAATCAGGCTTGCATTCAACTCATTTGGCCCCTTCCTGTACTCTTGCGGTAGTATTTACACCTGGAAGGAGTCTCAATCATGCGATGTGATGTAATGGTATAATCTCATGCATTTGCGTAAAAGTCATAACTCGAAATACCAGAAATTACGCGAGGTTACACCTACATAAAACACATTTCACTTTTGCCTAGTTAACTCTAGCTGACCTAACCAACTTTGGAGTAATTCCAACACGGCACTAGTGACATAAAGGTCAGATATCAGATGTGAGGTGCAGTGTGCCCTTACACAAATGTGACTTTAGAGGCTTGGCTTCAGGACTGCATTTGCATTATGAAAACCCTACTTTTTACCTTAATTAAGTCACACAATAACTAGTTCACCCATAAATAGGGCTCGGGCATCCTCCATGTGTAAAGGTGAGGTTTGCTACATATGGAATTCGAATACCTTCACTAGGACAAGATTCAAACTGCTACTGCACAATATAGGCTGTGGTAGCCCTTTCATATTAAAACAGCTTGCTTATGATTCAGAGTCATAAATCCCATAACCTGGCTCCAAGAAAGACTAGGGAAATTATCCATGACCTAAACATATTAAAAATCGAATCTGTTGCCAAGCAATATTTTCTGATGAATGTGGGCCCTTAATTACATTGCGTTACACGCGAAGGGTGAGCAATCAAGATGGGCAGCAGATGGACACCATAAGGGGCTGGCCGGATCATGTTTATACTAAGCAGGTCTCTGGTTTGGTGTTCCCCTTTGATCATTGACTGCACACACTCAAATTGTCTCCTGGTGCCGAGAGAGTTGGCTAGGCTCATAACCAGGCTGGGTTGATATTCTTAAGGAGTTTCTGATTTTTACTACTACAGCCTCTTGTTCGGGGCAGCCATTATAGAAATGGGGTTTCCCAAAGACGGTCATAGACCTGGGTTCAATGCGATACAAAAAACAATGGTCCCTGACCCTTTTTAAGAAAATGATACGTATCACACAGCACAGTTATTGTTTGGAATTATTTTAGAGCATATAACCAATTAGCTCAAAGTAATCAATACAATGGTTTATACAAAAGTGCAACAACCAAGGCGTATACAACAAGGTTTTATTCACATCATTGTCAAATCAAACGTATACTAAAACCAATTTGAAAAAGAAAAGAAGGGGGGAGGTAGCTCCAGTGGAACGTGCGAGAATGAAGGTGCTCTAGTGTATAGGAAATAAGAAGGGAAATTCCAGACAGTATAATAAGAAATTAAAGATCATTCCAAAAGAAGACTGATAATTGATTCACAGTCAATAGTAACCTGGCCACATTTAAAACAATCAAAATTCTTTTTATATTCAAATTGCAGACATATAAATGTATCCTTATATAGCACGTTGGGTTTAGGGCTTGTGATCCAGGTTGATTAAATGGGTGGGCGTCGACGTTTCGACCCGACTGGGGGCACCGAGGGTAATTTAAAACCTCAGCCTGCGGGTCTTCTTCAGGACAAGAGTGGAGCAACCTGAGTTAAGTGTGTCTTCCTAGTAGCACACCCGCAGGATTATCTGGCGGGGTGCGGGGATTCACTCCCGTCTAGTGAGTCATGGTAGGCGTCCCCATCCGTAAGTAAAGGGTAACGCAATCCAAGCAATAAGGCTTGATTCTTATTGTTTCGTAAACAAAAACGAGCGTCCGCAGTCCGCACGAGTTTTAAATTACCCTCTGTGCCCCCAGTCGGGTCGAAACGTCGACGCCCACCCATTTAATCAACCTGGATCACAAGCCCTAAACCCAACGTGCTATATAAGGATACATTTATATGTCTGCAATTTGAATATAAAAAGAATTCTGATTGTTTTAAATGTGGCCAGGTTACTATTGACTGTGAATCAATTATCAGTCTTCTTTTGGAATGATCTTTAATTTCTTATTATACTGTCTGGAATTTCCTTCTTATTTCCTATACACTAGAGCACCTTCATTCTCGCACGTTCCACTGGAGCTACCTCCCCCTTCTTTTCTTTTTCAAATTGTTTTTAGTATACGTTTGATTTGACAATGATGTGAATAAAACCTTGTTGTATACGCCTTGGTTGTTGCACTTTTGTATAAACCATTGTATTGATTACTTTGAGCTAATTGGTTATATGCTCTAAAATAATTCCAAACAATAACTGTGCTGTGTGATACGTATCATTTTCTTAAAAAGGGTCAGGACTCTTGTTCGGGGCAAGCAGCTTCACACTCTGGCCCTAGGGTTCAACGATTTTGGCAGATCCTCTCAATAAGGTTTTTTGGGACTGTTCATAGTAAAAAGACAGGAGAAACTCCTGCAAAAGATGGTTGACCTGAAGTGGGAGAACCTTTTGAGGATAGGTTAATGGCATATCACCAATAACTAGCTACTGTATGAACAACTCCCATTCCAGAGACTTCAGAACACAACTGGACTTGGATAAGATCAGAAGAGGAGTCACCTCCTGTCTGTCTATCTGTCTGTATGGAGGATTGTGCCCAGACCCACTTTCCACTTGTATCTAAGAACTGGAAGTGCTTCTAAAGGCCAACACCAGCTGGCCTGCTGTGATCCCAAACATATAAAGGACAAAAAGGGCACATTTCCAGTAGAATCAACAGTCAAGAGGGCACTAGTGTCTGTGCTGGATCCCTGTCTGGACTTGCCTCCCATTGATACATCAGCCCTGGGACATTGAAGGTTGCCATTGGTGACCAAGCGAAAGAATTTCAGCATCCTAGAAATAAGGGACTTAGAAATGTTTTGACCCATGGTAGACTGGGACAAATGCCTACTTGAGTATCTTGTGACCTCAGGGTACAGGATTTTCTGGTTTATACAGGTAGTACATTTGTGCAGTTAATAAAAGTCACACATAAGGTATCTATCCTTGTTATGGTCTGCCCGCTATGGCACTGAACCCCATGTCAATGTAGGATTTCGAGCTCCTTAATTTACAGTGAATTATAGCTCTACATTTGTTTCTATGTGACAACAAGAAACACGCAGAACTGTAATGAAGCATTAATTATAGTATTGTGCTTGTTGCTTTGTTTTTCACATGTCTGAATAGAAGGGAGCCTTTATTCTAACCTGCAACTGAGGAGGTGGAGCTCTGGATGAATTCATAGTTGCTTTTAATTTTGTGTGAAAGGTATTTAAAAAAATGTCCCATCACCTGATTGGAAATGGAAAGGTATATAGATCACATTGTTGTTTAGTTTTGGCCTTATGGTGCTTATGGTGCGTTGATGCTTGAATTACAAAGGTACTCAATCATGAATTGTATCGTTCTTAGCTGAAGAATGATTGGTATTTTCTTTCTTCATCACTCAAAATGGACTGACTTCTTGATGGCTGATCTGCTGTAATAAACTTCAATCAATAAAGCAGATGGGTCTTGCTTGAGGGTGCTGCTGGCGAGTTACTGGCATTGTCAATGCTTTTTTTGTTTTAGCATGCTTTATGAGCAATACCATTCATACATGTCCACTAGTAAATGCTTACACCTGTGAACACAAGGACAGTCATCTTGGAGTATTTTTGTTCATGAACAAACAATTCCAAGATGGCTTCCCATGCATCCACAAACATGCACACATTTCATCTGCCATTTTGAAATAATTTTCATACATTGGAAAAAAAAATATTTCAAGATGCTTACCCATGTCTCCGCATTGCGTGCTTATGCATGGCAGCCATTTTATAAAGTTTTTTCATTATATTTTGTTCTTTAGCTACTGTGCCAAGATGGCGGAGGCCGTTTTGAAAAAGAAAATTAAGAAATAAAGTCTGCCATTTAAATACAAAGGAACAAGTGAACAGGTAGCAGTTTGCAGCTGCCAGAGCTCCCATTAAAATAATTTAAATAAACAAATTAAGCTAGGGGAGCCACAGTGTGGCAATGGACAAGCAGAGAAATAAGTAGCTTGGTGACAGTGTGCAACTGCAAGATCCAGGCAAAAGCAAGTAAAAACACTTTAAAAAGTGGTGCAAAGGCGGGAAGGGGTGGGGATCGGGATAGCAGTCAGAGAGAGAGGACAGGGAAAAATGCAAGGAACGTCAAGAGCTCCCATGGCGAGCTTTTATAGAGTGCCAAAACACCAACCAGTGTTCCAGGGATTTGACAAAACAGTAGGGAGGAATTGTGGAATCAGGACCATCAAATCAAGATAGACATTAAAGTCATCCAATATATCAAAGGGCTGACCCAAAGCCCGCTCTATGTATTGCACAGTGGACAATAGGTCTTCCAAGATGGACAGCTAAGGCTGGCATGACTTAACAAGCAATGAAGAGGCCATGTTAGCGTCAGGCATGCACTTGAGTCATGACAGCCATGTTAGCGTCAGGCATGCACTTGAGTCATGACAGAAGCTTTCAAAAATGCCCATTGCGGTACAAAAATCGCTTTCTGAAAAGAAGGCATGTATGAGATGAATAACTGAATCTTACCGAAGTATGGTGGTTTATTTTACTTCTTGGTGTGAAATAGTCCCACGTGCACTGCAATGCAAGCACTCCATCAGAGGTGAAAAGATATATTTAAATATCCAGCAGCGTAAGCCAATATGTGATTGACAAAGTCTTAAGTCAATGGATGAAAAAGGTTTGTCCAAAAAAGCCAATGTTTAAAGTGAGCAGACATTGCCCACTGTATGTATATTGTATGTAATACGCCTGAAAGAGGCTTGTCAACAAAAGCCAATTGTTAAAGGGGACGGACACAAGGTCCACTGTTATGTTATGTTATGTTAACTGAGCTTGTAAAGCGCGCAGCTGCCTCAGCAAAGAGGCGTCCCGGCGCTAGCAGCAGAAAGGCATGGAGGCTAAGAAACTGGGCAAAGCGGAAAAAAAGAGTGAACAAAAAAGACAAAATTAGGCCACAGGAAAAAGGTAAGTCTTAATGGCTTTACGGAAAGCCAGCAGGCAATTCAGACTACGAATCTGACAGGGCAGCGAGTTCCATAGCTTGGCTGCCAAGCAACGAAAGGACCGCCCCCCGGCACGGAGACGGTTCACTCGGGGGATCACAGCCAAGTGTTGCCCCAATGAGCGCAGCTGGCGTCCCGGAACATAGGGAACCAACAAGTTGGCCAGAAGCCCGGGAGACGCAAGCTTAAGAATTTTAAAGGATAGGCAGAGAGCCTTAAATTCGATTCGCTTGGCCATGGGCAGCCAGTGTAATTGCCGGATAGCACCAGCTGTTGAGCATCTGCGCGGGAGCCCCAGCAGGGCTCTGGCGGCTGCGTTTTGGACTCGCTGCAAGCGCACACCCTCAGCCTGATTAGCCCCAAGGAGGAGCGAGCTGGCATAGTCAAGTCTAGATAGAATCGTCGCCTGGACGATCAACTGACGAGTAGGAGGATCAAAGAGCCCCAACAGGGGTCTAAGTCCACGAAGAAGGCCGAAACAAGTACCGGCTACCTTCTTGGTATGATCTTGGAAGCTGAGGGTGGAGTCCATCCAGACCCCTAGATTTTTAACCACTGTCTTGGGGACGGGTGTGCTACCAAGAGAGGAAGGCCACCATTGCTCACTCCACAGGCTCCTATCTTTCCCCACCAGCAACACCTCGTTTTTATTGGCGTTAAGCTGGAGGCAATTGGAGGTCATCCACTCCGCGACTGCCACCAGACCACTCCTAAACTTGGAAGCATCCAGCATAGAGTCGTCGGAGAGAGCTACCACCAACTGCATGTCGTCAGCGTAGGAGACCATAGTAAGGCCTTTGTCCCTGGCCACCGTAGCAAGGGGTTGAACGTACAGGTTAAAAAGTACAGGACTCAGAGCAGAACCCTGAGGCACCCCCTGCCCGATGCACTGGACACTGGAGAGAAATGGGGGGGGCAGTCACTTGGAATGTTCTCCCGGACAGGAAAGATTTAAACCATTCCAAGGCTAAGCCAGCGACACCCGCGTCCTCCAGACGGCGTAAGAGAATCTTATGGGCAACCGTGTCAAATGCGGCACTGAGATCGAGCAATATCAATGCCGCAGTGTGCCCTGTGTCCAGGATGGTCCGCAGATGCTCGGTAACAGCCAAGAGCGCAGTCTCCATACTGTGTCCAGAGCGGAAGCCATTCTGGGAGGGGTTCAGGGAGCCATTACTATTAAGGAACCCTGTTAAGATGTTATTCATGTGAGCCTCAGCGATCTTGGCTACCCAAGGTAGAAGGGAGATGGGGCGAAAGTTTTCCAACTTAGCCGGGTCCAGCAAATGTTTTTTCAGTAACAGAACCACCATGGCCTGCTTCCAAGTCTCAGGGACCACGGCAGTAGAAAAAGATGAATTAACGACCTGGCACAGCGGAGCCAGGAACACAGAAAGGGAGTCCCTGAACTGGGCGGGCTTCAAAGGATCAACCGGGGAGCCCGATTTAACTTTACCACACAACAATGAGAGCTCTACCTGTGAAATGGGAGAGATAGCCTCCAAAAAATGAGAAGGAGGAGGCCCTTGATGAGCAGTAAGAGAGGGAGGCAACAAAGGAAAAGACCTATAGATAGTTTCAACCTTCTTCACAAAGAAGGTCGCCAGGTCTTCACAATGTCGCTCAGAGCTGATCACAGAGGCAGTGGAGTTTTTTCTAAGTCTGAGATCCTTAAGTATTTTAAAAATACACTTGGCCGGATTGTGGCTGAGCTTGATTTCATTCGCAAAATAGGCAGCCCGGACCGAATGTAAAGTCCTATGGTAGCTTTTAATGGCAGACTGGTAGCAAGCTTTAGCCCCGAGGTCGTAATCCTTTCTCCATGCGCGCTCCAACTTTTTACAAGATTTACGGATAGCGGCCAAAGAGTTGTTGAACCAAGGGTTGGAATCAAAATTACGGCCCCTAGACCATTTAGCAGGGATAAGAGAATCAAGAGCTTGAAAAATCCAGTTGCAGAGTGATCTATAAGACAAATCAGGATCACTATGCAATTGGGGAGGGTGAGCAGAGAGAAGAGCATGAAAATCCTCAAGCTTCAATTTGCGCCAGGGGCGTTTAAAAGAGGGTGTATGTATATTGTTACAAATAGGCCTGAAGGACACCTTTCCTGTCAAACCAAGTTGTATTATAATTACAAGTCTCACTTAGTAGTACATCAGGAAAGCTGGTTCTGGCACAGATTTCCCCGAGTTTCTCTGCTGAGTTTTGGTAATAAAGCAAAATCACATATCTAAATCCGTGATGAAAACCACTTCTATGAATGCAGTTTTATGATTCCCTCTGTGAATCCGGCACACTTATTGGTTAATGTGGAGATAGCCACATTCATTATGCGCATAACTTGCAATAGGAGAAAAAAATTAAATAGCACATTTACAGTTAAACATGCATACCATTTTAGTATGCTGATTTTTGAAAGGCCAACATATTAAACATACCATTACATGCAGCCAATTAAACCATCAATAAAGATTAGCAGTTAAGGAATGTGCTTTGATGGCTGCCTCCAGAGGGCTACCATATGGGGGCGCACTGACAGTGGGCCACCTTTTAGGTGGCGCACTGTCAGTGCGCCTCCTGAGAGCTTCTATATTTCTGCGCCCACGTCTGTAATATGACGCAGGCGCAGAGACAAAAGGATGCCCTCATTTGCATGGTGCCATGCCCACATGCAAATGAGGGAACGTCCTCTGATGATAGCGCTGGCGCTTTATGAGCGCTATCGGTAATACTGAACGGGATGCACAAGCGCCTGCAGCCCCTTCTGTAATACCAAAGTGCTCCAGGGGCACGCAAAGCTGGCACAAGTGCCTGTTGCGCCACCGGGACACTTCCGAAATACGTCCTCAGGTGTCCTAGACTGGTGACCTCCCAAACCCATACTGCCAGGTTGAATTCAGCCATTATCAGTCTCATCATAACTCCTGACTTTATCAAGTCATTAGGATGAATATCGATTTTAGGAAAACAGAACAAAAAGTATTAGTAGGATTATGCTGAGGCGACTTGGTGGTTCTCATACATTTAGGTTACCTCCAGCATATAAGGAGCAGTTGTTTTTGCCTATGCCTGGTTTCTTCCTTCAGAGTAACTGTAGCTGTCAGCTTACAGAGCACTTTAGAACAGATGTTCTTTGATACAAGTTTGGCCTTGGACCTACAGCTCTGTCTAGTCGTATCTTTTGTTTTATTGTCCTTCTGGTGCTTTCCCTGCTGGTTTATCATGTATCTCATGTTTTATTGATTATACTACCACACTTGACTCATTTCTTGTACCAGTCTGCGATAGCAGTGCTACCGTCTGATAAAAATATGAGGTTGCTAAAGTAAGGCGGGTTGACTGAACTGCGTCACCGCCATGTTAGAAGTGAAGTATGACCTTGGAGATGGTGCGTAGTTTGGCTGTCAGTCAAGCTATTCCTGCATTTGCCACCTCCACTGGGATATGTTGCATACCTGCTCGACTTTCCAATGATTTCTCATGCTATGGGTGAATGGCTGCCCCTCCACCCCACCACTTTTGTAAAGGAGAGAAACAGGCACTTTTGTTTTAGATTTCATTTTTTTACTGCTTGCACTTCAGTCCTTCCTTATTTTCGCCCATAAACATGTTTTACAGTGATCCTGGAGAGGCCTGCGTTTGTCTTTCATATCACATCCCTTTTATGTTTTTAAAGCCCTTTTAGTTCCCAGACCTGTCACCTCTTGGATTAATTTCCCACACCCATGGCCCACTTCAAGTTAAGCTTCAAACACTCTTGAGAAAGGCAAACAATTGTAATATTTCAATTAGATTTTTTTGGTGTAAATTACTATTAGAGAACACGCAAATACATATCTCTACAGATCCTCAACTAAACAGAGATTACAGGTAATTTCATTGTTCAAAATCATCGGAAATCTTTCAGAACTTCTACGTGCATGGCCCATAAACGTGTTCACAAAAGGTATGGAATGTTAGTGCTAGAAAAAATGTGCCAATTTAATGGATTCCTCCAAAAATTCCAGGATTATCCTTGGAAAACTATGACACCCATTGTTTTCAAGTAATCGCGAGTAAAATATACACATGCAGAATGTGTGCCAGATAGCAAAATAGGAAATCTGAAGAATATTTGCTATAGCACATTCTACTTTTTTTTTTCAATAGAGAAACCCTTGCCCTTTTGAGTATATGTAATAGTATGCATCTGCAGTACTTCGTGATGTTCATGTAATTGAAATTCACATACGCACAAGTTTGGATCTCAATCAATCAATCAATCAGGGGAATTGTAAGGGCGCTACTCACCCGTGAGGGTCTCAAGGCGCTGAGGGGAGGGGGTGAGCCGCTCCCTATCAGTTGAAAAGCCAGGTCTTGAGCGTCTACCTGAAGATGTTCAGGGAGGGGGCGCGTCTGATGTTGAGTGGGAGCTCGTTCCAGGTCTTGGCTGCGATGTGGGAGAAGGTTCTTCCACCTGTTCTGGCTCTGCGAATGCACGGGGTTTTGGCGAGGGCAAGGTCTGCGGATCAGAAGTTTCTTTTGGGTACGTGGAAGGAAATTCTCTCATTGAGGTATTGGGGTCTGGTGTTGTGGAGGCATTTGTAGGTGTGGGTGAGTATCTTGAAAGTGACTCTCTTCTCAACGGGGAGCCAGTGGAGGTTCCGTAGGTGTTGGGAGGGGCGTTCGAGTCGAGGAATGCCGAGGACGAGTATGGCTGCGGTGTTCTGTATAGTCTGGAGCTTGCAGAGCAGAGACTTGTTGATCCCGGCGTAGAGGGCGTTTCGGTAGTCCAGTCTGCTGGTTATGAGTGCGTGGGTGACGGCCTTCCTTGATTTGGGGGGGATCCACTTGAAGGTCTTTCAGAGGGTGTTGAAACAGCTGGAGGCAACGGCGTTGACCTGTTGTGTCATGGAGAGGGAGGAGTCGATGACTATGCCCGTCATACTGCTCATTTGTGGAGTTTCCTACTGAGGATGCATAGAACAGCGCACATGCAGTTCTACATTTTAGGTGTAACTATCGGATTGACAATGGAGAGTAGCTGGGAGCTCAAGCAATACCTACCAAAAAGTGTGAGGAGGAAAGGGGAAATTAAGGTGGGCACAAGGAGGGAGCTACAAATATAAAAACACACCTACAAAAGAGTAAATCAGTTGCAATTCACAGGTTACAACGCCATCTGCTCTAGTGGTACTAAAGCCCAAACAGTCTTATATCTTCTCCAGCAAAGTCTTGGACTAAGGTATACACCGCACATGGTTACTCAAAGGTGCTACAAGTGAATCACATAGAAAGCAATGAAGGCAGAGAATAACACTAAAAGTCTAAAATCTTAAAAACAGCAGATTGTAAAACAAAGCTAAAGAATAAAGGAAATAAGTTAATGTAAAAACATTGTGGAACTTTAGACATTGCAGACCACCACATAAGCCATACCACATAAGAATGCTAATTTAAAAATAAAATTAATTATTCAAAACAAATGGTCCCATTGCCATAGATACTAAAGCCACCAATATAAATCACATCATTGAAATGTAAACAAAACAGGCACATAAACATAGAAAATTACCAGCATGCAAATTGTTATTGAATTATAAAAACATGACACATTTAAAATCTAACACTACTGCACACATACTCAACAGCTGATCCTATCAAACTGCATATGCCAAACACACACAAAACACAACTGTTGCTGATGTCTTGCTCTGCATCTCACTGAACAAAAGGGAGAGAGCAGAGTCAAAGGTGCAGGCTGTAATTATTTGCTTCCACTTGTGATCACCTGTATCATTTTCCTCAGGTGAATCATGTTTCCTATTCTTTTCAATTCCCAGGTCTAAATGGCGTATGTGAAGTTTTCTGCGTACGCTATGTAGAACTATGTTTGGTAATTTATACCTAAAATATGCCCTAAAAGTCCTTCCTGGTGGAGTTGTCTCGATGTTTCTAGAATAGTACTCGCAGCTCCGATCGATTATATGTTGTTAGGGATTCAAATAGCACTGTTTGAGGATCTAACCGACTCTGATTAACATTAAATTAATTAAATAATGTTGAAATATGTGGAGGGGTCAAATACCCAGATGCCTATTTCCAGTTCCTGATTACCGAATAGGCAAAGTAGGCACCGGCCTATAGGCCCCCACTCCTTTTAGTGGCCCTGTGACAACGGATCAAAATAATATTGATTTCATCATGAAAGGAAATTACAACCAAGCTTTCTTAAATTGTTTCCAAAAGATAGAAAAAAATGAATCAACTCAAAGAAACGAAAACTTTACATTAAAGACTCTATAGAGAAAATACTGTATTAATGTAATGTGCCTATTGAATGTTGATTTATTAAAATTAAAAGAATGAAATTTTTGTTTAATAACATTAATAATTGTTAATGTTTAGTTTTGTGTAATAAAATTGGTTAATTAAAATAGTTGGTTGGTAAAATTAAAAACGTATTAGGAGATAATTTGCGAGGGGGGGGCGAAATTTCGACTGCTTAGGGGCCTCTACAGGGTTTAATCCAGCACTGTCTATTTCCATCAAACAGTATTTGCTGTTAAACTTGAGTCAATGTAACACTGCTTCTCCAGTCCATTTGACTGCCCCTAAGGTCGAATTTTAGAAGAATATGGTGAACAATTTAAGCTATATGTAGTGCATCCAAATCACAGTCCATGAAGGTGGATAGGGCTATTTTGCTGTTTTACCCAAGCAAGTGTTATTAAAGCTATAGTGCAATGTATTACCTCCCCTGGCACTCTAGTCTCTGTGCTCTATTGCTCAGGCGTGATGGCTCTGTGGACTAATGTACCCAAAGCAGGAATCTGTATTTGATCCATTGATCATATTGAATTCCACATGATTCGCTCAGCTTTTCATCCTCACCGGGTTAATAAATGAGCATCATTTGCACATCTATTATTCTGCAGAAAGATACCCACAGGTGAACATTGCACTTCACATGGACTAGCCATCTACTGTATCACCTGTGCAATAAAGTGGGTTCTTGTCACAAGCTTGCCCTCAACAAAACAAATAAGTGTAACAAACATATGCTGAGTGACAAAAACATTCTACCAGCCTCAGTGTTGAAGTTGTGGTGTAGCAGGTGATTGATGCAGGTGTACTGCAATTATCTAATGACATTGAAAGAGTTTGGTCTGAAGTTATCAAATTTCTTTTATTGTCTACAAGTATGAAAAGACAATGTGTACAAGTCTTATTTAAAAGGTACTGATCCATCTGCTGAGCTTGAGCTGGTGCATGCAAAACATGTCTAGAGGGAAAAAACATAGAAGTCTTCTTTTTGTGGGGGACCAACATGGATGATGACTCACGCCAGTGCTACTGGGCAAAAGTTCATTGTTTGTGTAACTCTGTTATTCTGACTGTAGTTCATAACTCAGGGAGATTGTATAATCATCGAATTTACATACTTTGAATGTAAACTATCAAAATATCATGTCAAAAACATTGTGCAACAGAATTTCATCAAAAAAACAGGAAGGGTGTCAACATTTTAATACATATAACTTTATAAGTAGTTTATAATATAATATAATAATTTTAATAATATAATTAAAAACAAATAGTTTTAATAAGCAATGTAAATAAAATATATATACATAATTATTGTTTTACAAATATAAAAAACCTATAATTAAACACATTTTAAAATACATTAAATTAAAAATACAAACAATAACTTAAAAGTAAAAATGTAAAAACATACATAACCAAAACATATATGTAGCCTGATTTAAATATTACACTTAATATACAAAATAGTTTTAATTAATACTGTGGACTAAATGTATAATATATATATATATATATTCACTGAAAAAACCATAGGTTTTAGGGACAGTTATAGTTAGTTGGACATTGCACTCGTACAAAACCCGTGAAATTCCCCGTTATAGTTAGTTCAGCTAACTATAACTCGCGCCTCGCAATGCACTGCTGATGACGTCACATATTACATCACTCATGACATGGTCAGTGACATCACTGATGACATCACTGATGACATCTCAAATGACATCACTAATGACATGATGCAGTGACTGTGTGTTTCTGTAAAGTTTAAATATTTTTAATATATATAGGGAAAGGCGTATTGAAGAATGAGTGGGTGTATAAGTGTCTGTATGGATGATTTAGTAGGTGCGTGACTAACTCTATAAGTGAGTGATTAAACGTATCTTACTGAATGCATGGGTTAGTGACTAAACTGGGTGAATGTCTGAATCCGTCTGTCTGTTGCTGTGTAAGTGGCTGCATGGGTTTGTGAATAGCTACATGAGTGTCTATATGAGTTATTGATTGGTTGTCTGAGTATCTGTATGGGTGCCTGAGTGTTTGTGTGGGTGGGGTGTGTGCGACTCTGTGCATAGATGTGTGAGTGGGTGATTCACTGGGTGGATGGTTTCAAGAGTGCATCTGTGATAGACTGTATGGGTGGGTAAGTGTGTGTAAGAGTGTGTTAGTGAGTGAATGTATGTCCCAGTGGTACATGTGTGAGTAACTACATATGTGAAAGGCAGTATATATGTGTGTTGGAGTATATAAATAGCTATAAGCGAGAGTGTGTGATTGTGAGAGTGACTGTATGGATGAGTGTGTGCTTGTATCAGTGATTGTATAAGAGCGTAAGAATATGCTAGTATTTGTATGAGTAAGTGAGCTGGTGTGTGTATAACTGTATAGGTGAGTAAATGGCAGTGTGTTTAATTATTTGCATGACTCACTAGGTGTGTGAGTACCTCTATGGATGAGTGGCAGTGTTTGAGTGTCTATATAGGAGTATGAGTGCATATGCTAGTCCTGTACTGAGTGACCGTAAGTATGAGTGACTGTACGGGTGAGTGAGTGGATGTGTGTGTAGACCTAAGAATCAGTGAGTGGGTATGTAGTTATTGGTGTTGGAGTGTCTATGGTTTTGCGAATGGCAGTCTGTAATTTAGAGTGGGTGTATCAAAGGTTATATTAGGGTGTGAGGTGGTGCATCAGATTATCACGTGGATGATGTCATCAGTGATGTCATCAGTGATGTCATCAGTGATGTCACTGACCGTGTCATGAGTGATGTAATATGTGACGTCATCAGCAGTGCATTGTGGGGCGCGAGTTATAGTTAGCTGAACTAACTATAACGGGGAATTTCACGGGTTTTGTTCGAGTGCAATGTCCAACTAACTATAACTGTCCCTAAAACCTATGGTTTTTTCAGTGAATTTCAAAGGTTTTTAAATGCAAATTTCTAACTATAACGTGTCTGAAACCTATGGTTTTTTCAGTGAATTTCAAAGGTTTTTTAAATGCTAATTTCTAACTATAACGTGCCTGAAACCTATGGTTTTTTCAGTGAATTTCAAAGGTTTTTTAAATGCTAATTCCTAACTATAACATGTCTGAAACCTATGTTTTTTTTCAGTGAATTTCCAAGGTTTTGTAAATGACAATTTTTAAATGTATTAATTGTTATCTTTATTTTTTTGATATTGATTTTCTACATTTTTTTAAACTATTTATTTTTTAAATTACATTGTAATTACATTATACATTACACTACAAAATATACTTTCTCAGAATGAATTACTTTAGTTTAAATTCTTTGCAAATAGGCAATAGACTTTTAAGTACAGTCGTTACAGTTGTTGCAATGGGCAACACAATTTCAAACACAATGCAACATTGAGCTCAATGTGAATTTCTAGTTAAATGCAATTAGTTACTTTATGGATTACTTTTCTAACCACAGGACTGGATCCTAGATTCAGTCCTGGGACATCTCCTGTAAACAGTTGAGTAAAAGCGTTTCGGTTACAGTAGTGATTTTTAAGGAATATTATTGTATTTTAAAAGTTGACACTTTTTCACATAGAATCACCAATGTTATCCTATGGGAGGAAATTCACTTAGCAGGTAAGTAGTGTTATCGTTACTTTTTCTTACTCAGTGGTGGATCCTGGATCCAGCACTGGTGCATCTCCTGTAAACAGTTGAAAGAATGCGTTTAAGTCATACAGGCGATTTTTAAGGAATATTTGTAGTTTGTGAAAATTGACACTTTGAAACTTTTCTGCTGAAAACCAGACAATGGATTCCTATGGAAGGAAATACAAGTTACTGGTAAGTACGGTTAGAATTACTTTTCAGGGTCAGTGCTGGGCTAAAAGATGCAGCACTGGGTTCTTTCCTGATAACAGGTGAGTAAATCGGAATTCGCAGTTCGGCTGATTTTAGAGGAATATTATAAAGTTCCAAAACTCCACACTTTGAAGAATTTCCAAGTGAAACCAGTCAATGTTAGCCTATGGAAGGAAATTCAAGTTATTGGTAAGTACAGTTAGAATTACTTTTCAGGATCTGTACTGGGCTGAAAGATGCAGCACTGAGGTCTCTCCTGATAACAGGTGAGTAAATTGGAATTCGTAGTTCAGCTGATTTTAGAGGAATATTATAAAGTTCCAAAACTCCACACTTAGAAGAATTTCCAAGTGAAACCAGTCAATGTTAGCCTATGGAAGGAAATTCAAGTTACTGGTAAGTACGGTTAGAATTACTTTTCAGGATCTGTACTGGGCTGAAAGATGCAGCACTGAAGTCTCTCCTGATAACAGGTGAGTAAATCGGAATTCGTAGTTCGGCTGATTTTAGAGGATTATTTGCGCAATGGTGAAGGAAGGGGGTGGGGCCTGAGGTGACATGTCTGCAAACACGCCCCGTGGCGCGTTTTAAGTTGGGGGATTAAGTCCCCTTGAATCATGAGGGTCCCTGAGGTCCAACTAGCCCACCCTGTACCTCCAGTATGCGCCAGGGAGCTGCGTTGCAGAGAGGTGTTCAGATGCCACACCCCTTTTACACCTCTCTGCAACGCAGCTCTGTGGCGCTTTCTGGACGTACCTGGTGGGCTAGTTGGCCCCCAGGGACCCTCAGGATTGAAGGGGATTTAATTCCCCATCTTAAAACACGCCAGGGGCCTGTTTGCACACATGTCACCTGAAGCCCCGCCCCCTCCCTTCACCACTGTGCAAACGCGCCCCGTGGTGCGTTTTAAGTTGGGGGATTAAGTCCCCTTGAATACTGAGGGTCCCTGGAGTCCAACTAGCCCACCATGTACCTCCAAAAGCGCCACAGAGCTGTGTTGCAGAGAGGTGTAAAAGGGGCGTGGCCTCTGTACACCTCTCTGCAAGGCAGCCCCTGGCGCATACTGGAGGTTCCTGGTGGGCTAGTTGGCCCCAGGGACCCCCAGTATTCAAGGGGAATTACTTCCCTTCTTAAAACGCGCCTGGGGCGCGTTTGCAGACTGCTGCAGGGTGGGGGCGGGGCCTCCGGCACGATGCCGTTTTTTTTTCTTTCTTTCTTTTTTTTTTTATGGGAGGGGGCTGCGTGGCCCCCCTTCCCTCGGCCACTTTTGGCCCCGGGGACCCCATCCCCCGGGGCATGCCCTCTTTTTAAAAAAAAATATTTGGAGGGGGGCTGCGTGGCCCCCCTCCTCAGGCCATTTAAGGCCCTGGGAACCCCATCCCCCGAAGCCGGCCTTGCCCTTTTTTTATTTTTTTATTTTTTAATTGGGCAGGGGGGCTGCGTGGCCCCCCTCCCGGGCCACTTATGGCCCCGGGGACCCCATACCCCGGGGCCTGGCCTCTCGTTGGAGACTGTGGGGGTCCCCAATCCCCCACAGTCCCAGCCGGCTCCCCGCCTCCTGCGCGAGCGCGGCATTGCTTTTCCACATGGGAGCAGCTAACATGCTGCTCCCCGTGTGGAAAGCAATTGGTTTGCATTTTGAAAGAGAGAGCAGGTTTACTGCTCTCTCTTTCAAAATGCAAACCAAGTTTGCTATGACAGGACGGAGCCGCGAGGCTCCCGTCCTGTCATAGCAAACTACAGTGTCCCGGGGTAGGCACCCGGGACACTGCAGGAGCCGGCCCTGGGGGTGGTGGTCCCCAGGGCCATCACTGGCTCCAGGAGGGGGCCGCGCGGCCCCCTCCCAACTTGTTCAAAGCCCCGGGGAGGTGGTGGTCCCCGGGGCTCTGGGGGTCCGTAACAGACCCCCATATTTAAATCTTTAGTGCCCCGGGGAGGTGGCTGTCCCGGGGCGTGTGGGGGCTGGAGCCCCCACACAGGTTTTTAAAATAAAAATAAAGAAGCCCCGGGGGGGCGGTCCCCGGGGCAGCGGGAGGGCAAATAGCCCTCCCGCCATCATTTTTTAATAAAGCCCCGGGCGGTGGCGGTCCCCGGGGCTTGGGGGGCTAAACAATAAACCCATCCCCTGCATGCCCCCGGGACTTGGGCCACCCGGGGGCAAATTTGCATCGAGGTGCGGGAGACCGCGCTTCGATTTTTTTTTTCCAGCATAATCCGCGCACCCTGAGCGCATCCTGCCGATTTAAAAAAAATAAAAAAAAATAATGTTTTTGTTCTGGGGTCCTTATAGGACCCCCTGAGCAGGGCTAGGGGGTCAGGGTGTTTCTACCCTGCCCCCTTTTTGCGTTTTGCGCCCTTGTTTTTGTCTTTTCTTGTCCCTCGGTTCTACCGAGGAACAATATGGCTGCCAACACTTCCTGGTTTGGAGTGTTGACAGCCAATTACCATGCAGCTCGTGGTCGGGAGGGTGCGCGGATCCTCCGTGCCTCTAAATATCAAAACTTTTATTTTGGATTTTCTCAGCAACTACTGAACGGATTTACACCATATTTAAAAAGGGTGCTTTCTGAACCAAGCACTACCTTTTTGCCAAATTTGGTGTAATTCCGTTCAGCAGTTTTTGCTGTAGCCTTGCATAAAGTTTCCTATGGGAAATCGATTTTTTCACTCTTATTTTTTGAATTTCTCCGCAACTACTGAACGGATTTACACCATTTAAAAAAAAGGTCGCTTTCTGAACCAAGCGCTACCTTTTTGCAAAATTTGGTGTAATTCCGTTCAGCAGTTCGGGCTGTAGCCGTGGCTAAAATTTCCTATGGGAATTAACATGGAAAAAACGGAGAAAACATGTTTTGGGACCCCCCTTTTTTCTCGGCCCCCGCTTGACGAATCAACCCGAGACTTTCAGGGTAGGAGCGGAGCGGAGCGCCCCAACAAGTTGGAAGCTTTCGCGAAGATTCGTCAACCGGCGCAAGAGTTATTTCAGATAGTATGTTGCGGATTTCCTATGGATAAAGGTCCTAACTATAACTATCTACTGGCGACCGCCAGTAGATAATAAACATTATATAGACATATATATATATATATATTACCTACTGGCAGACCTTTCTCCGCCACTCTTCAAATTTCACACCCCTGCATGCGCTATCCCTGTAGTGGCCAAACTTGCTGCTAATCTGTTGTTTCAGTGGAATAAGGATGAGTGCCTGTTCCATTATCTTGTGAGTAGTCTTGTTATGGAGCTCTTGCGGAAATTGCTTTCTGTAGATTTTTACAATACACTGACCTGTGTTTTTCATGAAAGTCTGTTTTTTAGGGCATTGATCCGCAATGACAAGGTCATTGTGATAATGCGTTCAAAAGCAGACATGCACAAAGCCGCACTGATTAAGTACCTGTGTAAGTTCCTACATGGATCTAAAAGCTAGTTGAATAAAAAAACGGGGCACAGCACTGGAGGCACAGAAAGAGGGAGATAGCACAGACATGTGACATAATTAGTTTGTTCATATTTGTCCATACTTGTATTTACAAATGTTTCAATATTAAAGCTACACTTTAGCATGACAATGCTTGTTTGGTTTTCTCATTGAGACACAGTAGGAGCAAAGGCTATAACTAGGGATAGGCCTCATGCTCACTGAGCTACAACCAGGGCCAGACTGGCCGTAGTGGACATCGGGCATTTTCTCGGGAGGCTAGAAGCGTGGGGCCGGTTTTGCACCAGTGAGGGCCGTTTGCTGGTTACAGAGAGCTGGTTTTGCAGAGTTGCTGCAATAACGGCCCCCAGTAACAAACGCAGCTGTGCTTCACACTTGCACCCCCCGTCCCCATCCTCTGGGGAGTGGGGGGTGGGGGGCTGGTCCTACAAAATTGCAAGTGCTGCTTTGGGTTTCCAGTCCAGCCCTGGCTACAAGCATCCAGCTGCACCTCAATGAAGAGGTCCAAAAGGTCAAACCCAGTCTTAAGTTGCTTGTGTTCCTATTCAGAGAGGACAAAGTGTAGCAGTTTGGGCTGAACTGGTTCTATTTGAGCAGGACGAAGGCTAATACACATTTGGTTGGTCCCTTTATTTTGTGGGACAGTGAAAAAACTGACCCATAGTAAGTACCAGTGGCCGATATTAATTCAAGCATTCCACTCATTCCCACTTTTCATTTTCACTCATTTTAACTATGATCACTGCTGTTGTGCCTATCTTGCTGGCAGATAATATAGCAGTCGTTTTCTCTGCTGTTGTTGTTACTATTCTTTCTGGTCTTGTTATAGTTATAGTCAATGCTGTTGTCCCCGCCTTGCTGGCAGTTATTGTTGCTGTCCCTGTCATCTTGTGGTCACAGCTGGGTCTCTTCATTGGCCACTCCAACTGTGCAGCATTGGTTCCTGCTGTTGTGGCAGCTGTTGTCAATGCTATGATCCTTGCTGTGCTATCAGTTACTGCTGCTGAATGTGATCTCTGCTGTAATGAAAGTGTCGCTGCTTTTGTTCCTGCCTTAGTAGCAGGTGTAATCTTTGCTGTGGTTACAGCTATGGTCACTGTAGTTGCCCCTGTTGTGGTGACAATTGTGGTCATTGCTGTAGTCCTTAGAGTGGCTACTGATGTGATGGAAACTGTTGTCACTACTGTGATTCCTCCAGTGTTGTAGCAATTCTTGCTACTGTGGTGTCTTTGGTCACAGCTGTTGTTGCTGCTTTAGTCACTGATGTGGTAGGAGCTATTTTTGCTGCTGTTGTGGAAGCTCTGGTCACTGTTATGCTCCTTGCTGTGCTGTGCAGCTGTAAGTGATTTAGTGGATGCTGCTGAAGAGAGGGCTGCTTTTGTGGCTGCTGTGGTGGAAACTGTTGTTGCTGTAGTGGTTCCTGCTGTTGTGGCAGTTATTCTCCTGGCCATGGTGACTGCTGTGCTGTCTGCTGTGGTTACAGCTGTATTTGCTGCTCTTCTTACTGTCATAGTGGCAGCTGTTGATACTATTGTGGACCCTGCTGTGGTGAAAGCTGTAATCACCACTGTGGTTGCCGAACTGCTTGCAACTATTGTTGCAGATGTTTTTAGGTCTCGCCTGAGCCAGCGCATGCGCTGGTCTGGCGAGACGTTTTGTAGTGTGGGCTTGCAGAAATGCGACCACAGCTTTTTGGCTGGCATCGAGTGTGCGGTTACGCGCACAATGTCGAGCAGAGGCGCCATATGGCTTTCCTCTCTCGTCATGGTGCACGCACATCGCACACCATTTGCCAGCCTGCTTTCACTTTTGTCTTGTAGCCGTGCACGTGCACAGCTGCTGCTCGCACTCCCTCCTCCCTTCTCTCCCTCCCTTCTCGCCCAGCCATTCTTGTCACCTCGGCTTGCACTCACCCCTCCTTTCTCCCCTTTCGGCCGCTTTGATGTTCTCAGTGAGCCGCGCGGCCAATGCTTGTTATGTTTTCCCAGCATGCCATGCCTTGCATTAACTTTTATAAAAGCGGCACACGCCTTGCTTTATAATCCGGCATGGAGAGTGTGCCGTCAATGCGGGCGCGCAGAACATCAGGGATACCCTGCATGTCTAATTACTAATAATAGTTGCAGTCTTTCTATTTTTCCACTTCATCGAAGACCGCTTTGCTAGGTCTTACGCCCCTGGAGCGTTCTAATAGGCTGCATGCTGGGTCAAGAGGGGCATCCCCGTGCTGCTGCCCACCCTGCTCATTGCCTCCTAGACGGGAAGGGGGTTGCATTTTTATTGAGGGTGTTCCCTCTCTGTGCTGACAAATATCAGTCCCACACTTTCGTTTGCTACACCTCCCCGGTACTCCTGGTTCCAGAGCCTGCATCCTCCTTGCAAAAAGGCTGGGCATTTACAGAACGCGGGACTCCCCGCCTCGCTCCACTTTGGATGCTATTTCCACCTCTCGGGAGCATGCCTCTTGCCACCCCAACCCCGCCGCTCCACTCCCGGCAGCCAAGGCGCCAGCATCGGCGCTGCTGTTTACTAGTCTCACTTGAGGCAGGTCGCCCTGTAATATGAATGCCAACACATGCTGCGTGCCCCTCCGAGGTCGGCAAAACATTGCAGGTTGCGTTTTTTATTTTTCTTTGTCACTTGCATGTTCATGGGGGGCACATATGCATTTTAATGTGGGGCATGATGAAATAGGTCTCACATTTACGCGGTTTTGAGCTATTGCTATTGTAAATTACAATGCCTTTTATTTATGTGTTTGTTTTTAAAACATAAATAAAAGGCATTGTCATTTACGATGCTGATAGCTTAAACTCGCGTAAATGCGAGACCTATTGCATTGCAAATGCTTGGTTTTACTCTGTGATTTAAAAGCTCTGCAGCTGCAAAGGAGATCTCTTTACTTAAAACACATATGTATCTTGATGGCTGTTTCTAGCTGAAATTTCTGAGCTTTTACCATTTGTTTTTTTTTCCACATGCTATTTTAAATCCATTCATCGTTGAACCCCAACAACTCACCACCTGCAGTATATTTCAAATGACATGTCCCCAGTTTTACCGACTTCAGGTTGTTGAATGCTGATGTGTCCCTGAAGGTTACACACTGATTTCTGTGCCAGGAGCATCTTTCCTTTTATACCACGAAATAAGGATATGCGAAAGAGGTTGCACACTTATCTCTGTTGAAAGTGCTTTAACCCACTAAGCTGACAGCCAGGGTTGCACACTGGTCTCTACAGCAGGCACATCAATGAAGACATTTCCCAGCATCCAGTCGAATGACCTACAGCTTATGCACACATCGATGCGTCCAAATCAGTGCAGCAGGTGCATTAACCTATTGCACATATTAACAGTATAGGAATCCATAAGCTGGAAGTCACTTACAAACAGACACACTGACACAAACCATCTGCATCCGACTAACCCACTGACCTGTCTGTCCTACCAAAATTCAAACATATATCAGAACAACTTATGTCATAGTCGATAACTTAGACGTGTGTGGTGGCTACAGTAAGCCACAAAATAATTCTAGCAGGATTCTATTCTGCAACAGTAAGTTACGCACAAGTCTCAGCAGCAGCTACTTTAAGCCACTGAGTCACACGTCAGGGTACCGCACATGTGGTCAGGAAGATGTTTGCAGCTGAGTTCTTTGCTGTTTCTGCCTTTCATTTGTCTTAGTTCTCTCTGCTTACCTCTTTTGCCAGTGCCCTTTTCACTGCTCATAACTCTCTCCCACCTCACACTATTTATGTCACTCTTCTTTCTTTGGTAATATCCTCCTGTACTATCCCTTCTATTTGTTGATACTTAGTTCTTCCTTTCTTCCTTCAGTGTAGGCTAGTGAATGTAGAAAGTGACAGGGATTAAATCACCTAGGAATTGTACTTAAGGAGTGAAGCTGCCTTCCAGGAATGCTCATGGCAGTGGGGCTTTACTCCCAAGAAAACAATGATTTGCAAAACCAGTAGACCTGACTTTAATGTAGTGCCGCATTCACAGTGTGGCATGCACAATCTGTGCCATATCTCTATGCAACCTGCCCCTTTCTGTGACTCTTAATTCTCTGCAGCATTTTTTATTCCCATGTCTCTGTTTGCATGCTTTAGAACATTAACACCGGACAAATCGGAGTTGTCAAAGCTTATTTTAATTTACCCTTCTAAAATGTCCGTCAGCCATGTTGGAACGTTAAATTAAACAAGCATTTGCAATGCATTAGGTCTCGCATTTACGCGAGTTTGAGCTATTGGCATTGTAAATGACCATGTCTTTTATTTATTTTTTGGTTTTTAAAACATAAATAAAAGGCATAGTCATTTACAATGCTAATAGCTTAAACTCTCTTGGAAATGCGAGACCTATTGCATTGCAAATGCTTGTTGTTACTATGTTTTGGATGTAGTAGCTGTGGCATCAGCTATGGTGGTCACACTTGTTTCCAAACATATTGTTGCTGCTTTAGTTGCTGGTTTGGTGATAGTTGTGGTTGAATCTGTGTCCCTGCCGTGGTTACAGATCTGTCCTTTGGGGTTGTCACTGCTGTGACAGCAGATTTGATCATTCCTCTGGTTTATGCTCTAATTACATCTATGGTCATCGCTGCGGTGCTTGCAGGGTTGTTTCTCAAGAGGCAGCTGTTATGATACTGTAGTCACTGCTGTAGTGACAGATGTTACTGCCGTTGTAGTCGCTGCAGTGTTGGTAGATGTGATTGTATCCCTAGACCTTGCTCTGGATAAGCACCGATGCCAAGGTTATCTATCATCGGGGGCAGCATTTGCATATGGGAAGATTTATAGTCCTATTACCTTAAGGGACCATTTTTCAGCCCCTCCTAACCAATGCAAAATCAAAATGTAAAATGCATACCTGATGTAACCAAACAAGAAAGGCCCTCTCTGTAATTTCTTTTTTGCTACTACACGGGTTCTGGCCGACTGCTAAAAGTTAACCCAACCAGATGTGACAAATCAGGAAAGCAAACATTCACTTTTGACTGATGAAAAGGTAGATTGAAAGGCACTTGTACTGACCAGTCAATTGATGCATTAGTACTGCAACAGCTGGCCGCTAAATTAAGACATGGAGGACAGAAATTGCTTGATGTAGCCCATCTTTGCCAGGACGGGCAATGGCGAGCGGGCCATGATTGGCACTGTGCGGAGGCGGTGTGTACTTTGCCACAATAGGGCTCTAGAGGTGTTAAACGAATGCCGCCAGGGAGTCTTCCTTCATACACATTATCTCTTTCTGTCTGAACAAATGATCTTGCGAAATGGCGCCTACACAGTAGTTAAACCCGCTGGCATCTATACAGTTGAAGTTCAGAGGTATTCAAGCACAGGCAAACATAACCTCATTAGCACAGCGCAACTCTGGAACGGAATGAATTAACAAGGCTGGCACAGTTTTAGTCATGTCTAATGTTCTGTTTTTGATAAAGTGTTCTTTTTGAGAACATGTTATTACCTGGTGATTGCAGGCTATGCTCTTGGCAGACAAAACTAGTCTTTCTATTTCGTTTGTTCCGGCTCTTCTCTCTTCCGCCACCTTTTTATTATTCACCTCTCTCTACCCCTCGCTGTCTCTTTCCTCCTGGTACATTCAGAATTGCTTCCTCCTCAATTTCCATATCCAGCACTGTTCACGTTCCCACCCTATTTTTCTCTCACTTTTCCTCTTTCCATCTTTTATTTCATTTTCACATCTCACGCATCATCTTTCTTCTCTCTCTTTTTTTGCAGGACTGGTGCACGGAATTTTGGTGTCTGTTAGAAATTGGGTTTCTGGTTGGCAGAGGTAGAACCCTGTCCAAGCAGGAACCACAATCCTAGTCAAGGTAAACCAGGTACATACCACAAATTAACCTTTGCTCACCCTCTGTTAGCTTGGCACAGAGCAGGCAGGCTTAACTTGAGAAGCAATGTGTAAAGTATATGTGCAACACTTTGAACAGCAACACAGTGAAAACACTATAAAAAGACACCACACAAGTTTAGAAGAATAGATTATAATTTTTTAAACAAAACAATGCTAAAACGGCATAAATTCAATAAGTAGAAGTCAAAATATGAATAAAGGTGAAAATAGCGCTTAGAAGCATTAACCACCTATGGGGTTATCTGGTCACACTGGACCGGGGAAAAGTCAAGAGTTCAGGTCAACCACGATGGAACACAGGCTGGATACAGGACCACGCAAGGCCCACTGAACAAAAGTACTTTGATCCTGGTTGCAACAGCAAGATGCGGGGTGAAGCCGAGAGATGCGTCGGTGTCGATCCTGCTGTCGAGGTGATGCATCGATTTTATCCACACAACTATGGCCATATGCCAGTTCCAAAGACAAAGCGCCAGGTCCGAGATACGTTGGTTCCGAAGGTATTGGGTCTTTGCTCGAACCTCTGTCACGATTCTGTGATTTCTTTTTTAAACAATTAGTACAAAACACCTCTACTTACCTACAGGATACTAAATGTCTTCTCAATTTACTCCAAGACCTTGTAGTGGATCAAAGTACTATCCTAGTAAGCTTTGACATTGAAAGCCTATATACTAGTATCCCACAGGATGACACCTTGGAAGTACTACAAATAGCCTTGAATGAAGTGACATGGACATACAGAACACCTAAAACCTTTATCCTGGAATGTGCCAAATTGGCATTAAAAAGGAACTACTTCATGTTCGAAGGGGCCCTCTACCTACAAACTGGGGGGACTTCTATGGGGAGCACATTCGCTCCGAGTGTAGCGGGACTCTATGTGTTTAATTTTGAGAAAAAATTTGTACTCAATAACCAGAATCCCTTCTACACCAATATTATCTTCTGGAAAAGATATATCGACGACATCCTTGCGATTTGGCAAGGACCGATCGAGACTCTAAGGGACTTTGTTCTTTGGATCAACACCTGTGATCATAATCTGCGGTTCACTCACACCCTGGACCCCACAACTATGATATTTCTGGATGTAGTTATTACTAAAGAGAATGGTCATTTGGAAACAAGAACTTATCACAAACCCAGTGCCAAGAACAACTTACTTAGATTTGATAGCTTTCACCCCAGACCACTCAGGGAGAATCTACCCTATGGACAATATTTAAGACTACGTCGGAATTGCAGTAAAACTGTTGACTACTGTATCCAGGCAAAAGAACTGACTGTGAAACTATCGGATAGAGGCTATCCAGAGAATATCCTCAAAAAATGTCAAAAGAGAGCACGTAACCAACCTAGGGAAGCTCTACTGGAGGATAAAACAAGGTTGGATGAAGCAATCCCTCTTACATGTGTCACTACTTACAGTACAGCTTCAAACCACATGACTAGATCTATTAATAAACATTGGTCCATCATCAATTCAGGTAATCTCCACTGGGAAAAACCGGTGTTTTCCTTCAAAAAAGCGAGGAGCCTTAAGGACTCTCTGGTTCAAACACGCCCCAAGGTACTTAGACCAAAAACTACCCCCACTGTGCTGAATGCGTGGGGTCTACCGAAAGTTGTAGGACACTACCAGTGTAGCAATTGTAGTGTCTGCCACATGACTACCAACACAAAAACATTATCATTGGAACAAGGGAAAATATGGACGCAGCGAGCCCACACCAACTGTAACAGCACCAATGTGGTTTACCTAATAAAGTGCCCTTGTAACCTACAATATGTGGGAATGACATGTAGAAGAATCAAACAGAGAATATGCGAGCATCGCAGCACTATTAGATGCAAAAGATCCACCACAAAACTCACTGAACACTTTCTCATTGAAAACCATACTCCAAATGACATGAAATGGACCATAATTGAACAAATCGAAATGGGTCCTAATGTACAACAGAGACTATTTGAGAAGGAGCAACGGTGGATTTATAGGCTCTCCACTCATAAGAATGGATTAAATGAAAATATACCATGGAATTCAGTACTTCCCAAATGATTGAATATGTACCTGTATTGTTATTCCTTTTCTTTTTCCTGAGTGTTTTTTGCTTTAGTGTTTTTTGCTCTAACAGATGAATCGTCTATTTGCTCTACTACGAAACCATGAGAAATACAACTGTAAGTAAGTAACAGATACAGCACATGGTGCACTGTATATTTATAGATATTTATGGATTTAAATATGCAGAAAATATTGAAGCTAATTCCTCCCGATAACATCTGTCACTATTTACCGTATATGCAGCGATAACTGAGTGTCTGATTACACGCACTGTATATATGCACAGTTTTCCCCTCTTTCCTGTGCTTAATTTCATCTTTATACTCTGGGTTATAAGTTTATAATATCATTCCAACCCCAACTTTGTGCATTATCCCTATTGATACCATGATTGATAACTTTATCATTCCACGATTTTGAAAGACAATGCCGAGGGATACTCCCACTGACGTGCTTACGCCAGCCGCGTGACCACTTAGCCACGCCCCCTACTCGCGCTACCCGGAAATGCCTGCTTTTAACCGGCATGGCAGATCCGATGCGGGATCCTGCGGGGAGTGACAAAGGGTCCGTTTGGGTAGGCGTAACAGCCGGTGAATAGCTCCACCAAGTAAGTTGTTGTTTCAGATGCGCGAACCGATACTTTTCCCTATGACTTGGGGAACTTTACTAATCTATCGGTTTGTTCAGATCGCGTAGGGAGATTTTACTACGACCCTGACTCCCATGAAGCACGAAACCATCGCGCTTTCAGTAAGCCCTCATATTCATTTTCTTTTTCTCCCCTCCTTTCCCTTTCCACGTTCCCAGTTTCTTTCTGATTATATACACGCTTGCACATCATGCATGATTGTAAATGAGTTGCGCTCTCACCTATTTACGTGAGAACGTCATTAGCCACTACGAGTGTATGCTGTATGTGGCTTTAAATACAATATCCATGTATTTCACAGTTATTTGCATGGTAACTGATTGCATCGATGCATTTTGCACCTCAAAGTCACGAGGAGTGCATTAAATCACCCACTTGTATTATCACTAATTGTGGGTAAGACCTTAAATTCTTTTGATGACCATGTGAGTCACGGAATAGATTGAATGCTTGCCATAGTTCACTGCCTCCTGAGTTACGGGGCTTTTTTGGTGGCATTCTCTATGTTGAGTTCAACATATGTTGGGAAATATAAGAGCACTTATTTCCTGAACAAGCACAGTACTGCTACTCACTTAACCTTCATTTGTTTGTTTGTTATTATGTGTTTGTCCTTCTAGATTATTTCCTTTTTTCAAATTGAAGAAAAGGACACCTGACCGTGAGTACATGGTTCGGTTTCAGTGACCAAGGGTAGGGTACACCTTAGCGAGTGTATACCTCCCGGGTCACAATCACTGGTCCTGAAGAAAACCTAGTAGTACCATTCACAGATTGAAACATGTTGACCTTTTATTGCACTTCTTCACTGCCCTTATTTTTATCAAGAGATACCTGAAGGTCAATTTAACCCTCTTGGCATCATATTATTTTTAACATTGTCCAGTTACCCCAGAATAAAGTCTTTCAAAGGGTCATATCTGGCCAATTTTTAATCCACACGATTAAGTCACTCACTTCTCACTCCACACAACAACCAGCTCCACTGTAATCAGGTGTCGCAGCGCACCCGAATAGCATTCGGCTATTCGGGTGGGACCCCAATGATGAATCATGTCACCAACTAGGTTGGTGAGTGAGGGGTCTTTTTAGAAAAGGATAATCTCCTTCCCTGTGCTTTTGTCCCAACACCATATAGACAGTCTTCTGTCTTTGAGTGATACTCCTTTCTTTGTTTGGATTATTAGATTTTAAGGGGACCAGGAGTATCTTCCCCCCCCCCTATTTTGGGAAAATCCCTTCCTCTCCTTTTGTTTTGTATATGCTCTTGGCAGACAAAACTAGTCTTTCTATTTCGTTTGTTCCGGCTCTTCTCTCTTCCGCCACCTTTTTATTATTCACCTCTCTCTACCCCTCGCTGTCTCTTTCCTCCTGGTACATTCAGAATTGCTTCCTCCTCAATTTCCATATCCAGCACTGTTCACGTTCCCACCCTATTTTTCTCTCACTTTTCCTCTTTCCATCTTTTATTTCATTTTCACATCTCACGCATCATCTTTCTTCTCTCTCTTTTTTTGCAGGACTGGTGCACGGAATTTTGGTGTCTGTTAGAAATTGGGTTTCTGGTTGGCAGAGGTAGAACCCTGTCCAAGCAGGAACCACAATCCTAGTCAAGGTAAACCAGGTACATACCACAAATTAACCTTTGCTCACCCTCTGTTAGCTTGGCACAGAGCAGGCAGGCTTAACTTGAGAAGCAATGTGTAAAGTATATGTGCAACACTTTGAACAGCAACACAGTGAAAACACTATAAAAAGACACCACACAAGTTTAGAAGAATAGATTATAATTTTTTAAACAAAACAATGCTAAAACGGCATAAATTCAATAAGTAGAAGTCAAAATATGAATAAAGGTGAAAATAGCGCTTAGAAGCATTAACCACCTATGGGGTTATCTGGTCACGCTGGACCGGGGAAAAGTCAAGAGTTCAGGTCAACCACGATGGAACACAGGCTGGATACAGGACCACGCAAGGCCCACTGAACAAAAGTACTTTGATCCTGGTTGCAACAGCGAGATGCGGGGTGAAGCCGAGAGATGCGTCGGTGTCGATCCTGCTGTCGAGGTGATGCATCGATTTTATCCACACAACTATGGCCATCTGCCAGTTCCAAAGACAAAGCGGCAGGTCCGAGATACGTTGGTTCCGAAGATAATGCGCCGTATTTTCTCCACGCAGTTGAGTGGATGCGCCGATCGTCTCTCCTGCAGTTGCAGAGATGTAGTGGTTCCGATGCGTTATTCCAATGGCAATGCGCTGGTCCCTAGTGCGATACACCGGTTCTGTTACTGCAACAGTGGCGATATGTCGATTCTGCTCACGCAGCAGAGGATACATCGGTTTCACTGGAGCAACCACCTGGATCCACTTCCAATGGGCCAGGCACAGGAACAGGAGGTAAGACTTTGATATCCCTGAGTCTTAAAACAGGAGACAAGCAAGCATGCCCTTGAAGATAACTTTGGGCTCAAGTCAAAGAGTCCAGTTCTTCCTCAGCAGGGCAGAGGGTAGCAGGCAGCAGGGCAGTACAGCAGAAAAGCAGTCTTCCAGAGCAGTAGTCCAGCAGAGTGGCAGTCCTTGTAGCAGCACAGCAGTCCTTCCTCCTGGCAGAGTTTCTTCACAGATTCAGTAGTGTCTGATTTGGTGGGGTCAGAGACCAAGTACTTAAACCCAGTTGTACCTTTGAAGTGGGGGTGACTTCAAAGAAGGGCTTTGGAGTGCACAGAGGTCCTCGCTGCCAGATCTGGCTCCAGACTCAATCCAGAAGGAGGTGCAGCCCTTTGTGTGAGGACAGGACACAGCCATTTCAGGTGTGTCAGCTCCTCCCTCCCATCCTGCTCAGGATGGCCCATCAGGATGTGGATGGCAACTCATTCACATCTAAGCTCCCTGTGTGTGTAGTTGTCTAGAAGGAATGTACAAAGTCCAGCTGTCATCCACCCCAGACATGTATTTGAGACAAACAGGCAAACACGGCTAACAGTAAAAATAAATGCCATCTTTCCAAAAGTAGCAAACACAACAAGATGATGGACAGAGTGCTGAAACTTTTCAACCACTCACCCCCAGTCACAGATCTGGGTTTAATCCATAGTTCTTTTGTTCACTATGCCACCCCAGTTTGGAACCAGCCATATGCAAATCAGTCTTGACCCTCTTCCTCATGGGAACAGTCCAGCCCGAACTGCCAGGCCAGGTCCTCCCTGGACCAGAAACAAGCATCCTGGGACCGGTTTCAAATTATTACCCCTCATCAGCCAGGCTAGCTTGAATCCAGTGGCACAGCGAGCAAGGGACCCACGTCTAGGAATACCCTTGGCCACTTAGGGCGAACATAGCAAACACAAAAAGATGATGGACGGAGTGCTGAAACTTTTCAACCACTCGCCCCCAGTCACAGATCTGGGTTTGATTCCATCATTCTTTTGCTCACTATGCCACCCCAGTTTGGACCCAGCCATATGCAAATCAGTCTTGACCCTGTTCCTCATGGGAACAGTCCAGCCGGAACTGCCAGGCCAGGTCCTCCCTGGACCAGAAAAAAAGCATCCTAAGACCGGTTTTGGGGTAGCACAGTCCGGCCCAAACAGGGAGACACAGCAAGAGAAGCAAAATGTAAGGTGTCTGTATAAAGGACCAATGCTGAGATGCTGAGGGGGGCTCATGTGAACATGCCATCTCCTATAGTGATGCAGAAGTATGACAACATGATAAATTCCTTGAAAGGAAAAGTCCCACAAAAGGTGATTGATTGGTTGAAAATTAACCACACTATTCAGGAGGCTAAGGAGTCAGTACATGCTTATTATGAGCATTTATTGTAAGTGACAACATAGCTGCATCAATAACAAGGATAGGGGTGACATAAGCAATTTCATTACACAGTTTGTTCTTGGGCCCCGCACAGAGTTTAGTCTACATATTCAACATAACGTGATTTGTTGGCAAAGTAAACCATTGGACAGGAGACTTCGATATGCGAAGTATTGCAGTGATGAGCAGGAAATGAAACTGGAAAGGCTCAAAGAGACATTTATGCTAGCCCAGACTAAGCTTGCACAGAAGGGATTTTATAACAGCCCTTATATGGGGAATGGTGGTGGAATATCAAGGTGGAGGACAGATGATACAGGGTTGAACTGGTGTTCCACAAGGTAGAGGTTGCTGTGTTCCAATTAATCAGAAAACCGAGATAGATGTGGCAACGTTAAAGCAGTTTAACCCATGTCATTATTGTAACACGTTGGGCCATTGGAAGCAGGGGTGCAGATTGAACCCTAATCAAGTCTCTGTCAATGGCCAAATGCAAAATATTAATTCCATGTAGATGCAAAATGCACTGATGCAGAGACACAGGAATCCTAACATGCCACAAACCCCAATGATGCAGTTTCCCAAGCCACGATGGCCCCCCAGAATATGGGGAACCCGAGATTTAATGTGAACCAGGTTCCAAGAGCTAATCAGAATCCTTTTGAGAATCAATCCTCTTTTCCTCAGTTTCCAGTCCTAGATGTTCCTGTGGGCTATGGTACAGATCAATCACAATGGCGGTGTCAGATGGGGAGGGAAGATTGCGTTCTAGGCGCAGTCTTGGAAGTAGACAAGAGTGGTCCATTCCTAGAAGGCGAGGTGAATGGCCACCAAGTGTCCTATTTGATTGACACTGATGCTACCCGTTCCACTAGAACAGCGGACCTTCCAAACCTACCCCTTTCGGGAAAACAGATCCAAATTGTAGATGTCGCCAACAGACTACTCCGCTACTGCCACCGACAACTTCCGCTCCCTCCTCGACCAGGGCAAAACCGCGGCCCTCGTCCTACTGTACCTCTCGGTGGCCTTCGACACTGTCTCCCATCGCACCCTAGCCACAAGACTCCACGATACTGGTATCTAAGACAAGTTCCTCAACTGGATCTGATCCTTCCTCACCGGCAGAACACAACGGGTTAGACTCCCACCGTACCTCTCAAAACCAACAGAGAATAGCTGCAGAGTACCCCAGGGCTCCACCCTCAGCCACACCCTCTTCAACATCTACATGGCATGGCCCCCCTCGCAGTCATCATCAGGATCCACGGGCTCAACCTCATCTCCTATGCCAAAGACACTCAGCTGATCCTCACCAAAGACCCACCGTCACCAGGAACAACTTCCACAAAGGAATGAAAGCTGTCACCACCTGGATGGAGGACAGCTGCCTGAAGCTCAACTCGAACAAGACAGAAGTCCTCATCCTGGGAGCTTCCCCCTCGCTTGGACCAACTCCTGGTGGCCCTCTGCTCTAGGAAGTCCCCCTACCCCCATGGCCACGCACAAAACCTTGGCATCGTACTGAACTCCTCGCCCAAATGGGCCACCAGACAAACACTGTCTCCTCAGCCTGCTTCAGCACACTCCACCTGCTTCGAAAGACCTTCAGATGGATCCCCACTGAATCCAGGAACACAGTTACCCATGCCCTCATCAGCAGAAGACTCGACTATGGCAATGCACTCTACGCCGGCGTCACCCAGAAACTCCTCCAAAGACTCCAGAATGTCCAGAAGCCCGCAGCAACACTAATCCTCAACATCGCCCATCGCAGCCACATCACTCAACACCTCTGCGACCTCCACTGGCTCCCAGTCGACAGAAGAATAACCTTTAAACTCCTCACACACGCAGACAAGGCCCTTCACAACGCCAGACCTGCATACCAGAATCACTGCCGCACATTCCACACACCCAACAGACATCTCTGCTCCACCCAGCTTTCCCTGGCTACCGTCCAACGGATCCGAAAGACCAGAACCGGAGGAATGTCCTTCTCCTGCCTTGCCTTGAAGACATGGAACACCCTGCCCATCCACCTCAGGAAATCACCTTCGCTGACGCAATTCAGGAATGACCTCAAGACCTGGCTGTTTGGATGAACTCAGCACTTAGTCTGATCTGTTGCGCCTCCCCCCCCCCCCACAGGGCACTGAGACCCTCACAGGTGGGTTGCCGCACTTTACAAACCCTGATTAATTGATTACAAACCCAGTGTCAGAAAGAGCCCCAGTCAAGATAGGTTATTTTAAAGAAGACCACCAACTTATGATATGTGATTTGAGTCTAGTCAATTTGCTAAGACTTGACCTATTGTGCAAATTAAATTTCACAATTTACTGTACACAGGATAGTGTCAAGTTTTCAGACTAATGAAGCAGATGTTGATTTTAAATTATCCAAGCAAGGAACTGCTGTTGGGCTGTTCCACCTTATGACAATAGGTGAGTTACCCCCTGACTTGAAGGACACTGTGAGGCCCGAATTCGGGAACTTCTAAGGCTTCTGTGTCTACTTCCTTGTCACTGGGGTATGTTGGCATGACTTTATCATGCTCTCTTTGTTGGGGGACACATTGCTGGCACTAAGGAAACCTGTGATTGCCTGTGGGGAGAGCTGCAGCAGACGGCAGCCACTGGGGACTATGCTTCCCATAATCCCTGCCTGGAGCCTCTCTTGGTACTCATCAAGCGCTATTTAAGCATGCCACAGTCCTGCGGTCCGGGGGCTGCTGTGTCTACTTCCTTGTCACCGGGGCATGTTGAACTGACTTTATCAGGCTCCCATTGCTGGGGGACACATGTCTGGCGCTAAGGAAACCTGTAGGGAGAGCCTCTGCAGACGGGGATTGTATATGTAGTTTCACAGATTGGCAGGGTAATGACCTATCCCACTTCCTTCACAAAACCTACAGGAGAGCCTGAACCAGATTATTCTCAAGCATAACTTACTATTTAATGTGGATTTTGTTAAGAACGGTATGGTAACCCCCAACCTTTACAGGTAGAGGCGGCAGTTCAACCATCGATTTAATTTTGTTTTCTTCTTCTTCTTTATCTGCCCTAATGTTGGATTCCTTAATTCTGTCTCCTAATTTAAGTGATCTTCATCCTGTTTCAATCTGTGTTTCTTTTCCAGACATAGATATACACCTTCCGGTTACTCTCAGCCCTACAGATTTGCACTATAGTAAAAATAAGGGGATTCACTGGAAGTGGAAAAATATAAACCCTGAGTAGTTGTGTGCATTCATGTTCAGCTTGATGACCTCAAAAAACCCTATCACTGCGCCCCTCCACATTAATGGTTTAATTACACTTGTACAGCAGCCTCAAAAAGTTTGAAACTGGTTGCTAAGTCCTCCCCTAGAACCATTGAGGAAATTAAGCTTGTCAGGAGGGTCTACAAGTCGACATTGGACAAAAGGAGGACGGAGATTAGAGAGAAGGCATGGGAGGATTTACATAAAGCTTCAACATTAAGGAATACCAAGGCTTTCTGGGACGTGATTTATCATCCGTTTTTCTCAGATGTTAACAGTCCAAAAATCACCTGCCACGTCTCCTCAGATAATTGGATGTCCCATTTTTCCAGCATTTTTTGAGGGTTCGACCACTAAGTCCCCTGATCCTGGCTCACTTATTACATCTTTTTTATTTCGAATTTTCTTGTCCCTCCTATACCAGCTAGTACTCCACTTTCGTTTCCTAGAGACGTGAGTGAGGTAGTTCCGCTATTTTAAAGAGCACTTCCGGTAAGGCCCCTAGCCCCGATGGGGTTCCAATTGATGTAGTCCGACATAACATGACTTTTTGGGCCCCTCTGTTGACCAACGTATTCTGCACCCTTTTCTTTCCTGAAATCCCTAGCTCCTGGCAAAAATCGATCATCGTCCTGATTTTCAAAAAGGGTGGCAGAGGAGATCCTTCATGTTACTGGCCAATCTCGCTGTTGGACTACCTTGTCAAAATACTAGGTAGAGTAATTCTTGAGAAATTGGAGGTGTGGGCGGAAGACAGGGGCTTCCTTTCTGAAGTACATTATGGTTTCCAACTGGGAGTGGCTACGGTCAAACAGTCCCTTAACCTGCTCCTGATCACGGAAAAGTATGCCAAGGCCAAGGAATGCTCTTTACCTCTTGCCTTCATGAACCTGTCAAATGCATTTGAGCTTGTGGACAGGGACAGGCTGTGGAACCTTATAAATCAAGTCGGGGTGGATGCCTGCCTGATTGAATTGCTTAAGCGTACCCACTGGGATACCTTAGCCCAGGTACGTTTCAGTCATGATGGAGAGTGCACGCCTACCTTTAAAGTTGACAAGGCCTCAGGCAGGGGTGCATCTTAGCCCCTTTTCTTTTTTACATCAATTCTCTTGACCTCACCCTACCGCTTAAGGATAAAGACCTGCCTAGGGTAGGGGACTGGACTGTGCATGTACTAATATACGCTGATTATGCTGTGCTGCTATTGCACTCAGCTAATGGGCTTCAGCTATTGTTGAATTAATTCAATGATTTTATGTTGAATTTGAATTTAAGGCTAAACCACAAAAAATCTTTCATCACAACCTATGCCCCCCGAAATACTCACTCACGTACGTTTACCATGAACGGAATTTTTATTACGAAAGTTTCTAATTTTAATTACGGATTCTGCTGGTCGCTGTCGCGGCGCACCGTGTTGGCCGCCGAGGAACACTGCCAGGGCAAAGCAACACGGCACAGATCGGACGCCTCGGAAGAACTACACTTCCCATGAGGCATTGAGAACGTGACGCACGTGACGTCATGACGTGGCTGCAGCCGGGAATATGGAGGCTTCCGGAACAGAGATCGGGTGCCGTTGATTCTTGAGTCGGAGGCAGAAGGAGACGGACAAACGAAGTATCGGTAGGGGTGCGGTTCGCACCAGTTTCTACTTCTGCATAGGATTCCTTGTTGAGCCTTTAGGGCATCTTCGTTGTAACTTCTGAGCGGAAGTACACTTTTGGCTGCTGGCTGGCTCCATTGGACGAGCCGCGTTGCAGCTCTTGCGGGGCTGGTCGAGTAGCATGATACGCTGGATCTTGGTCCTGATCACAGCGTTAACAGTTGCATTTGCATTTCAGGGCTAACCGCTGTACCGGGCTAATTATCTGAGTGTGGCGTTCAGTAATTGATGAACAGTTGCTTGGCAAATCCTTGGCATCATATATTCTTTTATGGTACGTGACTACATGACATTGCCTTTTTATTTTGATCATTAATACTATGTTGAAAAGGTTCCAAGAAGGATTGGATTCTTTTGTTATGGCAACTCGTGTTTTGTTTATTTTGAATACACGCAAAGGGGCAACAGAACCATAGGTGCTCAATAACGAGACTGTTGTCTTGCCATGTTTATTATGTATCCAACAGCAGGGGCTTGTTGAGCATATCCAGATGGAAGCTCCGCTCCCCCTGTACAGCATCATTTTGAATCACTACTTGGTATGTTGCGCAAGCTACCTTCCCTATTGTACTGAAAGACTTTGCTATACTGAATATTAATGCTGTTATCTGTTCATAGGTTTATTGTGGCTTCTCTTCATGAGGAACACCTCTTACAGGACGAAGAACAGTTATTTTTCTTTACAGGTATAAGTGCCACTCCTCAAATTTAGTCTAGGGGTCATTATTATGCTTCAAGGTGTAGGGGTTTGACCTCATAGTTATTTGTTCTCGTTGCAGGTCTCCCTCCCCGCTGACCCCATCCTTTCCTTCCCTCACCTGATCACCCCATTGAGTCTGTTATGTTAATCAGACCTCTGGGCTATCAGGAGGTGGACCCCATTTAGCATCGTACGACTCCGAGGATTCAAGGTCTTGACAGGTCGCTAACTTTAATTGGGCCAAACGTTTGGAACAGAGAGGGTACAAAATGAACAGTGCAGTCAAGGCCCTTTTTTTCTATTAAATTCAAGCAAAATCCTATTAAAGACCTTATCCCCCTCTATAAAGCACAATTTCTCCCATTGGGCACATACGGGGAGGGAGTTTGGGGATATGCAAACTGTGTCCATTTACAAGTCCCTCAAAATAAATTTCTCTCCAGATTGTTGGCAGTTTCCAATAGTGCCTCCTTTATCATTACTGATACTAAGGTCGGCCTTTCGTACATCGAAGATGTGATTAAAATAGCTCAAATATTATTATGGGCCAAAATCTGGAGCTCCCCAATCACAAATTTCTCTCGCCTTATATTATCAGATTGCATCAATCTAGATCATGGTTACAAAATTGCTTGGTTAGCATATGTTAGAAAAGCTTTTTCAGACCTGGGAGTTCCACACCTTTTCCATTCCCACACTGAGATAACTGGGAATACCAAGACTTTGATTCGTTCCCTCTTTCAGTCAAATACTGACCTGAAAAGGTTCAATAAGTCTCGGGCGAAGGATATTGAATGCTTGCATTTGGAGATTATTTCCTCAGAATGGGTCGAACCTTATTTAGTTTGGATTCTAAATCAGGAGCACAGGTTTTATCAAACACACTTTGGGCTGTGCATTGTCCATTTCTTGGTTGCTTTTCCACAGCAGGTCAGATGGTTCCCGTCTCTGCCCTGCTGCTCCTGTGACAACACCAGTATGCAATCTATAATCCACTTTGCTTTTCTGTAGTTTTTATACAGAACCTAGAATTCAATTTTTACTTCCCATCCTATTATCCTCTAATTGCAGATCGGCTCAGCAGAGCCTAAAATTCTTGCATATATAATTTCCGAACTCATCTGTCACACTATAATTGGTTTCATCCACCATCCTTTAAGAATCAGGAGAGACATTACGACCCTGGCAAACTGCCAGCTTTGAATTGTTCCTACTGTACCTTTTTTTCTTCTCAAACTGTATCTATTATATGTATGTTAGTGTTATTTTGAGACAACCAGATCTGTAATCCGTTATACCTATTTATAAGGATATGGGCTTTTTGCCAGTTCTGCAATTTATATTTTTACTAATGTTTGTATTTTAACTTGCCTTTTAAAACTGTTTTTATTTATATTCTTTTATGGCCATATCGGCCAAATAAAGTTTTATTGATGATGATGATGAAATTAGCCAAGCAAGGAACTTCCATCGGGCTTTTCCACCTTTTGACAGTAGGCGACTTACCCCTTGACTAGAAGGACACTGCGAGGCCCGAAGTCGGGGACTTCTCAGGCAAAGATATTGGATTCATTAAAGGTGTGGAACCTGTTCGTATTACTGTGAAGCCCAATGCTGAATATCCCCGAATGGCACAGTACATCTTCACACAAAAAACTATAGCTAGGATTGCTCCAGTGATTGAGTCCATGATACACAGGGGATATTTGAAGAGATTATGGTGAGTCCCTGTAACTCTCCAATTATGGGCCTGTAGAAACTGAGCGGCAAGTACCGCAGTGTGCAGGACCTGCGAAAGATTATTAACATTGTTGTTCCATGTTGTCCTGTGATATTGAATCCTGCTGTGATATTGTTTCAGATATTCTGTGAAGAATGGTTCACAGTTGTTGATTTGTGTCAAGTGTTGTTTTCGATCCCACTACACGTAGAAAGTCAGATTATCTTTGCGTTTCAGTTCCAAAATAGAATTTTGGCATAGTGCAGAGTACCCCAAGGGTATATGGAAATACCCTCGATCTTTAACCAGATCTTGTAAAGGAATCAGGAGACTCTGAAATTGTTGTGTAACTCAGTCCTCGTACACTACATTGACAATCTATTGATAGCATTGATGTTGCAGGAAGAATGCAAATAAGACACCATTGCCCTGTTGAATCATTGGACCGAAAATGGACACAAGGGGTCCTCGAGTAAGCTGCACTACTGTCAAAAAAGAAGACCTGTATTTGGGATATCACATTGAGAAAGGAGCAAGGAAGGTGTTGCAAGAGAGAATCTCTGCCATCCTAAAAATGAACCCTCCCAATATGCAGAGAGAAGTAAGGATGTTCCTGGGAATGGTGGGCTACTGAGATCAGTGGGTACCTAACTTATCCCCAGTGGTCAAACCCCTACAGAGGTTAACACACAAGGATGTGTCTGATCCTATATCATGGGACAACGAGAGTATGATCTAGAATTGAGAGAACATTTCTGTCACCCCGGCACTAGGAATGCTAGATTGCAGTAAGGAACATATTTTGCAGTGAGAGGGAAGGCTGTGCCCTCTCAGTGCTTACCCAAATGCATGGTGATTCTCAAAGACCTGTTGCATACTTTTTGGCTACACTAGACCCTGTAGCTGCAGTACTGCCTGACTGCCCTAAAACAGTCACAGTGGTTGGTGTCAGCATCGAGCAGAGTGAGAATATAGTTATGAGCTATGGGCTATCGTCTTGTTGTGATGGGTGCCCCCTTCACACCGGTTCTCACCCTCGCCATCCTCCCATCCAGCCTCCTGCCCTCTCCCACCTCGTGGACTGCCCCTACCTCCTCCCAGGGCTACTTAATGAACGCTGCTGCACGACCGCTCCACTGGCGCGCCAAAGGCAAGCCCGTCTGTGCCAGTCCGTGCCTGGACTGCGCCCAGCGCCAGAACCCCTGGATCTACTGCCCGACTCTGATACTCCGCCAAAGAAATCCATCACCCGGAACTAAGCCACAGGACAATAACAGCAGCAACGCCTCTCCACGCTCCATTGAATGACCCTTCACCTGCCACCACTGCTGTTTCTCCTGCAACGCAAAAACCACCACGACCACCCACCAACAGCAGGCACCCCCTCAAAGACCAAAACTCCATTGCGTCCTACTCAACATCAGATCCCTCTGCAAGCATGCCACAGAAATCTAGGACACCATAACCACCCTCACCCCAGGCATTATGTTCATCACCGAAACCTGCACCCCGTCAGCTCCCGACATCACCACCACCACACCCTCCGGGTACAAGATGATCCAACATGACAGGCCCAACAGACCTGGTGAGGCAACTGCATTGCCTTGGACGACTACACTACACCGATCATGGAGCACCTCAACTTCCAGATAAAACCAGACGCCAAGATCACCATCGTAGGAGCCCTCGCCTATAGACCCCCTGGCCCCTGCCCCAGCTTCTTCATCTCCACCCCGTACTTCATCACCCCCTAGCCATCAACTCCAACCACTACATCATCCTGGGGGATCTGAACTCCACCTAGGAGACCTGTCTGACTCCAACTCCACCACACTACTGGAGAACATGAACATCATCAGCCTCTCACAACTTGTCACCTCCTCCATGCAGAGCGGGACACACTCTCGACCCCATCTTTGCCATTGACAACAAAAAAAAGTTTCCCCACACCACTGATCTGACCTGGACGGATGACAGCATCATTCACTTCACCATCGACGGGTCACGAGAAACCCCCCCCAAACAAAAACCAACCCACTCTCGCCGCAACTGGGGCAAGGTCGCTTCACCCCTCTGGATGACCTCCCTCAAAAAAGCAAGACCCGTCTCCAACCACTCAAGCTCCATCGAACTCGACATCCTAAATTTCTCCAACTAGAATTCCTCAGCCGCCAACACCATCACTCCCCTGAGGAACACCACCAACAACGGACCCATCAAATGAGCCAATTGGTTCACCCCAGAGCTACAGACCCTCAAATGACACTGCAAGAAACTAGAGAGACTCTGGCGTTCCAACAAGACCCCCACTAACCCTGATGCCTACAAAGCTGCCCTCAAGAGCTATCAGCACCGTGTCGGAGAGACCAAGAAAGAAGCCCTCAATACCCACATCAAGACAAATGCCAACCACACCAAGGAACTTTTTAGCATCGTCAGAGAATTCTCCTGCCCCTCTGCATCCAAAAACACGATCCTCCCCTCCCAAGCTGTTCATGACTCCCTGGCAGACTACTTCCACCACACGATATCTGACATCTACTGCGGCTTCGACCCCCAACCCACGGACTTCAACCACCTCCGCACCCAAACCATCGCCCCCACCCCACAATCACCTATTGGAAGCAGCTCTCTGTTGAAGACACCACCTCCATCATGAACTCCATTCACTCCAAATCCCCGACAGACCCCTGCCTGCACCACATCTACAACCTAGGAAAGGAAGTAATCGCCTGCCCACTCACAGATCTCCTCAACACCTCAATCAAAACAGCCACTGTACCTGATGCCTGGCAATGCACCGAGGTCAAGCCCCTCCTGAAAAAGCCCCCAGCCAGCCCCAACAAGCTCAAAACCCGCCGCCAGATCTCACTGGTCTCCTTCCCGGCCAAGGTCCTGGAGAAGGCCATCAACCACCAAATTACGAGCTTCATCGAAGAAAACAACCTGCTCAACCCTACCCAATCCTGCTTCCGACCCAACCACAGCACTGAGACCGCCCTCATCGCAGCAACAGATGACATCAGATGCCTCCTCAACCAAGGTGGAACAGCTGCCCTCATCCTCCTTGACCCATCAGCAGCCTTCAACACTGTCTCCCATCACACCCTCATGACCAGGCTCCACCTCATCGGCATCCAAGGCAACGCACTCAACTGGATCTCCTACTTCCTCTCTAGCCGAACCGAGAGGATCCACCTCCCACCCTTCTCCTCCACACCCAAAGGCATCATATGCAGCATCTCCCAGGGCTCCTCCCTCAGCCCCATCCTCTTCAACATATACATGCTATTGTAGCAAGGTTAGGTACTAGCGCAACCTAGAGTATTCCCAAATTATTCTCAAAATTCATTCACGGTGCTCCAAGGGGAAAAAGAGCGGCCACCAACAATCTCAATTTGTCTGAGGAAAACCTCAATCACTTTAAATAGATGCAATACCCCGAGCAACCAATATTATAAAAATACAATATATGAGTACAAAAAGTTTCTTTGTTCCTCGTTCATTTATTTTGTTCTTCTTCACATTTCAATTGTTGTTCTTAATACACTTCATAGTCATTCTGGTAGCTTCTGTAGCCGACATGTGTTTCGTCAGTTATGTATATAATCACCTCTGACTTCATCAGGGCTACAAAATAAATATAATTACAGACCATCAATTTACAATAATGTACTTTGATCCATCATCCCTTCACCGTAGAACCTAAGTGCTCTGTATGGTGTCTCATGTGCCTATATTACAGTGAGCATTGTGCATCAGAATCCAAATTTATAAGTATCCTTTACTGTGCATAGTATTATATTATTGTCATATATTGTGCTAATATTCACAGATTAATACTTATTTCAAGGAATACGCAGTAAACAGAATCTATCTTTTCCACCGGGTAGGCCTATAGTATCAGGAATAGGGGGTCCTACTGAGAGACTCTCAGAATATGTTGATGTCTTTTTTAGACCTTTTGTATCTAACTTACCCTCTTACATTAGGGATACCTAACATATACTTAATATGTTGAATGATGTTAAGTGGGAATTGGACATGAGTTTGGTATCCTTTAACATGGTGTTACTGTACACAAATATTTCACACTCAGATGGTGTGAGGGCATTGAGATATTTTCTTGATAAAAGGCCAGTAAGATACATGGCACATTCAGAGATGTTGAGTAAAATGGTGCATTTAATGTTGAATAATAATGTGTTCCAATTCAACAATCAATGGTACAAAGAGTCATGCGGGACTGCGTTGGGCTCCAGATTTGTGCCGTCTTTTGCCAACCTATTTATGGGTTGGTTTGAGGCGGTGCATATCTGGGGACCTTGCGGTCAGAAGTGGATCAATGATATCCACTATTGGGGAAGATATATTGATGACTGTTTGATGATTTGGACAGGGACCCAACCTGGACTAATAGAATTTTTTTATTTCCTAAATGACAATGTATACAATATGACTTTTACTATGGATTTTAGCAAAGAGAAACTGATCTTCCTTGATGTAGAACTGTACACCCATGAAGATAGAATACAGAGTAAGATGTACAGGAAACCGACCTCATGTAATTCGCTTCTGCACGCTGGGAGTTCTCATCCCAAAAACCAAATTAATTCCATTCCCTTTGGCGAGATGTTGAGGGCAAGAAGAAATTGTAGTGAAGATCATGAATATGGTTTGAATCTGATGGATATTGGACAAAGGCTTCTCACTCGTGGTTATAGTAAGGAAGTAATCACACAAGCCAGTAACAGAGCACAACACTTAGATCGCTCTGACACCCTCAGGGAGGGTGAGGCAAAGAAGACTACTAACCGATCAGAACTTGTGAGACTAATCACCAACTATCACCCTTTCTCCCATAAGATTTATAACATACTTATAAATATTGGTCACTACTGGTATCTGACAAAACACTCCAACCGTTTGTGAGAGATTGCCCGAGTATCACATATAGGAAGGGTAAGACATTACATAATTTAGTAAGTCCTAGCTATCCCACGCAACGGGCACAGGAGACATGGCTACATAAGAGAAATAAGGGTTCATACAAATGTGGACACTGCAGTATGTGCAGATTAGCTATTGATGGCATATCTAAGTTCAGTTACAACAACTCACGAGAATATGAGATTAAGACCCATTTTGTCTCTAATTCTAAATATGTTGTTTATGTACTAATCTGTAAATGTAGTTTGATATATGTGGAAAGTACTATCAGGTCTATGAGAGAACAAATATCGGAGCACTATAGGGCACTCAAGCAACCGGACCCTAGATATCCAATGGCGACTCATGTAAGAAACTGTGTGACACAAGATAAACACATAAGTTTTAAGTTTCATGGTTTACAAACCATAGCAAGCAGCAATAGAGGAGGTAACTGGGAACTCATGCTCAGACAGGGTGAATCATGCAGGATACTGGTTCTATGTGTGGTTGACAAGAGTCTTAACATAGACCATGAAATGCAGTATTTTCTCGGTGCCTAACATTTTGTATTATTGCTTACCATGATGTATACAGGTTACGTGTGATACTATATTGTTTCGTTATGCCATAAGTGAAAATAGGTATCTGCACGTTTACATGTTAACTTATACTGCCATTTGTATGATTATTGACGTCTGTTTTGGGTTAGGACTGATTCAACATTATTGTGAAACATATACGAGTTGTGAATGTACTGTACTTATAGTGGCGGGCATCAGTAGAGTAACACTTTATACAGTAAATGTATGTATATGTATTTTCTATGAAGATTTTTACAACAATGCTAATTTTTTTACTGGGAATGTCCTCACGACCACAAATGGGTGGTACAAACAGTTCATATGACTATTCACATTATTACCGCAGTTTTCACTTATATATGTATATAATTATTTATATTAAGCAAAATTGAGCACTCTAAACACAATGAGGCCTTGCTTGAGCAGTTTCACATGTCAGTCCACTCCGTTTGTCTTTTTCTTTTTCTTTAGTAATTTACCCCGTATACTAAATTCACGGTTCTCTTGGAGATAGATGTGATATATTTCTGGAATTAAATACGACATACAGATGATGGTTAATAGTCGCGATTACAATGCTTAAACATAGAGATTAGGAACATTTAGTTTGGCTACATTGAGGAAAATTATGTGTGTATTGGAGGGTAGATGAGTCTCACAATAAGTTTATGGGAGAGAGTAAGTGTGCTCACACATTTGAGTTGGGAGGTAACACAGAGAAAGTACTTGGAGAGAAGGATCCTGTCATCCCTGGGGTCTATTGCCTGAGAATGCCTGTTTTGAGTTACATAGAAATTGGTCAGATACCTCTAGCTGTAGTTTTCCCCCAAGGTTTATTATGTAGAGAATTTAGACACCCAAGAAGTTGGATTTCCTATTAGGTCGTAGTGTAGTAGTAGTGCGTTACAGATAGTTGGAGACATCTTTGGAGCTTTGAGTCCATCAGTAGGAGTTGTCGGAAATGATTTAATTATTAGAAAGCTTTCGCCAATAGCAGATAGACTCTCAACTAGTACAGCTGGAGCTTTGCTGGCTATTGACCGAAATTATAGCTATTAGGTCTAAGCAGAATGGCCTTGCATCAGACATTTTGCAAGCAAAGGACTGCAGTATCTGTAAGATGCTGAGAGTTCAACAATGTTGCACTTACAGACCTGATAAGAGTAAGGAGCTAAGAGGATTCATGAAGAATATTACTGGGTTAGAACAAGACTTGAAACATTTGGAAGCTACTGGTGCTTGAAAAGCAGTTGGAAAAGGACTTGCTGCCATGGCTGATTAGTTTGGCAATTTTGGTAGTGTAATTTTAGGCACTGTATTAAGGCATATTTTGATTACTGCCATTTGCTTGATTAGTCTATTTGCTTTGATTAAGGGATTTAAGTACATGAGGTCAAAGAAAGTGGTGGTTGAAGGATAGGGAATAAGAGCGATGAAGTTGAACTAGAAGAGAGACAGTGTAAGGCATATGATGAGATGGAGAAGTTGGAGAACTCAAGGTGTAAGACGAGGAAGACGACAAGATTTTGAGAGGGTCTCAGAAAGTTCATTTAATCATTTAATTATTAGTGCATTCTCCCAGAGAACCATAACATACATTGCTTACCAAGTTCTCATACAGTCTGGCCAGGATGCTTTGGATGTTAAATTACTATTAAAATGAGTCCTTGAACGATTTTTCTAGCTACTGCCAAATGAATATAGCAATTATTAAAGGTAAAAGGGTAAGTCGGTGTTAACCTGTGAGAGAAACGGCTTTACCACAGTGAAAAACGACTTTATGGGTTTTTTACTGGCAGGAAATGTAAAACATAATTTATACATGTCCTACTTTTTAAATACCATTCACCCTGTGTCCTATGGGCATTAGGGCTTACCTCAGGGTAACTCATAAGCATAAAAAAGAAGGTTTAGGCCTGCCGAAAGGTTTGTATTGCTAGGTCGAAATGGAGGTTTTAAAACCGCAGACCCAGGCTACAATGGCAGGCCTGGAGATGTGTTTTACAGTGCTACTTTAGTGGGTGGCACAAAGAGTGCTGCAGCCCACTAGTGGCATTCAATGTACAGGCCCTGGGGACATGTAGTACCACATACTTGGGACTTATAATTAAATTATAAGTACATTTAATGTGCCAATTAGGTATGTGTCAATTTTACCATGTTTAAAAGGGAGATCACAAGCACTTTACCACTGGTTAGCAGAAGTAAAGTGTGCAGAGTTCTATGGTCAACAAAAACAGGTTCAGTAAAAGAAGGCAAACATCTGGGGAAATGCTACACAAATGATTATCATTTCCAACAGGTTCCCTTTCTGCTGTTGTTCCTCTCATAGAGTTCTAGGCATGCCAAGTAAAGATCTTTTGAAACGCTAAACTTGAGCTTTGCTTTGTGGATGATTGTACACACTCTTGTCTTCTTTGAGGCCAGCAAGCTCAACATTTGTTTGATCAGTTTAAATTCACTATCTTTCTTTATTAAGATGTATTTTGGCAGGCTAGACATATAGTTTTCCCCAAAAAGATTTAGCAACACCTTTTGAGCTTTGGTCAATGAAAACGAGTCCATGTTTAGTGAAATGGCCTGCTATCAATACAGTGGTCTGTAGTCCTCATTTATCCATGAGTGCTGAACTTTCCAAGTAGGATTGATACTGTATTTCAATCAATGTAGTGAGTGCATCTTTTAAAGTATATTTCCATATCTCGTCCTGAGTATGTATAGCCTATGAAATCTATGTAATCAGTTCAAGAGTTTTTTTTCTTTAATTAGCAGGTGATATTAGACATTGATCTTTGTTGATTAATTCTGTATTCAAAATCTCATGTTTCGCAACCACTTCCTTCCAGTCTCTTAATGGCATAGTGCATATCTATCTATCTATCTATATATATATTCACTGAAAAAACCATAGGTTTTAGGGACAGTTATAGTTAGTTGGACATTTCACTCGTACAAAACCATAGAAATTCCCCCGTTATAGTTAGTTCAGCTAACTATAACTCGCGCCCCCGCAATGCACTGCTGATGACGTCACATATTACATCACTCATGACATGGTCAGTGACATCACTGATGACATCACTGATGACATCTCAAATGACATCACTGATGACATCACTGATGACATCATCCAGTGACTGTGTGTTTCTGTAAAGTTTAAATATGTTTAATATATATAGGGAAAGGCGTATTGAAGAATGAGTGGGTGTATAAGTGTCTGAATGGATGATTTAGTACGTGAGTGACTGACTCTACCAGTGAGTGATTAAATGTATCTTACTGAATGCATGGGTTAGTGACTAAACTGTGTGAATGTCTGTATCCGTCTGTCTGTTGGTTTGTAAGCGGCTGCATGGCTTTCTGAATAGCTACATGAGTGTCTACATGGGTTATTGATTGATTGTCTGAGTATCTGTATGGGTGCCTGAGTGTTTGTGTGGGTGGGGTGTGTGTGACTCTGTGCATAGATGTGTGAGTTGGTGATTCACTGGGTGCATGGTTTCAAGAGTGCATCTGTGATGGACTGTATGGGTGGGTGAGTGTGTGTATGGGTGTGTTAGTGATTGAATGTATATCTCAGTGGTACATGTGTGAGTAACTACATATGTGAAAGGCAGTATATATGTGTGTTGGAGTATATAAATGGCTATAAGTGAGAGTGTGTGATTGTGAGAGTGGCTGTATGGATGAGTGTGTACTTGTATCAGTGATTGTATAAGAGCGTAAGAATGTGCTAGTATTTGTATGAGTAAGTGAGCTGGTGTGTGTATAACTGTATAGGTGAGTAAATGGGTGTGTGATTAAGTTTTTGCATGACTGACTAGGTGTGTGAGTACCTCTATGGATGAGTGGCAGTGTGTGAGTGTTTATATAGGTGTATGAGTGCATATGATAGTCCTGTACTGAGTGACTAAGTATGAGTGACTGTACGGGTGAGTGAGTGGATGTGTGTGTAGACCTAAGAATCAGTGAGTGGGTATGTAGTTTTTGGTGTTGGAGTGTCTATGGTTTTGAGAATGGCAGTCTGTAATTTAGAGTGGGTGTATCAAAAGTTATATTAGGGTGTGAGAAGATGCATGAAATTATCACATGGATGATGTCATCAGTGATGTCACTTGAGATGTCATCAGTGATGTCATCAGTGATGTCACTGACCATGTCATGAGTGATGTAATATGTGACGTCATCAGCAGTGCATTGCGGGCGCGAGTTATAGTTAGCTGAACTAACTATAACGGGGAATTTCTATGGTTTTGTACGAGTGAAATGTCCAACTAACTATAACTGTCCCTAAAACCTATGGTTTTTTCAGTGAATTTCAAAGGTTTTTTAAATGCTAATTTCTAACTATAACGTGTCTGAAACCTATGGTTTTTTCAGTGAATTTCAAAGGTTTTTTAAATGCTAATTTCTAACTATAACGTGCCTGAAACCTATGATTTTTTAAGTGAATTTCAAAGGTTTTTTAAATGCTAGTTTCTACCTATGCCTACAGAGGTAGGACATGTGAAGAAAGAAGAAAAACGCACAGAAAGAAGCAAAAGATGTGCAGAAAGAACCAACAGAGGAGCAGAAAGAGGCCTTGTTGCAAAATCATCCTGTGCCCACAACTTTTTCAGACGGGTACTGGTGGTAACTGACTCTGACTAACCAGAGCCAGTGCTATGCTAAAAGACACTTAGAATACAGTGAAAACACCTACATACACTAGGGAACACTATGCGTTGGGGTACCCCTGTGATTAGCATGACCTCCTCTGCAAGTCCCTAGTACATAATAGGGCAGGGGGATTAAAACTACCTCTTAAAACGCACTACAGGGCGCGTTTGCACAGTGGTGAAGGGAGGGGGGCCTGAGGTGACATGTGTGCAAACGCACCCCGTGGCGCGTTTTAAGTTGCGGGATTAAGTCCCCTTGAATTCTGAGGGGCCCAACTAGCCCCCCAGGTACCTACAGTTAGGACCACAGAGCTGAGTTGCAGAGAGGCGTTCCGAGGCCACGCACCTTTTTCACCTCTCTGCAACGCAACTCTGTTGTGCTTACTGAAGGTACCTGGTGGGCTAGTTGGCCCCCAGGGTCCCTCAGGATTCAAAGGGAATTAATTCCCCAACTTAAAACGCACCACAGGGCGTGTTTGCTCACATGTCACCTGAGGCCCCGCCCCTCCCTTCACCACTGTGCAAACGCGCCCCGTGGTGCGTTTTAAGTTGGGGGATTAGGTCACCTTGAATCCTGAGGGTCCCTGGGGCCCAACTAGCCCACTAGGTACTTCCAGTAAGCACCACAGGCCTGCGTTGCAACGCCTGTAACAAATTGTGCAGTTGTGTTTAGGTAGTGAAGAGGGTCATGCTGGGGGTAGTGTTTTAGGGTTTAGGGTAGTGCAGTGGTGTTTGTGTAGTGTAGGGGGTCATGCTGGGGGTAGATTTAGGGTTTAGGGTAGTGCAGTGGTGTTTGGGTAGTGTAGGGAGTCGTGCTGGGGGAGTGTTTTAGGGTTTAGGGTAGTGCAGTGGTGTTTGGGTAGTGTAGGGGGTCATGCTGGGGTAGTGTTTTAGGGTTTAGGGTAGTGCAGTGGTGTTTGGGTAGTGTAGGGGTCATGCTGGGGGTAGTGTTTTAGGGTTTAGGGTAGTGCAGTGGTGTTTGTGTAGTGTAGGGGTACTGCTGGGGGTAGTTTTTTAGGGTTTAGGGTAGTGCAGTGGTGTTTGGGTAGTGTAGTGGTTCGTGCTGGGGGTAGTTTTTTAGGGTTTAGTGTAGTGCAGTGGTGTTTGTGTAGTGTAGGGGGTAGTGTTTTAGGGTTTAGGGTAGTGCAGTGGTGTTTGTGTAGTGTAGGAGGTCGTCGTTTAGCGTTTAGGGTAGTGCAGTGGTCTTTGGGTAGTGTAGGGAGTCATGCGGGGGTAGTGTTTTAGGGTTTAGGGTAGTGTAGGGGTCATGCGGGGGTAGTGTTTTAGGGATTAGGGTAGTGCATTGGTGTTTGGGTAGTGTAGGGGGTCATGCGGGGGGTAGTGTTTTAGGGTTTAGGGCAGTGCAGTGGTGTTTGGGTAGTGTAGGGGGTCGTGCTGGGGGAGTGTGTTAGGGTTTAGGGCAGTGCAGTGGTGTTCGGGTAGTGTAGGGGGTCATGCTGGGGGAGTGTTTTAGGGTTTAGGGCAGTGCAGTGGTGTTCGTGTAGTGTAGGGGGTCGTGCTGGGGGAGTGTTTGAGGGTTTAGGGCAGTGCAGACGTGTTCGGGTAGTGTAGGGGGTTGTGCTGGGGGTAGTATTTTAGGGTTTAGGATAGTGCAGTGGTGTTCGGGTAGTGTAGGGGGTCGTGCTGGGGGTAGTGTTCTAGGGTTTAGGGCAGTGCAGTGGTGTTTGGGCAGTGTAGGGGGTAATGCTGGGGGTGGTGTTTTAGGGTTTAGGGCAGTGCAGTTGTGTTCGGGCAGTGTAGGGGGTCGTGCTGGGGGTGGTGTTTCAGGGTTTAGGGCAGTGCAGTGGTGTTCGGGCAGTGTAGGGGGTGGTGTTTCAGGGTTTAGGGCAGTGCAGTGGTGTTTGGGCAGTGTAGGGGGTCGTGCAGGGGGTGGTGTTTCAGGGTTTAGGGCAGTGGTGTTCGGGCAGTGTAGGGGGTCATGCTGGGGTGGTGTTTCAGGGTTTGGGGCAGTGCAGTGGTGTTCGAGCAGTAAAGGGGGCCGTGCTGGGGGTGGTGTTTCAGGGTTTAGGGCAGTGCAGTGGTGTTCGGGCAGTGTAGGGGGCGGTGCAGGGGGTGGTGTTTCAGGGTTTAGGGCAGTGCAGTGGTGTTCGGGCAGTGTAGGGGGTCATGCAGGGGGTGGTGTTTCAGGGTTTAGGGCACTGCAGTGGTGTTCGGGCAGTGTAGGGGGTCGTGCTGGGGCTGGTGTTTCAGGGTTTAGGGCAGTGCAGTGGTGTTAGGGCAGTGTAGGGGGTCGTGCTGGGGCTGGTGTTTCAGGGTTTAGGGCAGTACAGTGGTGTTCGGGCAGTGTAGGGGTCGTGCTGGGGCTGGTGTTTCAGGGTTTAGGGCAGTGCAGTGGTGTTCGGGCAGTGTAGGGGGTTGTGCTGGGGCTGGTGTTTCAGGGTTTAGGGCAGTGCAGTGGTGTTCGGGCAGTGTAGGTGGTCGTGCTGGGGCTGGTGTTTCAGGGTTTAGGGCAGTGCAGTGGTGTTTGGGCAGTGTAGGGGTCTTGCTGGGGCTGGTGTTTCAGGGTTTAGGGCAGTGCAGTGGTGTTCAGGCAGTGTAGGGGGTCTTGCTGGGGCTGGTGTTTCAGAGTCTAGGGCAGTGCAGTGGTGTTCGGGCAGTGTAGGGGGTCTTGCTGGGGCTGGTGTTTCAGGGTTTAGGGCAGTGCAGTGGTGTTCGGGCAGTGTAGGGGGTCGTGCTGGGGGTGGTGTTTCATGGTTTAGGGCAGTGCAGTGGTGTTCGGGCAGTGTACGGGGTCGTGCTGGGGCTAGTGTTTCTGGATTTAGGGCAGAGCAATGGTGTTCAGGCAGTGTAGGGGGTTTTGCTGGAGGTGGTGTTTCAGGGTTTAGGGCAGTGCAGTGGTGTTCGTGCAGTGTATGGGGTGGTGTTTCAGGGTTTAGGGCAGTGGTGTTCAGGCAGTGTAGGGGGTCTTGCTGGGGTTGATGTTTCAGGGTTTAGGGCAGTGCAGTGGTGTTTGGGCAGTGTAGGGGGTCGTGCTGGGGGTGGTGTTTCAGGGTTTAGGGCAGTGCAGTGGTGTTCCGGCAGTGTAGGAGGTCATGCAGGGGGTGGTGTTTCAAGGTTTAGGGCAGTGCAGTGGTGTTCGGGCAGTGTAGGGGGTCGTGCTGGGGGTGGTGTTTCAGGGTTTAGGGCAGTGCAGTGGTGTTCGGGCAGTGTAGGGTGTCGTGCTGAGGGGTGGTGTTTCAGGGTTTAGGGCAGTGCAGTGGTGTTCGGGCAGTGTAGGGGGTCGTGCAGGGGCTGGTGTTTCAGGGTTTAGGGTAGTGCAGTGGTGTTTGGGCAGTGTAGGGGGTCGTGCAGGGGGTGGTGGTTCAGGGTTTAGGGCAGTACAGTGGTGTTCGGGCAGTGTAGGGGGTCGTGCTGGGGCTGGTGTTTGTGGGTTTAGGGTAGTGCAGTGGTGTTCGGGCAGTGTAGGTGGTCGTGCTGGGGCTGGTGTTTCAGGGTTTAGGGCAGTGCAGTGGTTTTCGGGCAGTGTAGGCGGTCGTGCTGGGGCTGGTGTTTCAGGGTTTAGGGCAGTGGTGTTTGGGCAGTGTACGGGGTTGTGCTGGGGCTGGTGTTTCAGGGTTTAGGGCAGTGCAGTGGTGTTCGGGCAGTGTAGGGGGTCATGCTGGGGGTGGTGTTTCAGGGGTTAGGGCAGTGCAGTGGTGTTCGGGCAGTGTAGGGGGTCATGCTGGGGGTGGTGTTTCAGGGTTTAGGGCAGTGCAGTGGTGTTCGGGCAGTGTAGGGGGTCTTGCTGGGGGTGGTGTTTCAGGGTTTAGGGCAGTGGTGTTCGGGCAGGGTAGGGGGTCTTGCTGGGGGTTGATGTTTCAGGGTTTAGGGCAGTGCAGTGGTGTTCGGGCAGTGTCGGGGGTCTTGCTGGGGGTAGTGTTTTGGGGTTTAGGGCAGTGCAGTGGTGTTTGTGCAGTGTAGGAGGTCGTGCTGGGGGTGGTGTTTCAGGGTTTAGGGCAGTGCAGTAGTGTTCGGGCAGTGTAGGGGATCGTGCAGGGGGTGGTGTTTCAGGGTTTAGGGCAGTGCAGTGGTGTTCGGGCAGTGTAGGGGTCGTGCTGGGGGTGGTGTTTCAGGGTTTAGGGCAGTGCAGTAGTGTTCGGGCAGTGTAGGGGATCGTGTAGGGGTGGTGTTTCAGGGTTTAGGGCCGTGCAGTGGTGTTCGGGCAGTGTAGGGGGTCGTGCTGGGGGTGGTGTTTCAGGGTTTAGGGCAGTGCAGTGGTGTTTGGGCAGTGTAGGGGGTCGTGCAGGGGGTGGTGTTTCAGGGTTTAGGGCAGTGCAGTGGTGTTCAGGCAGTGTAGCGGTCGTGCTGGGGCTGGTGTTTCAGGGTTTAGGGCAGTGCAGTGGTGTTCGTGCAGTGTAGGGGGTCTTGCTGGGGGTGGTGTTTCAGGGTTTAGGGCAGTGGTGTCCGGGCAGTGTAGGGGGTCTTGCTGGGGGTGATGTTTCAGGGTTTAGGGCAGTGCAGTGGTGTTCGGGCAGTGTAGGGGGTCTTGCTGGGGGTAGTGTTTCAGGGTTTAGGGCAGTGCAGTGGTGTTCGTGCAGTGTAGGGGGTCGTGCTGGGGATGGTGTTTCAGGGTTTAGGGCAGTGCAGTAGTGTTCGGGCAGTGTAGGGGTCGTGCAGGGGGTGGTGTTTCAGGGTTTAGGGCAGTGCAGTGGTGTTCGGGCAGTGTAGGGGGTCGTGCTGGGGGTGGTGTTTCAGGGTTTAGGGCAGTGGTGTTCGGGCAGTGTAGGGGTCGTGCTGGGGTGGTGTTTCAGGGTTTAGGGCAGTGGTGTTCGGGCAGTGTAGGGGGTCTTGCTGGGGGTGATGTTTCAGGGTTTAGGGCAGTGCAGTGGTGTTCGGGCAGTGTAGGAGGTCTTGCTGGGGGTAGTGTTTCAGGGTTTAGGGCAGTGCAGTGGTGTTCGGGCAGTGTAGGGGCGTTCTGGGGGTTGTGTTTCAGGGTTTAGGGCAGTGCAGTGGTGTTCGGGCAGTGTAGGGGGTCATGCAGGGGGTGGTGTTTCAAGGTTTAGGGCAGTGCAGTGGTGTTCGGGCAGTGTAGGGGGTCGTGCTGGGGGTGGTGTTTCAGGGTTTAGGGCAGTGCAGTGGTGTTCGGGCAGTGTAGGGGGTCGTGCAGGGGCTGGTGTTTCAGGGTTTAGGGCAGTGCAGTGGTGTTCGGGCAGTGTAGGGGGTCGTGCTGGGGGTAGTGTTTTAGGGTTTAGGGTAGTGCAGTGGTGCTTGTGTAGTGTAGGGGGTCATGCTGGGGGTAGTGTTTTAGGGTTTAGGGTAGTGCAGTGGTGTTTGTGTAGTGTAGGGGGTCATGTTTTAGGGTAGTGCAGTGGTGTTTGGGTAGTGTAGGGGGTCGTGCTGGGGGTAGTGTTTTAAGATTTAGGTTAGTGCAGTGGTGTTTGTGTAGTGTAGGGGTCGTGCTGGGGGTAGTGTTTTAGGGTTTAGGGTAGTGCAGTGGTGCTTGTGTAGTGTAGGGGGTCGTGCTGGGGGTAGTATTTTAGGGTTTAGGGTAGTGCAGTGGTGTTTGTGTAGTGTAGGGGTCATGTTTTAGGGTAGTGCAGTGGTGTTTGGGTAGTGTAGGGGGTAGTGCTGGGGGTAGTGTTTTAGGATTTAGGTTAGTGCAGTGGTGTTGGGGTAGGGTTTTAGGGTTTAGGGTAGTGCAGTGGTGTTTGTGTAGTGTAGGGGGTCATGCTGGGGGTAGTGTTTTAGGGTTTAGGATAGTGCAGTGGTGCTTGTGTAGTGTAGGGGTCGTGCTGGGGGTAGTATTTTAGGGTTTAGGGTAGTGCAGTGGTGTTTTTGTAGTGTAGGGGGTCATGTTTTAAGATGCAACGCTCCAATACCTGACCAGTCTGCACTACATAAAACTGCAAAAACTAAAAATTAAAATTGTTTTGCACACTTTTGTCTTTGGGCTATATGTGGGCTACATCTGGGTAATATTTGTGCTACATTTGGGCTCTTTTTTCACTGGTGGCCATCTTGGAAGACTTCTTTGTTATGAAGTTTCCTAATTTCCTCATTTACTGCAGTCTCCTCAGTAGGAAATGCTTTCAGTTTTTTACTTTGATTCCATCAAGACGGCATTCAGATGTGTCACACATTTGCCATAAATTCAGAATGTTAGCACTCTAGTTGTTCATTAGATCACTGTAGTAAAGCTACTGCTCACCAAGGAGTTAACTGGAAGTCTACTGCCGGTATTGAAAGTGATTGTTTCAGTCTGCATGTCAGAATTTTCTAATGAAATAGAAGAGGATTTGAGATCTCACTTAAAGCATGCACTAAATTTTCTTTTTGCAGCACTAACCATAATTTCTATGGCAAAATGAACCCCCTCATTTTGTTCCTTTTAAATTAAATGTTTTGTGTTACCAGTTTATTCCAATCAAGATGGCTTCAGGTGTGCCATACTTTTGTCATAAGTAAGGCTGTTAGCACTCTAGTTGTTCTTTAGAACACTCTGGGAAGCTGCAGTAGAACACAAAGGCATCAACTGACGGGCTGCTCCTGTTGAAATATAAAAGGAAGATATTTGAGATCTCACTTAAAACATGTCCTAATTTTTCTTTCTACAGCACTAACCATAATTTCTATGGCAAAATGAACCCCTCATTTTGTTCCTTTTTAAATTATATGTTTTAAGTGTTACCAGTTTATTCCAATCAAGATGGCTTCAGGTGTGCCATACTTTTGTCATAAGTAAGACTGTTAGCGCTCTAGTTGTTCTTTAGAACACTCTGGGAAGCTGCAGTAGAACACAAAGGCATCAACTGACAGGCTGCTCCTGTTGAAATATAACAGGAAGATATTTGAGATCACACTTGAAACATGTCCTAATTTTTCTTTCCAGAGCACTAACCATAATTTCTATGACAAGATGAACCCCATCATTTTGTTCCTTTTTAAATTAAATGTTTTAAGTGTTACCAGTTTATTCCAATCAAGATGGCTTCAGGTGTGCCATACTTTTGTCATAAGTAAGGCTGTTAGCACTCTAGATGTTCTTTAGAACACTCTGGGAAGCTGCAGTAGAACACAAAGGAATCAACTGACAGTCTCTGCCCTTGTTGGATGTACATGTTTTACTGAGAATGTCAGACTTCATTCTCACATGACTGAGAAAGATAATGTGAATTTACAGAAAATATGCTCTCATTTTAGCTTCTGGAGCACCTTCCAAAACTGTATGGGACAAGCATGTGAAAATAGTTTTCTCTCAAACATGATTCATGATATCCCAGCAGAAGGTTTTTCACAGGGTAAAATCACCTTAGAACACACCACAATTCCTGAAATTAGTATGGTACCATCAACAAATGAATTCTAATGTAACTAAAGTCTGTTATCACCCTTTATAGTTCTCCTTTTGGTAACCCTCAAAATCTTCGATTCACTACAATGCATTTCAATGGGGTACTATCATTTATATTGGTCCCAAGATGGCTGCCAGCAATTCCAGGATGAAGTGCTGACAGCCAATCAGATCTCACGATGACATGTGTGGTTAGGCTCCGCCCAGATATATATGTGTTTTTACTTTTGATTTTCTCAGCAACTACTGAACGGATTTACACCATTTAACAAAAGGGTTCTTTCTGAACCAAGAACTACCTCTTTGCCAAATTTGGTGTAATTCCGTTCAGCAGTTCGAGCTGTAGCCTTGCATAAAGTTTCCTGATTTTTTGACTCTTATTTTTTAATTTCTCCGCAACTACTGAACGGATTTACACCATTTAACAAAAAGGGTTCTTTATGAACCAAGAACTACCTCTTTGCCAAATTTGGTGTAATTTCGTTCAGCAGTTCGGGCTGTAGCTGTGTCTAAAGTTTCCTATGGGAAAATGAATGGGGAAAACACGTTTTGGGACCCCCCTTTTTTCTCGGCCCCCGCTTGACGAATCACCCCGAAACTTTCAGGGTAGGAGCGGACCGGAGCGGGCCATAAAGTTTGAAAATTTCGCGAAGATTCGTCAACCGATGCAAGAGTTATTTCAAATAGAATGTCGCGGATTTCCTATGGAAAATAGGTCCTAACTATAACTATCTACTGGCGACCGCCAGTAGATAATATATATATATATTCACTGAAAAAACAATAGGTTTTAGGGACAGTTATAGTTACTTGGACATTGCACTCGTACAAAACCCGTGAAATTCCCCGTTATAGTTAGTTCAGCTAACTATAACTCGCGCCCGCAATGCACTGCTGATGACGTCACATATTACATCACTCATGACATGGTCAGTGACATCACTGATGACATCACTGATGACATCTCAAATGACATCACTGATGACATCATCCAGTGACTGTGTGTTTCTCTAAAGTTTAAATATTTTTAATATATATAGGAAAAGACGTATTGAAGAATGAGTGGGTGTGTAAGTGTCTGTATGGATGATTTAGTAGGTGCGTGACTGACTGTATAAGTGAGTGATTTAACGTATCGTACTGAATGCATGGGTTAGTGACTAAACTGGGTGAATGTCTGTATCCGTCTGTCTGTTGCTGTGTAAGTGGCTGCATGTGTTTGTGAATAGCTACATGAGTGTCTATTTGAGTTATTGAATGCTTGTGTGAGTATCTGTATGGGTGCCTGAGTGTTTGTGTGGGAGGGGTGTGTGCGACTCTGTGCATAGATGTGTGAGTGGGTGATTCACTGGGTGGATGGTTTCAAGAGTGCATCTGTGATAGACTGTATGGGTGGGTAAGTGTGTGTAAGAGTGTGTTAGTGAGTGAATGTATGTCCCAGTGGTACATGTGTGAGTAACTACATATGTGAAAGGCAGTATATATGTGTGTTGGAGTATATAAATAGCTATAAGCGAGAGTGAGTGATTGTGATAGTGGCTGTATGGATGAGTGTGTGCTTGTATCAGTGATTGTATAAGAGCGTAACAATGTGCTACTATTTGTATGAGTAAGTGAGCTGGTGTGTGTATAACTGTATAGGTGAGTAAATGGCAGTGTGTTTAATTATTTGCATGACTGACTAGGTGTGTGAGTACCTCTATGGATGAGTGGCGTTGTTTGAGTGTCTATATAGGAGTAAGAGTGCATATGATAGTCCTGTACTGAGTGACCGTAAGTATGAGTGACTGTACGGGTGAGTGAGTGGATGTGTGTGTGTAGACCTAAGAATCAGTGAGTGGGTATGTGGTTATTGGTGTTGGAGTGTCTATGGTTTTGCGAATGGCAGTCTGTAATTTAGAGTGGGTGTATCAAAGATTATATTAGGGTGTGAGGAGGTGCATCAGATTATCACGTGGATGATGTCATCAGTGATGTCATTTGAGATGTCATCAGTGATGTCATCAGTGATGTCACTGACCATGTCATGAGTGATGTAATATGTGACGTCATCAGCAGTGCATTGCGGGGCGCGAGTTATAGTTAGCTGAACTAACTATAACGGGGGAATTTCACGGGTTTTGTACGAGTGCAATGTCCAAGTAACTATAACTGTACCTAAAACCTATGGTTTTTTCAGTGAATTTCAAAGGTTTTTTAAATGCTAATTTGTAACTATAACGTGTCTGAAACCTATGGTTTTTTCAGTGAATTTCAAAGGTTTTTTAAATGCTAATTTGTAACTATAACGTGTCTGAAACCTATGGTTTTTTCAGTGAATTTCAAAGGTTTTTTAAATGCTAATTTCTAACTATAACGTGCCTGAAACCTACGTTTTTTTAGTGAATTTCAAAGGTTTTGTAAATGACAATTTTTAAATGTATTAATTGTTATATTAATTTTTTTCATACTGATTTAGTACATTTTTAGAAACATTTTTTTTTACATATTTTATTTTTTAAATTACATTGTAATTACATTATACATTACATTACAAAAATACTTTCTCTTAATGAATTACTTTAGTTTAAATACTTTGCAGATAGGCAATAGACTTTTAAGTACAGTAGTTACAGTTGTTGCAATGGGCAACACAATTTCAAACACAATGCAACATTCAGCTCAATGTGAATTTCTAGTTAAATGCAATTAGTTACTTTATGGATTACTTTTCTAACCACAGGACTGGATCCTAGATTCAGTCCTGGTACATCTCCTGTAAACAGTTGAGTAAAAGCGTTTTGGTTACAGTCGTGATTTTTAAGGAATATTATTGTATTTTAAAAGTTGACACTTAGAAACTTTTTCTCATAGAATCACCAATGTTATCCTATGGAAGGAAATTCACTTAGCAGGTAAAAACTGTTATCGTTACTTTTTCTTACTCAGTGTTGGATCCTGGATCCAGCACTGGTGCATCTCCTGTAAACAGTTGAAAGAATGCGTTTAAGTCATACAGGCGATTTTTAAGGAATATTTGTAGTTTGTGAAAATCAACACTTTGAAACTTTTTTGCTGAAAACCAGTCAATGTTAGCCTATGAAGGAAATTCAAGTTACCGGTAAGTACGGTTAAAATTTATTTTGAGGATCAGTACTGGGCTGAAACATGCAGCACTGAGGTCTCTCCTGATAACAGGTGAGTAAATCGGAATTCGTATTTCGGCTGATTTTAGAGGAATATTTTAAAGTTCCAAAACTCCACACTTAGAAGAATTTCCAAGTGAAACCAGTCAATGTTAGCCTATGGAAGGAAATTCAAGTTACTGGTAAGTACGGTTAAAATTACTTTTCAGGACCAGTACTGGGCTGAAAGATGCAGCACTGAGGTCTCTCCTGATAACAGGTGAGTAAATCAGAATTCGGATTTCGGCTGATTTTAGAGGAATATTTTAAAGTTCCAAAACTCCACACTTAGAAGAATTTCCAAGTGAAACCAGTCAATGTTAGCCTATGAAGGAAATTCAAGTTACCGGTAAGTACGGTTAAAATTACTTTTCAGGATCAGAACTGGGCTGAAAGATGCAGCACTGAGGTCTCTCCTGATAACAGGTGAGTAGATCGGAATTCGTATTTCGGCTGATTTTAGAGGAATATTTTAAAGTTCCAAAACTCCACACTTAGAAGAATTTCCAAGTGAAACCAGTCAATGTTAGCCTATGGAAGGAAATTCAAGTTACTGGTAAGTACGGTTAAAATTACTTTTCAGGACCAGTACTGGGCTGAAAGATACAGCACTGAGGTCTCTCCTTATAACAGGTGAGTAAATCGGAATTCCTATTTCGGCTGATTTTAGAGGAATATTTGCACAATGGTGAAGGGAGGGGCGGGGCCTGAGTTGACATCTTTGCAAACGCGCCCCGTGGCGCGTTTTAGGTTGGGGATTAAGTCCCCTTGAATCCTGAGGGTCCCTAGGGGCCAACTAGACCACCAGGAACCTCCAATATGCGCCAGGGGCTGCGTTGCAGAGACGTGTAGAGGCCACACCCTTTTACACCTCTCTGCAACGCAGCTCTGTGGCGCATTCTGGATGTACCTGTTGGGCTAGTTGGCCCTCAGGGACCCTCAGGATTGAAGGGGATTTAATTCCCCATCTTAAAACGCGCCACGGGGCCTGTTTGCACACATGTCACCTGAAGCCCCGCCCCTCCCTTCACCACTGTGCAAACGCGCCCCGTGGCGCGTTTTAAGTTGGGGGATTAAGTCCCCTTGAATCCTGAGGGTCCCCGGAGTCCAACTAGCCCACCATATACCTCCAAAAGCGCCACAGAGCTGCGTTGCAGAGAGGTGTAAAAGGGGTGTGGCCTCTCTACACGTCTCTGCAAGGCAGCCCCTGGCGCATACTGGAGGTTCCTGGTGGGCTAGTTGGCCCCCAGGGACCCCCAGTATTCAAGGTGAATTTGTTCCCCTCTGCAAACGCGCCAGGGGCGCGCTTGCAGAGTGGTGAAGTAAGGGGCGGGGCCTGCGGGCCCGATCGTTTTTTTTTTTTTGTCCCCTGAAGGGGGCTGTGTGGCCCCCTTCCTTTTTTTCTGTTTTTGGGCCCTGGGGACCCCATCCGCCAGGGCCTTACCCCTTTTTAATTACCAAAAAAAAAACGGGAAGGGGCCGCGTGGCCCTTCTTCCCTTGGCCTGTATTGGCCCCGGGGACCCCATCCCCCGGGGCATGGCCTCTTTATTTATTATTTTGAGGGGGGCAGCGTGGCCCCCCTCCTCTGGCCATTTTAAGGCCCCGGGGACCCCATCCCCCGGGGCTGGCCTTTCTATTTTTAAATTTTTTTTTTTTTTTCTTTTTTGGGGAGGGGGGCCGCGTGGCCCCCCTCCCGGGCCACTACTTGCCCCGGGGACCCCATCCCCCGGGGCTGGCCCTCTCCGTTGGGGGACTGTGGGGGTCCCCAATCCCCCACAGTCCCGCCGGCTCCCGCGTCCCTTGGGAGCCGGCATTGCTTTCCACATGGGGAGCAGCTGACATGCTGCTCCCATGTGGAAAGCAATGTGCTTGGATATTGGAAGAGAGAGCAGGTTTCCTGCTCTCTCTTCCAATATCCAAAGCAGTTTGCTATGGCAGGACGGGAGCCGCGAGGCTCCCGTCCTGCCATAGCAAACTACAGTGTCCCGGGGTAGGCACCCCGGGACACTGCAGGAGCCGGCCCTGGGGGTGGTGGTCCCCAGGGCCATCAAGGGGCTCCAGGAGGGGGCCGCGCGGCCCCCTCCAATTCAGTTCAAAGCCCCGGGAGGTGGTGGTCCCGGGGCTCTGGAGTCCGTAACGGACCCCCATATTTAAATGTTTAGTGCCCCGGGGAGGTGGCGGTCCTCGGGCGTGTGGGGAGCTGGAGCCCCCACACAGGTTGTCATTAATTTTAAAAAAGCCCCGGGGAGGTGGTGGTCCCGGGGCTGCGGGAGGGCTCAGAGCCCTCCCGCACCATTTTTAAAAAAGCCCCGGGGGTGGCGGTCCCCGGGGCTTGGGGGCCCTTTGAGGCCCCACACACATTAAATTATCCCCCCACCATGCCCCCGGGACTTGGGCCACCCGGGGCCAATTAACTATCGAAGCGCGGGAGACCGCGCTCGATTGCTCGGCAGGATTCGCGCACCCTGAGCGCATCCTGCCGATTTAAAAAAAAAAAAAATTTTGCCCAGGGGTCCTTGTAGGACCCCTGAGCAAACCTAGGGGTCAGGGTGTTTCTACCCTGCTCCCTTTGTGCGCTTTGCGCACTTGTTTCTGTCCCTCGGTTCTACCGAGGACAAAATGGCTGCCAACATTTCCTGAATCGGAATGTTGACAGCCAATTAAAATGCAGCTCGTGATCGGGACGGTGCGCGCAGGGTGCGCTGAGGGTGCGCGAATCCTCCGTGCCCATAGATATCACTAACTTTTTACTTTTCATTTTCTCAGCAACTACTGAACGGATTTACACCATTTAACAAAAAGGGTTCTTTCTGAACCAAGAACTACCTCTTTGCCAAATTTGGTGTAATTCCGTTCAGCAGTTCGGGCTGTAGCCGTGTCTAAAGTTTCCTATGGAAAAATGCATGGGGAAAACGCGTTTTCTCGGCCCCCACTTGACGTATCACCCCGAGACTTTCAGGGTAGGAGCGGACCGGAGCGCCCCACGAAGTTTGAAAATTTCGCGAAGATACGTCAACCGGCAAGAGAGTTATTTCAAATAGAATGTCGCGGATTTCCTATGGATAATAGGTTGTAACTATAACTATCTACTGGCGACCGCCAGTAGATAATGTGTGTGTGTGTGTATATATATTATCTACTGGCGGTCGCCAGTAGATAGTTATAGTTAGAACCACGTTTCTATAGGAAAAGCGTTTTTTTATTTGCTTATAACTTTGGCGTCGTTTGACGAATGTTTACGAAATTTTCCCCAAAACTTTTCTTTTCAGATCAGCTCCTATGTTGAAAGTTTGGGGGTGATTCGTCAAGGGGGCTGAGAAAAAAGGGGGGTCCCAAAACGTGTTTACTCCATGCAATTTCCATAGGAAACTTTAGACAAGGCTACAGGTCAAACTGCTGAACGGAATTACGTCAAATTTGGCAGGGAGAAAGGTCTTGGTCCAGAAAGCACGCTTTTGTTTAAATAGGGTAAGTCCTTTCAGTAGTTTTAGAGAAATATCAAAATTTACAGATATCGATATTTGAGAATTCTGACATCTGATTGGCTGAGGCGTTACGAGCACGAGCGTGCGGCTCATTGGCTGCGAACTGTTGAAACTAGGAAGTGTTGGCAGCCATTTTGCGACTGAGTTGAAAGGCGTAGGGGGAAAGATAAGATAATAATTGTATAAGAGGGTATAGTAGGAACACTGTGGTCTTAGTTTAAGCAGTCTGTACGGTGCAGAGGCAGGGAGTTGCGTAGGCCGTGGAAATCACGTCCGCAGAACAACGGTGCACGGTATTGCGACAAGTTTGCGTAGGCTCTGGAAATCCCGTCGGGAAAACAATGCGCCGTATTGCGGCAAGCAGTGTGTAGGGTGCACACACAGGTAGTGTGAATGTTGCGTAGGCTGTGGAAATCACGTCCGCAAAACAACGATGCGCGGTATTGCGGCAATGTTCAGTAGGCTGTGGAAATCATATCGGGAAAATAACAATGCGCCGTATTGCAGCCTTCCTTTACCTTCCTTTAATATAATGCGCAGTAATGTTTACTTATAATGCAGAGTTCACTTTTATCACGGACAGTGAACAAAATTAAAGTTTAATTGGCTGAGGTATTCCAACAACGAGCTCAATGTTCATTGGCTGCGAACCATTAAAAGTAAAAGTGTTGCCAGCCATTCCCTCCCCCTGCGCGGAGTAGCAAGGACATCTGATTGGCTCACATGTTCCAAGCAGGACCTTCCAGAGGTTAATGTTCATTGGCTGCGAACCATTGAAAGTAGAAGTGTTGCCAGCCATTTCCTCCCCGTCCGCGGAGTAGCAGGGACATCTGATTGGTTGACGTGTTCCAAGCAGGACCTTCCCAAGCTTAATGTTCATTGGCTGTAAACCATTGAAAGTAGAAGTGTTGCCAGCCATTCCCTCCCCTCCGCGGAGCATCAGGGACATCTGATTGGGTAATGTGTTCCAAGCAGGACCTTCCCAAGCTTAATGTTCATTGGCTGTGAAGCATTAAAAGTAGAAGTGTTGGCAGCGATTCCCTCCCCTCTGCGGAACACCATGGACATTTTATTGGCTAAAGTGTTCCGAGTACAAGTTTGCTCATTATTGGCTGGGAACGGTTCACTGTTGTGAAGCGTTTTGTGACGCACTTCAATGGAGTACGGGAAAACAAAGTAGTAGCGGGGAGGGTAGGAACACTATTAACTCTGTAAAGTGGTCACAAGGTGGTGAACAGGGATTGTGAAGGTAAAAATTGTTTTTTATATATTTTAAGGGCCATTTATATAATTGGCGTGGGGTGTACAAATCACGGCGGGAAAATAACAGAGTGTGTTGCGGTCTTCTTTTTATTAAGTTTGCGGGTGGGATACTTCCCAGTAGCACTATTTACTTAGAATGTGGTGTTTACTTTTCTGACGGGGAGGTGTGGTAGCGCAGCAAAAATTTCAGTCTAGGTTTGAAACAGTTTTTATTAAGCAATTACAAATAAACTTTCTTCGAAAACTGAAGCTGTATATATCAAAGAGGTGACAAATAAAAACGCAATTCATAAAATATCCCTTAAGCGTGGCCACACCCTCCCTTTTTTCCTGCTATAGTTTGTAAAAGTGTTGCCCCATATTCTTAATAATATAAGAGGGCATGAGTTACTTTTAGATAAAGTAGAAAAGAAGTGCTACAAGAAACACTCCCGCACTACATCATCTCAGGTCACAAGAACAATAACAAGGAAAAAACTGTTAAACACAAATGACTTTATATTACATAGAAATGTACGCTTCATCATTTTTTACAATTTCTATTCTGTAGAACTCTGGAAAGTTCAGTCGTAGTGCTTAGAGGTCGCTCACTGCTCCGCTAACAGATCACGGACTCCTTTAAGAACATATAGGATAGTAGTAATATATACACTACTATTCCTATCAATTGTATAGGGAGAACGAGAATAGGAACCACAACAGAGAAAAGAGAAATACCAAAAATCATTCAAAAATGTAGGGTTTATCAAAGGCATTCAGTAAGAAAGTGTCTATGCAAACAATCTTTTTAAACTGCAATTTCGAAAAATATTCTCACTGTAAAAATATCTGATCAAGTAAGTTATAAAGGTCAGTAAGCTGTATTTCAGATGGTTTACTCCTGGCGGCGACAAATCTCCAATTCCTGTTGTGTGAAAATATGACACTCTACTACAATATAGAGAGTGACACTGATGCCACACAAAAAGGAAAAGGAAAATAAAGTCATGAACACAAAACAAGATCAACAACGAAATACTTTCCAGCGGTGAATATGTTCAGAGCTTCTTTTATCCGGGACTTCGAAATCTTTCATCTTCGCGCCGACGGGTCATAAACTCCTCTGAGATCATAATGACTGTAAATATTACAATATACATACTCACACTATATGATCCCAAGGGGGAAACAGAGTAAGAACAGGAAGCTGCTGACGTTACATATAAATCTTTAGTCTTCTCGCCGAGGGGTCATAAACTCCTCTGAGATCACAATGACTGTTAATATTTTAATATACATATTCAAAGTATATGATCCCAAGGGGGAAACAGAGTAAGAACCAGAAGCTGCTGACGTTACATATAAATCTTTAGTCTTCACGCCAACGGTTCATAAACTTCTCTGAGATCATAATGGGTGGTTATTATAATATACATAATCAAACTATATGATCCCAAGGGGGAAACAGAGTAAGAACCAGAAGCTGCTGACGTTACATATAAATTTTTAGTCTTCGCGCCGACGGGTCACCAACACCTCTGAGGTCAAGTACAGTGTCAATATTATAATATACAAAGTCACACTATATGATCTCAAAGGAGCCAGAAAAGGAATAATGTTTGCTGTATTCTGTCTGTTTCTGAAAACAAGCTGCTGACGTTACATATAAATGGCAAAAACAACCAATAACACTTTTTTCTAAATACAAATGTTTAAATAGTGACAAATAGCTACGTTTTATAAATATCTACTATGCCATAATCAAACAACTTACAACTCTGGAATATGTTTTGTTGCCACAAAACAAGAATCCGACGCTAGAAAAGGAACGTGCATCACAGAATGGACACGCGTAAATAACTCGCATAAACGAAACTAATCAAACAACGGGTGTGGATTATATACTTTTTGGTTATTGAGTAGTCTATGGAAGGAAGATGCGGCTCCGCCCATTTAGATGTCACGTTTTACAGTTGACACATGCTCACGTTTTCACTGTTTAACTTGTGCACGTGTTGGGAAAAGTTACAAAATGTGAAGCGGTAAAGGTTTCGATTTCGATCCTAACACGTATAAGGTCCTTAATATGTACATACGTTGGAGAGCTTAAAAACTGTTACCCGGCAAACCGTGTCATTTCCATTCTCATTACTACAAACATCTATTAATTGCCGTAATTCTAAATAGAAGACATAAAAAAATAGCGTTCAGAATAGAAAAAAAAAAATACGTGCTAATATTTCTCATCACTATGGTTTTAAATTTAAAAAATGCCAGCATTTGTAAAGCGTACAGCTTCCCCCTAAAAGGTGTGCCGGCGCTCGGGGGCGTCGGGAAGATTAAGCAAAGTTTTGCCCACAGTGACATAGTGGTGGGCTAACGTGCCGCTCGAGCCGGGAATCGAACTGTGAACGCTGTTGTTCGAAGTCAGGTATCATAGCTGCTGCGTCACACATTTTCCACACTTAAATGTTAATTAGTGCTAATTAAGTTTTAAACATTGTTAAATTATAACTTATAACAGACTACTGTTACAGTTAGTTTTTCACTACAAAAAGTATGCACGTCTTTTTAAAATTTACTTGAAAACAATATAGGTTTCAGGGACATTGTAGTTAGAAATTAGCATTTATAAAACCTTTGAAATTCACAGAAAAAACCATAGGTTTTACAGACGTTATAGTTAGAAATTAGCATTTAATTTAAAAACTTTAGAAATTCACTGAAAAAAACCATAGGTTTTAGGGACGTTATAGTTAGTTGGACATTTCACTCATATAAAACCAGAGAAATTCCACCGTTATAGTTAGTTCAGCTAACTATAACTCGCGCACCCGCAATGCACTGCTCATGACGTCACATATTACATCATTCATGACATGGTCAGTGACATCACTGATGACATCACTGATTACATCACCCCGTGACTGTGTGTTTCTGTAATTTTTAAATATGTTTTATATATATTCCTAGGTGTATTGAAGAATAAGTGGGTGTATAAGTGTCTGGATGGAGGATTTAGTAGGAGGGTGACTGACTGTATAAGTGAGTGATTAAATGTGTCTTACTGAATGCATGGGTTAGTGACTAAACTGTGTGAATGTCGGTATCAGTCTGTCTGTTGTTGTGCAAGCTGCTGCATGGGTTGTTCAGTAGCTATATGAGTGTCTATATAGGTTATTGATTGGTTGTTTGAGTATTTTTTGGGGGAGATTGAGTGTGTGTGTGGGTGGGTCTGAGGTGTGTGACTCTGTGCATAGATGTGTGAGTGGTTGATTCACTGGATGTATGGGTTCAACAGTGCATGTGGAAACACATGTATGGGTGCGTGAGTGTGTGTATCGGTGTGTTGGTGAGTGAATGGATGTCTCAGTGGTACATGTCCAAGTAACTACATATGTAAAAGGCAGTGTATGTGAGAGTTGAAGTATATAAAGGACTCTACATGATAGTTGGTGATTTTGAGACTGGCTGTATAGATGAGTCTGTACTTCTATCACTGATTATATAATAGAGTAAGTATGCGTTAGTATCTGTATGAATAAGTGAGGTGGTGTGTGTATAATTGTATAGGTGAGTAAATGGGACTTTGAAAGATTCTTTGCATGACTAAGTAGGTGCGTGAGTAACTGCATGGATGAGTGGCGGTGTGTGATTGTCTGTATAGGTGTATGAGTGCATATGATAGTGTTGTATTTATGAGTGACTGCATGTATGAGTGATTGTATGGATGAATGAGTAGATGTGTGTGTCGACCTAGCAATCAGTGAGTGCGTATTTAGTAACTGGTATTGGTGTGTTAACGATTTTGAAAATGGTTGTCTGTATTTTACAGTGGGTGTATTAAAGGTTATATTAGAGTGTGAGGAGATGCATCAGTTTTTCACGTGGATGATGTCATCAGTGATGTCATCAGTGATGTCACTGACCATGTCATGAATGATATAATATGTGACATCATGAGCAGTGCATTGCAGGTGCGCGAGTTATAGTTAGCTGAACTAACTATAACAGTGGAATTTCTCTGGTTTTATATGAGTGAAATGTCCAACAAACTATAACGTCCCTAAAACCTATGGTTTTTTTCAGTGAATTTCTAAAGTTTTTTAAATGCTAATTTCTAACTATAACGTCTGTAAAACCTATGGTTTTTTCTGTGAATATATATATATATATTATCTACTGGCGGTCGTCAGTAGATAGTTATAGTTAGGACCTTTATCCATAGGAAATCCGCAACATTCTAGTCCCAATAAGTTTGGCGTCGTTTGATGAATCATCGCGAAATTTTCAAAACTAGTGGGGCGCTCCGGTCCGCTCCTGTCTTGAAAGTTTCGGGGTGATTCATCAAGCGGGGGCCGCGGAAAAAGGGGGGTCCCAAAACGTGTTTTCTCCATGTTAATTCCCATAGGAAATTTTAGCCACGGCTACAGCCCGAACTGCTGAACGGAATTACACCAAATTTTGCAAAAAGGTAGCGCTTGGTTCAGAAAGCGACCTTTTTTAAATGGTGTAAATCCGTTCAGTAGTTGCGGAGAAATTAAAAAATTAAGAGTGAAAAAATCCATTTCCCATAGGAAACTTTATGCAAGGCTACAGCCAAAACTGCTGAACGGAATTACACCAAATTTGGCAAAAAGGTAGTGCTTGGTTCAGAAAGCACTCTTTTTAAAAATGGTGTAAATCCGTTCAGTAGTTGCTGAGAAAATCCAAAATAAAAGTTTCGATATCTATGGCCGCGGTGGATCCGCGCACCCTCCCGATCACGAGCTGCATGCTAATTGGCTGTCAACACTCCAAACCAGGAAGTTTTGACAGCCATCTTGTTCCTCGGTAGAACCGAGGAACAAGAAACCATTAAAACAACTGCGTAAAACGCAAAAAGGGGGCAGGGTAGAAACACCCTGACCCTCTAGGCCTGCTCAGAGGGTCCTATAAGGATCCCGCCGAGAAAAAAAACGAAGCGCGGTCTCCGCGCTTCGTGGATTAATTGGCCCCCGGGTGGGCCAAGTCCCGGGGGCATGGGGGTTTATTTAATAATATGGGGGGCCTCTAAGGCCCCCCAAGCCCCGGGGACTGCCACCCCCTGGGGCTTTAAAACAATAATGGTGCGGGAGGGCTCTTGGCCCTCCCGCAGCCCCGGGGACCGCCACCCCCCGGGGCTTCTTTTTTAAAAATAATACACCTGTGTGGGGGGGCTCGAGCCCCCCACACGCCCCGGGGACCGCCACCTCCCCGGGGCACTAAAAAAAAAATGCTAATTTGGGGGTCCACCACCTCCCGGGGGCTGTGCATGTGAAGGGAGGGGGGCCGTGCTCCTGGAGCCCTTGATGGCCCTGGGGACCGCCACCCCCCACGGCCGGCTCCTGCAGTGTCCCAGGGTGCCTACCCCCGGGACACTGTAGTTTGCATTGACAGGACTGGAGCCTCGCGGCTCCCGTCCTGTCATTGCAAACTGCTTTGGATATTGGAAGAGAGAGCAGGAAACCTGCTCTCTCTTCCAATATCCAAAGCACATTGCTTTTCCACATGGGGAGCTGCATGTTAGCAGCTCCCCATGTGGAAAAGCAATTCCGGCTCCCGCAGGAGGCGGGGAGCCGGCAGGGTCCATGGGGGAGTTGGGGTCCCCCCACAGACCCCAAAGGATAGGGCCAGCCCTGGGGGATGGGGTCCCCGGGGCAAGTAGTGGCCCGGGAGGGGGGCCACGCAGCCCCCCTCTCCAAAAATAATTAAATTTAAAAAAAAATTTTTTTTAATAAAGGTTGGCCCCGGGGGATGGGGTCCCCGGGGCCATAAGTGGCCTGAGGAGGGGGGCAACGCAGCCCCCCTCCATCAGTTAAAAAAAAAAAAAAAAGGCCAAGCCCCGGGGGATGGGGTCCCCGGGGCCGATTAAGGCCTGGGGAGGGGGGCCACGCGGACCCCTTCCAAATTTTTTATTTAAAAAAAAAAATATTAGGGGGCAGGCCCTGGGGGATGGGGTCCCCAGGGCCAATAAATTAGAAAAAGAAGGGGGCCACACAGTCCCCCTTCTTAAAAAAAAAAAAAAAAAAAAAGACCGGCATCGGCCGGAGGCCCGCCCCCTTCTTTCAGCACTCTGCAAACGCGCCCCCTGGTGCGTTTGCAGATGGGGAACGAATTCTCCTTGAATACTGGGGGTCCCTGGGGGCCAACTAGCCCACCAGGAACCTCCAGTATGCGCCAGGGGGCTGCGTTGCAGAGAGGTGTGCAGAGGCCACACCCCTTTTTACACCTCTCTGCAACGCAGCTCTGTGGCGCTTACTGGAGGTACCTGGTGGGCTAGTTGGACCCCAGGGACCCTCAGGATTCAAGGGGACTTAATCCCCCAACTTAAAACGTGCCACGGGGCGTGTTTGCACAGTGGTGAAGGGAGGGGGCGGGGCTTCAGGTGACATGTGTGCAAACAGGCCCCGTGGTGTGTTTTAAGATGGGGAATTAAATCCCCTTCAATCCTGAGGGTCCCTGAGGGCCAACTAGACCACCAGGTACCTCCAGTAAGCGCCACGGAGCTGCGTTGCAGAGTGTTGTAAAAGGGGCGTGGCCTCTGAACACCACTCTACAACGCAGCTCTCTGGCGCATACTGGAGGTATCTGGTGGGCTAGTTGGCCCCTAGGGACCCTCGGGATTGAGGAGGAATTAATTCTCCAACTTAAAACGCGCCACAGGGCGTGTTTGCAGACATGTCACCTCAGGCCCCACCCCCTTCCTTCACCATTGTGCAAATATTCCTCTAAAATCAGCCGAACTACGTATTCCGATTTACTCACCTGTTATCAGGAGAGACCTCAGTGCTGCATCTTTGAGCCCAGTACTGACCCTGAAAAGTAATTTTAACCGTACTTACCAGTAACTTGAATTTCCTTCCATAGGCTAACATTGACTGGTTTCACTTGGAAATTCTTCTAAGTGTGGAGTTTTGGAACTTTATAATATTCCTCTAAAATCAGCCGAACTACGAATTCCGATTTACTCACCTGTTATCAGGAGAGACCACAGTGCTGCATCTTTGAGCCCAGTACTAATCCTGAAAAGTAATTTTAACCGTACTTACCAGTAACTTGAATTTTCTTCCATAGGATATCATTGCCTGCTTTTTGTTGAAAAAGTTTCTAAGTATCGATTTTTGAAACATACAAATATTCCTCTAAAATCAGCCGAACTACGAATTCCGATTTACTCACCTGTTATCAGGAGAGACCACAGTGCTGCATCTTTGAGCCCAGTACAGATCCTGAAAAGTAATTCTAACTGTACTTAACAGTAACTTGAATTTCCTTCCATAGGCTAACATTGACTGGTTTCACTTGGAAATTCTTCTAAGTGTTGAGTTTTGGAACTTTATAATATTCCTCTAAAATCAGCTGAACTACGAATTCCAATTTACTCACCTGTTATCAGAAGAGACCTCAGTGCTGCATCTTTCAGCCCAGTACAGATCCTGAAAAGTAATTCTAACCGTACTTACCAGTAACTTGAATTTCCTTCCATAGGCTAACATTGACTGGTTTCACTTGGAAATTCTTCTAAGTGTGGAGTTTTGGAACTTTATAATAGTCCTCTAAAATCAGCCGAACTACAAATTCCGATTTACTCACCTGTTATCAGGAGAGAACCCAGTGCTGCATCTTTTAGCCCAGCACTGACCCTGAAAAGTAATTCTAACCGTACTTACCAGTAACTTGTATTTCCTTCCATAGGAATCCATTGTCTGGTTTTCAGCAGAAAAGTTTCAAAGTGTCGATTTTCACAAACTACAAATATTCCTTAAAAATAGCCTGTATGACTTAAACGCATTCTTTCAACTGTTTACAGGAGATGCACCAGTGCTGGATCCAGGATCCACCACTGAGTAAGAAAAAGTAACGAAAACACTACTTACCTGCTAAGTGAATTTCCTCCCATAGGATAACATTGGTGATTCTATGTGAAAAAGTTTCCAAGTGTCAACTTTTAAAATACAATAATATTCCTTAAAAATCACTACTGTAACCAAAACGCTTTTACTCAACTGTTTACAGGAGATGTCCCAGGACTGAATCTAGGATCCAGTCCTGTGGTTAGAAAAGTAATCCATAAAGTAACTAATTGCACTTAACTAGAAATTCACATTGAGCTCAATGTTGCATTGTTTTTGAAATTGTGTTGCCCATTGCAACAACTGTAACTACTGTACTTAAAAGTCTATTGCCTATTTGCAAAGTATTTAAACTAAAGTAATTCATTCTGAGAAAGTATATTTTGTAATGTAATGTATAATGTAATTACAATGTAATTTAAAAAATAAAATATCTAAAAATAAATAGTTTAAAAAAATGTTGTAAATCAGTATCAAAAAAATAAATATAACAATTAATACATTTAAAAATTGTCATTTACAAAACCTTTGAAATTCACTGAAAAAAACCATAGGTTTTAGGGGCGTTATAGCTAGAAATTAGCATTTAAAAAAACCTTTGAAATTCACTGAAAAAACCATAGGTTTCAGGCACGTTATAGTTAGAAATTAGCATTTAAAAAACCTTTGAAATTCACTGAAAAAACCATAGGTTTCAGACACGTTATAGTTAGAAATTAGCATTTAAAAAACCTTTGAAATTCACTGAAAAAACCATAGGTTTTAGGGACAGTTATAGTTAGTTGGACATTTCACTCGTACAAAACCCGTGAAATTCCCCGTTATAGTTAGTTCAGCTAACTATAACTCGCGCCCCCGCAATGCACTGCTGATGACGTCACATATTACATCACTCATGACATGGTCAGTGACATCACTGATGACATTACTGATGACATCATCCACGTGATAATCTGATGCACCTCCTCACACCCTAATATAACCTTTGATACACCCACTCTAAATTACAGACTGCCATTCGCAAAACCATAGACACTCCAACACCAATAACTACATACCCACTCACTGATTCTTAGGTCTACACACACACATCCACTCACTCACCTGTACAGTCACTCATACTTACGGTCACTCAGTACAGGACTATCATATGCACTCATACTCCTATATAGACACTCAAACACCGCCACTCATCCATAGAGGTACTCACACACCTAGTCAGTCATGCAAATAATTAAACACACTGCCATTTACTCACCTATACAGTTATACACACACCAGCTCACTTATTCATACAAATACTAGCACATTCTTACGCTCTTATACAATCACTGATACAAGCACACACTCATCCATACAGTCACTCTCACAATCACACACTCTCGCTTATAGCTATTTATATACTCCAACACACATATATACTGCCTTTCACATATGTAGTTACTCACACATGTACCACTGGGACATACATTCACTCACTAACACACTCTTACACACACTTACCCACCCATACAGTCTATCACAGATGCACTCTTGAAACCATCCACCCAGTGAATCACCCACTCACACATCTACGCACAGTCGCACATACCCCACCCACACAAACACTCAGGCACCCATACAGATACTCAGAGAACCAATCAATAACTCATATAGACACTCATGTAGCTATTCACAAACCCATGCAGCCACTTACACAGCAACAGACAGACGGATACAGACATTCACCCAGTTTAGTCACTAACCCATGCATTCAGTAAGATACGTCTAATCACTCACTTATAGAGTTAGTCACGCACCTACTAAATCATCCATACAGACACTTATACACCCACTCATTCTTCAATACGCCTTTCCCTATATATATTAAAAATATTTAAACTTTACAGAAACACACAGTCACTGGATGATGTCATCAGTGATGTCATTTGAGATGTCATCAGTGATGTCATCAGTGATGTCACTGACCATGTCATGAGTGATGTAATATGTGACGTCATCAGCAGTGCATTGCGGGGGCGCGAGTCGACTCTGGTAGGTTTTGAAATGGGATTATAATGTACCAATCTTCGTTTTTGTTGAAATGATCTGTGCTCAACTTGTGGGCAATAATACAATGGACATATGGAGGGTTAAAATTAGGAATATCAGTGTGTGTGGCATTGAGTAGATAATTAGGTCATTGGTAAAAGGACAGAAAGATAATATAAGTGAATGATGCTAGTTTTCTCTTTTTTAATAAATATATTCAACTGTGAGGTTTTAAACGAGAGCCTTGTCAATATTGTGTTCAGGCAATTTTTCTCATATGTGTTTTTATGTTATGCTTTTATTACATGTATATAATGAACTATAAGCTTAGTAATATGCATTGCAATAAAGTAAACTATATTTTAATTTTTTTAAACATTGTTTTACAGCCCTGATGAAGTTCTTGGCATAGAACGAAACGCGTTGGCTGTTGTGGCTGTTTGCTGTACACTTGTCAACATTGTAAAGAAGAATAAAGATTTTTTTGTTATCTCAATACTGGATGGACATTTGTATATGTACTTTTATATGGACTTGCTTGTAAGGTGGTGCAACCTGCAGCTGTTACAATTGTATTTTTGGTTTTTCTAACCGCCCCTAGAGGAACGGCAGGGGTAGTAGAGTTGCACACGATGCGAGTATAAGGCTCTGTGTTAGATTCAAACTATTGGGAAGGAGATATAAGGTGGATGGTGCATCACAAAAACCGGGGAGTTTTTGTACAGGTTGGCTGTTTCCTTGTTGCTTTAGAGATGTTTCCATTACTTCAAGTTTCAATTGGACAGTGCATATTTCCTTAATCTGCTCATTATCTGCCACGTATCTCAACAAGATTTCTCCGGCTGCACTGTTGTTTCGTCTCTTTGGTGGTTAATTACAAGACACTCCGTACCATCGAGTTTCTACAAGACTGCTTCTGTATATGTAATCAGCATCCCGTGTGGACAGTTGAAGTATTACTTAACCAGTCTGTTTCTTACTTTCTACAGCACTCCTTGTGGCCAGTTTTGTCAGCGCTTCTGGACAAATTTTATTTTTCATCATTTTTTTTCTCTTTGCCTCAAACTGTTGGTCACACAGAACTTTATTGATCTTTAATACTTTCTGCACAACGTTTACGCTAATTTTTTTTCTTCCTGCTTTCTTCTCTTTCTTTTTTCTCTTTTAAGAATTTCTTTCTCCATGTTCTCACTAACTTTAATTACTTTGCAGGTATCATCTTAATTATTTTTGTGTATTTTGCCATTGCACACACACAATAATGCAAACAGTCACTCCTCCTACTCCTTTTCTACAAGAACCAGGTGAACCACCTTTGAAATGGCGTTTATGGTACAGATCTTTTAATGCCTATTTAGGTGCCATTAATGATCTTAAGTTTAAAGCAGATAGAAAACGCAGCTTATTGTACTATTACCTTGGTGTTGAGGGTCAAAATGTATTCGATCACTTACCAGAATACACAGGTCATGACAGCGAAGATCTTGTTGAATTTCAGTTAGCTGTAAAACAATTAAGTATATATTTTGAAGGAAAAGTTAACCTAGTTGTACACAGGCACAAGTTTTTTACGCGTGTGCAAGGTCCTAACAAGTCAATTGATTCTTATGTGACTGCCCTAAAGATGTTAGCGGGGTATTGTGATTTCGAAAGTTTTACTTCACAACTCATTAGAGACCAAATTGTTTGCAGATGCTACTCTAAAAAGATTCAACAAAAGTTATTATCTTGTAAAAATCCATCATTAGATGAGGCTATTGATATCGTCAAAAGCATCGAGAGTTCACAGCTTGACGCAAAGCAGTTAGAAGTTGCTGCACCTATTACTGGCGTAGCGGTTGTTAATTCAGCCACCAACATTTCTCAATTTGGCAGCTCCACCAGTTCAAATTCAAAAGGAGTTGATCATAGAGAAGCTAGCAATAAAGGAGGCAAAAGTACTACTTCTGCACATTATTTTCCTAAATTGCAATGCTTTAGATGTGGTTCACCTACCCATGTTTCTAACTACAAAAATTGCCCTGCAGCATTACAAGAATGCTGGAAATGTAAAAAGTTGGGCATTTTGGCAAAGTGTGTAGACGTGGCAGACGTATACCTGTCAGGAATGTTCAAGATTTTACACCTTCTCAGGAACAAGACACACTTGGAAAAAAAGTAGAAGAATTATTACTATTTGTGGATTCTGTGGAGGTCAATAATGTTCAAACTAGCAAAGACATTAGCGATCACTTGTACAAATTGAAATTGAAGGACGTGTTATTCCTCTACTCATTGATTCTGGTGCTAGGATCACTATCATTTCCATTGACAGATACAAAGAACTGTGGTCTCACAAAGTGTTATTACCCCCTGATGTTATTACTACTGCTTTCGAGGGAAGCATAATTGAATTAGGTGGGTACTTTTGGGCAGATATCAATATTCTAAATGAAAACCATTCACGGTAAAGTTTATGTAGTCTTTAAGGGTATCAATGTGTTAGGGTGGTGGCATCAAGCTGAATTTGGCATGATTATCAAACCCGGTCAGAAAAATCCTGTGTCTTTAGTTAGTTCAGTGTGTGACCAGGTGCCTTGGAAAAAGAAGTTTTATTCTGTTTTTGATGAAAGCATTGGTCAGATCAAGAATTTTACCCACTTTATTAAGGTTAAAGAAGATGTACCCCCTGTTAAGGCCAAACTTCGCAATGTTCCCGACAGTGTCAGGAGTGAGCTGTCTACAATGTTAATCAAAATGCAAAATGAGGGAATTATTGAAAAATTGAATGCTACTTTATGGTTATCTCCCATCGTTCTTGCCATGAAGAAATCTGGTGAATTACGTCTTTGCGTAGACTTGAGATCTCTCAACAACGCCATCTGGGTTAAAGGTTTTTCCCTTCCACGCATTGATGATTTAATCACTGCTGTTGGTCAATCCAAGTGATTTTCAAAATTTGACTTGCGGGCAGCCTACCATCAGGTGGTTTTAGATGAGCGTTCTCGTCATTTAACAGCTTTTGTTACACCTGATGGTACCTTTCAGTTCTGTCGCATGCCATTTGGATTGGCCTCAGCAGCTTCCGTGTTCCAAAAGGTCATGACCAACATGCTCAAGGATGTTTCCAATGTTGTGATATTTCAAGATGACATATTGGTGCACACCAACACACAAGAAAGACACAATGAGGTTATTGAACAGGTACTTACCATCTTACAAATGAACGGTGTAACCCTTAGAGAAGACAAGTGCATTTTTGCTGTGAATGAAATTGAATACTTAGGTCACATCCTGTCAGAGAAGGGTATCAAACCAAAACCCAGTATTGTTGAAGGAATTATCATTGCTCCTCACCCCACTATCAAAGAACAACTAAGGTCTTTTATGGGCCTGTGTGAGTTTTATTCTAAATTCATAAGGAACTATGCTGATTTCACAGAATGTTTTAGAGGTCTTTTAAAGAAAAATGCAGATTTTATTTGGACTTCTACTTGTCAAGAGCATTTTCAACTCATTAAGACAAGCATTTTGTCTGCTCCAGCTCTTCAATCCTATGTTGAAGGTCGAGACACTTATATTACTGTGGATGCAAGTTCTTATGGCATGGGTGTGGTGCTATCTCAAATTGTGGGGAACAATGAAGTAACAGTTGGCTTTGCTTCAAGGAGAATGAAGGAGGTGGAACTCAGATACTCTGTTATTGAAAAAGAAATGGTTGCCTGTGTGTAGGGTATTGAGAAGTTCAAGTCTTATGTGTGGGGAAGGAAGTTTTATCTCAGAACAGATCATAAACCTCTGGTGGACATTCTGTCAGGCAACAAAATTAAGAAAAGTACAGCCAGATTGGCACGTCTGTCTACCAAATTACTCGAATTCAATTTTTCAGTACTCCACATTGCAGGTGGTAAAATCATTAAAGCAGACTTCTTATCTAGACTGCCTGTAGAGGACAGCAGTGATCATTCTAGGGAATATGTAGATGTGGAAGAGTGCATTATCGCTAGTGTCGAGGACACTGTAATTTGTCCCGATATAAGTGAATGGCTATGTGAGTTAAAGGCTGATCCTATTTTAAAACAAGTTATGAATTTGGTGATCTCTGGTTGGCCTAAGGGGAAGTCCATTGATATCGATTTACAACTTTTTTGTAAGGTGGCTGATTAACTTTCGATTGAGAACAACTTACTTGTCAGGGATGGGAGGTTAATTCCTCCAAAGTGTTTTAGAATTAAAATTCTTGAAACTGCTCATATAGGTCATTTGGGTATGCCTGCCACCAAACGCAAGATCCGCAACAATATTTGGAGGCCCAGTGTTGATCGAGAAGTGGAGGCGTTGGTAAGCGAGTGTGTGCAATGATCATACAATGACAACCACTCCTGTTACTATGCCTGTTCCTTGTCCAACCAGAGTGTGGCAGAGGGTAGCTATTGACTTTTTGGGACCCTTTCATGTTTTACCCAACAACATGAAATACTTTATTGTTTTGTTAGATCATTTGTCTAGATGGGTGGAAGTGAGAGGAGTTTCTGAACCCAACACTAAGTCTGTCATTCGATTTCTTCAAGATGTTTTCACTAGGGAAGGTATCCCCGAAGAATTACTATCTGATAATGGTGTACAATTTACTTCAGTTGGTATGCAAGAGTTTTTTACCAAAACTGATGTTAGACACTTACGCACCCCACTTTATCATCCCCAGGCCAATGGAAAAGTTGAAAGATTCAACAGAGTGCTGGTTGAATGCATTCAGAGTGCGGTTAAGTCAAAGGTTGATTGTGAAACTGCTGTCAGAGATGTGGTATGGGCTTATCGAACTACACCACACTCGATTTCTGGTGCTATCCCCTTTGAATTGATGAGAGGTAGGAAGGTGAGTTCGACTTTGAACCCCTTTTGGAAGATCAAGGCCTTGGGTAGTGATTGTAATGTGTTGGAGGAAGCAAAGAAAGCTAAATTTGTTTGTGATGATTTCAGTCACAGAAGATGTGAAAAAGAGACTGGTCGTTGTAAAAGAAAAACTGTAAATTTTGCTGTTGGCGAATGGGTGCGTGTCAAAGAACCATTGTTGTTACAAAAGGGTTTTTCCAAATTCAGGGACCCTGCATGTATTGCAGAAATTAAAGGTCAAGCTGTTAAATTGAACAATGGTCAATGGTGGAACATGTCCCGTTTAGCTAAAACTAAAAGAAAGGTATTCGTTGACACCCAAAAAGGGTATGGTGATGGCTCACGTATATTTCAAACCAGTGCAAGAGTCAGGTATATGCCCACAACATTTTATGATTTCGTTGTCACGTAATAATGTTTTTTTGGGGGTTAAAAAAGGGAGATATGTGGTGTCTCCACTTTATCTCTTTTATTATCTCTGTTTTTTCCTAGGGTTTAGAATGTTTATATATCTTTGTTCTATTGGAACGGTTACTATGTCATGCTCTTAGAATGTTATCTTTTGTACTGTGGAGCTGTTGATGCCTGTCCCTTGGGCCCTCAGGAACGCTGTACTCTCTTTCTGAATAAATTTCTTTTCATCAAACTACTGTGTCCGTGTATGGATGGACTTTCCACAAGCATGTAGAGTAACTGTAGATCAGAAAAAGCCAGTGCTGAGCCTGCAGTGAACTCTTTTACTAACTGACTGAATACTTGTTGAAATTGTAGTCATTCTTAAACCAAAAGACCGAAGCATATTGTAGTATGGCGTGTCAGGTTTCTTTGCACATTTCTCCTTATTTCTAGTATTATTTGCCCAGAGGAATTTAAAACTATCAGAGAGTCTAAAAAAATGTTTACTTGAATCGTTGTCTTTGTCCACAGAAACCGTACGTAACTTTTGGCAAAGATAAACTGCCCTGATGCCTTAAAATAATGTTAGTGCCTAGTAAAAGTGTGCACAGGAGCCAAAGTAGCAAACTTGCAGCTTTCCACCCGAGAAATGTGTTCAATAATAGGAGAGCCTAATAAAGATGGAGTAGTAAACATTAGGGCTAGAAAACATGGAATCATTTGGCATATCATAGCCAAAATAAATGTAGTGACCACTCCATGATGGCATCCTGGGGAGAGCCTTCCCATTGTCCGTGCCACCTAATTTATAAACTATTCATTATACACATTTCTTAACGTTGGTAATTGTAATTGTTGTAGATTTTTTAAATACATTTCTGGATCTACAAGCACATCTTGGGTCTGCGTGCAATTAAGTCTCAAACTGGCGTTCATGAACGAGTGATGCATTTAATATGAGGTTTAGTTGTAGTTCCAGTCCGGTGCAGATAGGGATTTTATAGACCTCAAAATTAGGCATCAAAATGTGCTCCAATGTGTTTACATTGTCAATATTTTTGCATTTTATTTACGGTATTTTAGGTGTTGCATTTGAACGGAGGGTTTAATATTGGAGTGTTATTAGTCTTTCCCACACGCTTGTATTAAACATGTTAATTACAATGTGCGCAGATCATAAGATTGCTTTAACAAAAAGAGTTTTAAAAAAATTGACACACTGTGCTTTGTTAATTCACGAATACATTATAATTGAATATAAATTGTTTCCAGATATCCATAGATATTAATTTTGCGCAGATTTTTCATTCAGTGAATTTAGCAATTCTTAACCATATGTAGCCTTTTAGTTTTTTCAATGCGGTTTTGTGTTTGGAATATATGCTGTAGTGTATAATGTATATTGCTGTGTGGAATTGTCTTCTCTATTGCAGGTGCATAAGGACTATATCATTATTCTGGAGAAAAAAATGTTTTTTTGGGTACTTTCACCTTTTATTTTGCAGTTATTTTTGGAGTGTGGCAATACATTTAGGGCGAAGGACTATTTTTTTCTGGCAGATGACTAGAAATTGTAAGTTTCCTGTCCCTACTCATGGATTTCAGTCACTAGCCCCATCCTCGCACCTACTAAAGACATTTATGCTGCTACTGCTCAACTGATAATGTTCAGTTAAAACATAAATAGTCTAGCCAGGGCTAGTACTTTGTAGGTAGTGTGGTGGTGTTGTACTGTGGCAAATTGGGAAGTTAATACTTGCACCTTCATAAGGCCTGCTCATCACCACTAGGTTTACTACAGAACACATCACTGTTTGAATGCAGTGATTCAGCAGCTCCGAAGGTGGTGAGGCTACAACAGGAAAACGTTGCCAGAGGTTATTAAAGGACTAGCAAAGTCAAAAAATTCTTAAAAAGTACATATACATTTCACTTAATCATAATGAAATAAGTAATATAACACAATATAACATAGCATAACAATACATTACTAAAACATTCTGCAGTACACATAGACAGAGGAAAATGCCTCAAGAGATTGTTTTAGTCCAGAAAGGTGCCCCATCCTGCACAAAAACAATCCTGCTTGCAATGCAGGCAACCCTGTACCATGGTGCAAGAGTGCCTGCATTGGCGCTAGGCAGCACATTGTGCGCCAGCCCTGGGAAAAGGCAGTAATGTGCTGGATAATGTTAAATATGAAGCATTTCTGCCCTTTCTGTATCACGCAGCGCAGCAAGATGACTCGCTTGGCTGCATCAATTCTTGATAAATAGGGCCCCTAATATACAGCTGCTGAAAAAATTATAAATCCACTATTTTTAGACATTAATACAACTAAAAAGAAACATTTCAACAATTTCATAATTAATAAATTAGACTATTAAAACACAAATAAAAAAATTATAAACATATATAATCCAGCACACTAAAATAAATTACATACAAAATGGCACTTACAAACAATATAACAAACAACATTTTTTAAATCAATATTTTTTACAATATTTAAAACAACATAAAACTATATTCTTACCTTCGATATTCATGACACAATATTTTTGTATCATGATATTTTTTATTCAATATTTTCTCCAAACATCTTCTGTAATACCAACTTAATCATAGGCAGCCTTTAAGTTCCTTCAGCATGGTAGGTCTTGACCAGATTTGAAGCACTTCCACTTAATCATTAGATGTTTCTTCAGCTAAGAAAATGTGTCCATTTTATTTGACAATTCTTCTGCAAAACTGACAACAATTCACGACTGATTTTAATCCTTGTGCTATCCTTCTGTCTATCAGTTTCAACTATGCAATGTTAAGTTTCTCCTGAGTGTTTCCAAACAATATACCATCATCATGGTACACCAACATCAACACAACATTCTTGTCTCAAACAGTCTTTTCCAAGAAACCATGGAATGTTGCTAGGGCTCTTGATAAGCCTATAGCATGCAACTGGATTTCTAAAATCCGAGCAGACAAATGATTGCAATCTTCTCTTTATCTTGTGGACTAGTGGAGATTTGGTAATGTCCACTTCTTAGGTTTAACAAATAAAAACATTTACTTTTCGTGAGACAGTTCAATGGTTCATCAAGTCTTGAAGTTGTTCGGCTGTTCAATTCACAGTAATCAACGTGTGCTCTCACATCACTATTCTTCTCCCAAAAATGACAAATGAGGAAGTGTACAGATTTATGGATTCCTTTATGATTACATTATTCAGTAATTCAGTGATATTTCTCACATTTACCACATCTGGAGATGCCCTACACATCGTCCACATGTGGAGATGCGCTACAGCATGTTTGATCCCTCAATGGTGTATTGCCAGCAATCAGTGGCGGCTCCTGATCCCTGAAGGTGGTGGGCATAAAAATTGACATGGGTTCACCCTATATATTAAGAATGACCTCCATTGTGCCAATGCCAGAATTTTGGTATCAGTACACGATTATGCCATGAATTACATATAATATGTCAGTACCAGAGTTTTACCATTGATACCACCCATATACTATGGGTCATCCATATGTCAGAAATTGCCCCCAGTAAGTCAGAGATACTATTTTCTCGTGGTTTCCATCCCCCAACCAGACCTCCTACCCCCAAACACCATCATTTTTGCCATAGGTTCCCCCATATGGCAACAATTACTACCAGTATATCAGGGCTTACATTTTTTAATGGATGCCCTCCCTTATGCCAAGAATTACCTCCAACATGCCAGCGACAGCAGGTTGTCTTGAGATTCCCCAGTACCCAAGAATTATCTTGAGTATGCTATGACCAGCAGCAAACTCACAAGCATTTCACATGCTAACAAACACACTCTTACTCGCTTACACTCACTCTCGCTTAAACTTACTCTTTCTCATTCACTCTTTTCCCCCCTCACTCTAACTCACACTTTGGAACTCTTTCTGATTCATACTCACTCCCACTTATTGTCACTCACACACTAATGTACCCATACACTCACACTCACTGAACCTTACAAATACTGATGTACCGGGCTCTAATTTAAACTCTTGGTATACAGGTGCTCTGCTTTAATAAATAGCTTTCATTAGACTCCTCAGGCTTCTGGACTCTGGTACAGCTGCACCTGCTGCACCATTTATAGCAGCACCCCTGACACTTCCACTCCCTCTTGCTCTAAAATCCCCCTCACTCACTCATTCTAAAACACTCACACTGCTTTACTTACTCCCTTGTCATTGTTTTCAGTTATTCCTCCTCACCTTCACACTCACTCACTGATTCTCATGCTCTTTCACTCTCATTGACACTCTCAAACAAACTAAACTAAAAAATGCACTGTCGCTCAATCTCATTCTCCCACAATCACTCACAAACCACAGTAAACAGTTGTAAGGATCCTGTTCCTGCTGCTCTCTGTGGCTCCTCATTGGCCTCTGCGATGCACTGATGTGCATCCTGACAGCCACATTTTAGCAGACCACTGTGCTGCCTGACGCAAGTGCAGTATGTCTTCTAAATAAAATGGATTGCGTCTGTGTGGGGGGATTGTAGTAAAACTATGCCCTTCACATGCGCAATCCAGATATTCTGGTGAGTTCCGTGTTTTTAAACAACACTCAGTAGATGGATCGTTGTTCAGCCCCCTCAGGCACGTCCTCCACCTCCTCTTATCAGGAGTTTGGAGCAGAGGCCAAGAGGGCTGATCTGTGTACTGGCAGTGTTCATGTAAACACGACTTTCCACACTACTAAGTTAAATAATTAGCAGTTCAGGCAAAGGCTCACAGCATAATGTGAAGCCTCACAGTTTACAAGGCGGCACCCTAAAGACCCTGAAGAGGAACCACCACTGTCAGCAATCCAGTGTTTTGTTCCAACCCAGAACCTTCTTCAACATCCCACTCTTGTTTTGAGAATACATCAGTTCTGTGCAATGTGTTAGCGCTCAAATGTTCTTAGTCCAGTTCAGATAATGATGCATCTTCAAAATTTGCACTTTAAACTATCAATCATAGGAACACTGACAAATAAACCTAGTTTTAGCATTTAGATGAAACTCAGCTATCATGGTTCCTCCAGTCAGAGTGATGTCATGGTTGGTACCAGTCGTCATAAGAACACAAATGGACCACCATCATTCCTTCTTGGGAGATAAAAATTACTTCACCAGTAATCATGGCAAAGTATCTCCTTTGGGTGCTTCAGTTACCAACTGTTTGCTCTCCTGACGGACAAGACTAAGGGCCAGATGTACGATGCATTTTAGCGTGCGCAAACGGGTCTTAGACCCATTTGCGCACGCTAAAATGCATGGGCCCATGTACAAACAGTATTTTGCGACTCGCAAATAAATTGTGACTCGCAAAATACTGTTTTGCGACTCGCTATTAGGAAGGGGCGGAATGCGGTCGCAAAACACTCGCAAATTACCACCTACTTCAAGTAGGTGGTAATGCATTTGCAAATGGGAAGGGGTCCCCAGGGGACCCCTTCCCCTTTGCAAATGCGTGCAATATTATTTTTAGTGGCAGGCAGTGGTCCCAGGGACCACTGCCTGCCCTTAAAAAATGAAACGAAAACGTTTCATTTTTTTTTTAAATGCATCCCGTTTTCATGTAAGGAAAACGGGATGCATTTTAAAAAAAGCTGCTTTATTTAAAAGCAGTCCCAGACATGGTGGTCTGCTGAGCCCAGCAGGCCACCATCCCTGGGAGGGCCTGTCATTCCCAGTGGGCTCGCAAATTGCGAGAGGCTCATCAATATTCATGAACCTCGCAATTTGCAACCCCATTGGGAATCGCAAACAGTGTTAAACACACTGTTGCACAGTCCAAATTGAGACTCGCAATTTGCGACTCGCAATTGAGCGTAAATTGTGAGTCGCAATTTGGAATGGTCGTACATCTGGCCCTAAATTCTTACCAGCAGCATCATCTGAGTCTTATGTGACTTTTTCAGTCAAAGTGTTCCCCACTGCTTCTTTAGGTTCTTCTGTGGGTTCCTTCTCTTTCTTCACATTTGCCTGTTGACATAAATGATGCATGTCAAAGTATGGGCATAGTCAAGCACAGGGTTTTTTTCTGCACAATTACGCTAAAGTTCCAAATATGTTGGAATTTGCTTCCAATATACAAGCAGTTTCGGTTCCATTGTCACTGATATTCCAATTAGAGCAGGCACATGCAGTGGTTTGCAGACCAGCAATTTATTGGGAGATGCAAATGTTTGCCTTAATGTACTCTATGTACCTCATGAGAGTATCTTTAAAACTATTTTTTTAAAAGGCACTCTCACTCTAAGGGTGCCTATAATAAATGTTTTAGCTACTTGAGGTAGCTGGTTTGTAAATGGGTGTAACTACCTCCCACTATCTAGGAGTCCAGTAGTTGGTCATGCCTGAATCCATATAGGTAGATCCATCTTCTGTCCAATCAGTACATCAGGAATGCCATTATCTACAGTGGATGTGGGTCCTTGGTTACAGTTGTCAGAGCTCAATTTTTTTCTGAGATCTAAATTTCTTACATAAACCTCTCACACATTTCTCAACAGTTTATTATCAGGCCAAGTCATTTTCAAGTAACGTTGGTATAATGCAGGAGCTTCAATACTTATGTACTTATAGAAAGGAGAAAATGAGATAGGAGAGAGGTATAATGTTATTTTGCTTATCATAAAAAGATGTGGACCAAGGGTGGGACCATGCATCTGTGCAAACTGGAAAACGGCAATCAAGCAGAGAGCCACCACAATAACATTTGCTCTATAGAATGTCCAAGAAAAGAGGACAGCAAGAAATTATGGTCTAGTCAGTCAAGTATGGGGGAGATTGAACCATGGGCTTTGGAGAGCCTGTGTTGAGGTTGCTTTGGGATTGCCACATAACCCATTGCAAATAAACTTTGTTGCAGAAGTTCAGAGAGGCAGCAATAGTGTTGGTGACCAAGGCTAAATAGCTGCATTCCTTGTATTTGAATAGACCCTTTTGGGGATAGTATGCAAAGGACATTCACGTTGTAAAAGTAGACTTGTTTAGACAATGACAAAGAGTTAGATATACTCCAAAGGAAACAAGTAATGGAGAAATTTGTCCATTTTGGAAAATGATATTTGGCGAGTTCATTCCAGCTTATGATTGCAGAATTTCTGGTAGTGCAGCTGGTGAGAAGTCACTTAGCGGGCATATCTGATGACACCAGTTCATTGTTACACTTAATAGTGGGGACGAGAATGGGACAACCAATCTTCGCCTCTACCTGATGTAAGTGGCAAGATGGATGAAACTCAATATTCTAAAGTTAAATGGCGTGGTGGGTAATCAACCCCCGCTTTGGGGTCTCTAATGAAGGCCCATTGAGTTGGGACCGCTCCCTACTCTTTGTAAGGTAGTCAAGAATTTAGGTGCCTGATTGGACCTAAAGTTTTCTACGGACTCTCAAATATCCAAAATCATGGCCTACTGTTTTTTGGCTGCTCAAATGCCTCAAGAAATTTCTCTGACTTCTTCCTCTTGCGGCGCAAAAAACTGTTGTTCAGGCATTGATAATATCTAGGTTGGATTATGGCTATGTGCTATATTTGGGTGCATCAAAAAAATCTCTTTGAAGAGACTTCAATTTGTACAAAACGCAGCAGCACATCTGCACATCTGCTGCCACTCACCTTCTCACTCTTCGCTAGTTGACTGTTGAGAAGCATATTCATTTTAAAATATGATGCTTTATGCGCAAGGCCTCGTATGGGTGCGGCCCCCCCCCCTATCTCAGGGTTCTGGTGCATCTCTATTTCCCTAAGCATAATCTTTGCTCTGGGAACCAGTTCCTTTCCACCATACCACACTGTAAATTTGCAAGACAAGGTGGCAAGTCCTTGTCTGTGCTTGTCCCTACGCTATGGAACGCCTTTCCCCTAAAAAGTTTGACTTGTACTTCATTTCTGGAGTTTGCAGATTACTAAAAACTTGGCTTTTCCGAGACTTCTGCAGTCCCTTCCTCTGTTTGCAGTGATGATAAACTCTATCTGGGTAGCCATGCACTTTACAAATGCAGTGATTGATTGATACTTTTTATTTAGGGTATTCATCTTTTCACTGAAGGAGGATCAGATGCATTCATGGCCAAATGGTGAGGGAAGTTTGGGAAAGCATGGGTTCAGTGAATTGGTCTATTGTTGGGTGTACGTTCTAAGTAGTTTGTCTCATGCCTAAGTCACGTCTTCTTTCAAAGATCTAGCCATCATTTAAGGACCGGAAAGAAGTTAAAAAAGATGTCTGGGAAGTCAAAATAAAAAGGCATTGAAAAACGAATATATCAACCTAGGGGATCAATTGGCTTTGGAAATGTTTTGTAGCCATGTGCTATAGCTGCGCGGCTGCTGTTCAGCATAGCTAAATCAATTATTTTCAAAAAGCACTATGATGCATCATAGCATTTTGTTTTCTTACTTGTAGCTGCGTGCTCCCTCAAGGCAACGATGATGGAGGGAGAGAGAGAGCGAGAGAGAGTGAAGGACAAGCGTGGGAGGATAGGACACATACAATGGAGGGTGGGCAGGAATGGCTGGGGAAAGCAGATGGACAGTGGAGGGTGGAGGGTGGAAGGGAGGGTCTGAGAGCAAGCAGATGAAAAATGGAGAAAGCAGGCAAATGAGAGTAACAATAAAGCCAACCAATGGTAAGCAATGGGCAGCCACTAAGACACCCATGTTAGGTAACAAAATATATCACAAGAGACGGTGCATGCGCTGTTGTAGGCGAGACCTAAAAAATGGTTTGATCAGCCTTTAGCTCCCTGTTTTCAAATGAGGGTGAGAGCATTCTGTGCAGTGGCCTTAAGTTTTTTCTTAGGGGTCTCCTGTCAACACTGCTAAATGCCGGGGCTCCCCAATATCAGTATGAATTCCTTCTCCTTCTTACACTTCATGTCTCTTTTTCTCACCCTTGCATGTTCTTTATCAAATTTGTTTACTCTCCTTGTCACTATTTTCTTATATTCCTCTTCATCCTACATTGCACTAGTTTCTGATTTACCCCCTTTTTCTCAAAATCTGTTGATGAATATATCCGTGTACCCACAAATGAGTGCCAATATACACCATCGGCAACCACTAGCACAGATTAAACATAGGAGACCGGATTCAAGATCAGACCAGAAATAAATGGAAGGCTTGCAATTAAATTATCAAAATGTCATGGCTAAAGCTGCATATTGTAGACCACAAGTACTCGCAAACATTTTCCAAGGGGCCAAAAATTATGGCCCATGGTGAAGTCGGGGGCCGCACTAATGGCAGCAGGGTGGTGATCTGGGGGTAGGGGGAGCTGTAAGGTGGGCGGTAGGGGCAGCAAAGCATGCACTTCTAGTGGCTAAACAGCACAGGTTGAAACCAGAAAACGTAGGCTCAATCCCAGCTTCCCCACTTGACCAAATTATGTAATCATAGTTATTTTTTTGTTTTTGTTTTTACTTTGCCTCCTTTTTAGGTCTCGCATAGGCAGCGCATGCGCTGCCTCTGCGAGGCATCAAGTAATTTGTATGTTGAGTGAAACTTGCCGGTAGTTTCTCCTGCCGCTTGCCATTTGTTAACTCTTGCATTTATTTTGTTAGCGGGCTTATGGTTGGCTTGCGATCCGATGCGGCACTTCCGTTTTGCTTCCCTTTTGCAGGAAGCAGCACCGACCAACTACAGTTTCGTTCCGCTGCTCTGCGTTATCTATTGATGTAGGGACTACTTCCTTGTTTATTTTCCATCGCCGCTCACCGCCAGATCTGTGCTAACAGTAGACCGAGTGCACTGGGCCGGATATAAATAACTTTGGTTCTTTACCTAAACGAGCAAATGCACCCTGTGGCCTTCTTCAGAAACGAATACTGGGTTATGTTTTGAGCCAATACATGACATGCTAGCTGTCCCTCCCGCTTTTCAACCCCGCCTCCTCCGTGGCCTAGCCGAACCTGCATTAGTGTTCATTTAAAAAAATAAAATGACGCGCCAAGGGTGTTATTGACGTATTATTTATTTTCGCCAATTATTTTACATCGCGTTGCAAGCAAACACCTTCCTGCTGCAGAATAAACACCGCTGCAGTTGCTATCCCGGACTGCCGCTGCTCCCGGTTCTTCTCCCTATCCCAAGCCCCCTCCCACTCTCACTGCCCCTCCAGCCCAGCCAATGGGAGCAATAAATGATGAGACTAACCCGCAAACGCGTCTGCTCCGTCCTGGTGTTCGTGTACTGCCTCTTTTCCCTGTATGCAGCTTACAGCGTGTTCTTCAAGCCCAAAGGCAGAGGAAAGGTAAGAAGACTTTTTCCAGTGTCGCAAAACAGAAGTCATATAAACACCCAGAGAAATATTTACAAAATACCCGCTTTTAGTCTGAAAAGTGAATTTTCCTCGGGGCACGCCACTGTTTGTTTACCTAACGCGTCCTGTGCGCTGCCCTCCCCCTGACACCACCTCCTGTGGCACTCCACGTTTCATCTTTAATTATGGCAACCCGTGCTGTGACCTCCCCCGTCACCATCTCCCACTGCATGCCAATTTTTATTTAATTACGGCAGCCTGTGTGGTGCTCTCCCTCCACCACCACTTCCCATGCAAGGCCACTCTTTGTTTATGGCGGACTGTGGGGTGCCCTCCCCCCGCCACCACCTCCTGCGCGTTATGAGAATTATTTTTAAAAAAGCCCCTTTGAAAGATGCCGCCTTGTTGCTGGTAAATGCGCGGCATTAGACCCACTTCTGTTTTCAATTGCAGTTTTGAAACCAGTGCCTTTCCCTCTCTGTGTCATGGCTGCCATTCACTCTCATGAAAAGCTCATCTTGAGCTCAAGTCAGCGGTATGGTGGAAATCGATCTGGAGGGTACCTTCAAGTATATGCTGGTACGAGTGCAGGTGCCTAGACGGGAGGAACACTGGGACATTGTGCGGTTAACTTTGCAATTTTCTTTAATGTTGACAAAGCTTGCTTTTTGGTGTGGAATTGCACTGCACTAACAAAGGTCTCTCTCTTCCTACTGTCATACTTTCCTATTCCTTTACCTATGTTTTCGCCTCTGGGATGTTTACACAGGTGTCTGCTGTATCTGTAGTCTGCAGGGGATGCAGTGTCTCAAGCCATCGTGGGATTAACCATTCCTTTTTGCCTTCCTGCAGTACAATGCAGGGTGGCAGTAACTCCGCCTCTCTTTTAAAGCCTCCAGGTTCATGATAGAACACGGAGCTCTGCTTGTGAGCACGGCCAGTCTGTGTTTACATCTGTTCAGGCTCGAGGGGATGTGCACAAGTTTGGGGTTTGATTCTAGGTTTATCCCTCCTCTTGCTGTCTGACGGAGGACATGACTGCACTTTCTGTACCCACTTTAGCTGTACCAGACTTTCTGTCCCCACTCTTGTCTATCCTGTGCCCACCGGTGACTGCATTCATTGTGTTTTCCCACCCAAATGCTTCCCTCTGTAAGTGCACCTCATGCCTTTCTAGAACCACTTACAAGTACAACTGCAGCTGCGCTGAAACCACATCCATGTCCCAGCAGATAGGAGACTTCACCTTTTGTTTATCTACCCTTCATGGCTGCTTGCAGCATCTGGCTGCAACCCCTCAGGCCTTTTTAAAAGACATAACTCAACTGTCATATTGTGTGCATCAAGTGTGTTTACGGAGTCCATTGGTAAAAGACATGGTCATTTACAACGCCAATAGCTCTAACTCAAGCAAATGCGAGACCTATTGCATTTGCAATGCTTGTTCTTCATTATCACATATAAGAGGACCTCGAAATACATTCGTTCAGGATGTGCACCGCACAAAACCTTCTTGTGTTTGATTTAATAAATTATAGTGTTATCCATGTATAACATCAACCCAGGCCACCCAGAGGGTGCACATGACAACTAACGTGGCTTAATTCACTACTGGCATTGTGTCGGGGGGGCAGGAATGTTTTTAAATTCATGTTTGAAAACTATCACTTTAAAAAAATACTTCTCAATACACTGATATAATCTGATGTACTAAGATAAAATACATCTGCCTGTTAACAAAATACACTTTTTTTTTTTAAACTTTCATATTTTTATGTTGTTACATGAAGTCTTTAAAACGTAAGCTGTTTCTACTGTTATGTGGTGCAGGACAGCTTAGTTACTTCCTTTCTTTAACTTCAGTTAACCTGTAAATAAATACTTGCCCGTTCATTTAATATCTTGATGAATGTTAGTGCTCAGTGAAAAAAGCAGCATCCCAGTGCTGATGTTGACCAGGGGGCTGCATGTAAAGGTCAGGAAGGCTGCAAGAGGCCCGGGGCTACAATGACTATCACTGCGTAGATCAACACCCTCTCATAAACCTATCTAGGAATAACTTTCAATTCCTCTTTCAGGGCCTTCAGTTGTCAAGATAAGGAAAAGAAAGGATTTTTATTCCGTCAGTAGTTCAAATGACATAATTAATGGTTTTACAGTCAGATTACCACGTCAAAATATTATCTGTATGACCTTTTGCAAATTCCCAATGAGGAAAACATCACGGACCAGGTTCTCGTAGCTGTCACAGAACACAGCGCAGTAGCCAAAAATGCTGCATTGCATGACAGGGAGAGAGCAGGAAAACACCATATTCACAAAGATATTGCTCTCTCCTCCCCTTTCCCTAGCGCTGGTGCTGATTTCAGCTGCTGAGCGCCACGCACACACCTTAGCACCATAGCGCTAGGGTGTGTGCGTTAGTCTAGCATAGGTTTAGTGCAGGAAGGGTAGCCTTCTTGTACAAAATACTATGCTTAGACAAGTGAAGAATCTTTTTCTACTTTGTATGTGAGCTGCATAGTGCAGCACACATGCACAGTCGGAAAAGCAAGGAGTTATGAAAAAATGTCTCCGTTTAACGCCAGCTTTTCAGAGGCGTTAATTTTTGGCGCTAAACCCTTTCTACTGATGATTGAGAAAAGGGTTTAACATCAAAAAGCATTGATGGTAGCATGGGTACCCTCATGGACCACCCATGTAACGCCCCCCTGAAGCAAAGTAATGGAAAGCAGCATTTCGCACTGCTTTGCGTTACTTTTCCATACAAACCAAGGTAAATACCAATTTGCGTTGGTTTGTAAATCCCAAAAAAGGTTTAGCGTTACAAAAGTAACGCTGATGCAACACTAAACCTTTGAGAATCTGGGCCTACATTCGGTAACAGTGCACAGATTTCACTATCATGCTCATGGCTTTTACCCATGTGGAGTAAGAGACAAAGAGTGGACATGTTAAAATTATATGTGCAATAACTGTCAACTCTGCATACTTCTCACCTTATGTGTCTCAGCTACTGCTCACTGTTGGTTATTTTCCCAAGTACACAACAGATTTTGACTTTAATTGCCTAATCCTTCTTTACACCTAGATTAGTGGTTCCTAACCGTTTGACTGCTGTGGACCCCCACTAAGTCATTACTGGAATCCAGGGACCCCCACTTAAATCATTATTGGAATCTGGTGACCCCCAATAAGTCATTACTGGAAGCTGGGGATGCCATCTTAAGCAGCTTCGATGATTTGAACCTGAAAGCAATACACAAATACAGAAACAAGCTTTCATCAAAGAAATACACAACTCATGAAATATTTAATTTAGTTCAATTTTAATGTTAAGGTTGGGGCTTTACTGATCTTTTTAAAAATTTAAATTCAACATTTTGTTTCCTTATTTATAAACACTTTATTAATCTGTTAATATCATTTAATTTTCTGAACAGTTGCAGAGCCCCTGGGTAGGCATCACAGACCTTCAGGGGTCCCTTGTCCACAGGTTAAGGACCGCTGGCATAGAGATTGTCAACCAGCGTAAAGTTAAAATCAAGGACAGACAACACTTTACTTTGGTTACTATTTCAGTTCACTGTTGTTTGTTTCTCATAAACTCTAGTGTTGGCCCTAACGATTTTGAACAGGTTCTACTGTGAAGCTTGGACTGGAAGTCGCCTGCTTTGCTCGTCTTGAAACACTTTTAAAAGAGGTTGGTACTTGTGAATCTGACTTGAGTGATAGTTATTTAGGAGGTGGTTGTGCTTTTTGTTATATTTTAGCTGTTCCAATATGTGAAAAACCAAGCAATCAACACCTAGCCCAGCAGGCTGTAAAAGGCCTGAACCTTTAGTTTGCTTTTTTTTTTGCAACTAAGTACACTGTTTCATCTTGAAAAAAATCACAACAGTAATTTAAGCTTATTATACTGTAGAGCAGTGGTCCTCAAACTGTCAAACTGTTTAATGCCGCACCCCCAAGTGTATAAAAAGAAATCATTGAGGCCCCCCAGAATATTCCACAATTATTTGATTGAATTGGAATGTTTAAATAAACATTGCAGCTAAGTTCTGTTACCCCTTTTAAAAATACAATCAAAGAAATGATTGCCAAACATACTATTCTGGTTAGCTAAGCCTCACTAACCAGTTAAGGTATCCACAGTATGATTATCAGAAATGGTGGGTGGGGGGCGTTAAGGAATATTTGGAGTCCCTTTCCTTTTGACACATACTCCCAGACAGATATAAGTGACAAAGAATGTTAGTGATGGCCCATTACAGAGTTGCTTACTGTCATTCTTTTTATTAGCTTCAAACAAAGCACTGTTATCAGCATGATGCTTCTTCTGGCCAGAGCCTAGTGCCCAACTGGCATCAGCTAAGGCACCACTAGGGTGGCCCACACCGCAGTTTGAAGATCCTTGCTGTAGAGGATTTTCTCTGAGACTTCATTAGCAGGGCCTCTTTGTTGATATCAATACACCAGTGTAAGAAACTGCTAATTCAAAATGTGCACTGATGACAGATAAAGAAACACAACCATCCATGCGCCTCTGTATGTGGGAGTGTACAAAAATATGAAAGTGTGGTGCATGAAAATGAGAAGGCAGAATGTGAGGGAGGTTAAAGGTGGATGAGAAGCATAAGCATTGGAGGAATGAGGAAAATGATGATTTGAAAGAGGGAAGGCAGTGAGAGAGGAGGGTACAAGAGTGCATTACTGCGAGAGAGTTGGATAGTAAGAGGGGGGTGTTAGAAAGACACGGATCCTGGAGAGAGGGGTGTGAGAAGAAGGACAGATCAGATATGTGAAAGAAAGGCTTGAGAGAGAATAGTGAGATGGCAGACAGGAAGAGCTAGTGTGTGTGCTGAGCTAGATGAAAGTGAGGGAGGGGTATTGAGAGAGCAGATGGCAGAGGATGGAGAGGGACGAAGCATGCAAAGAAGGCATTAGATGGGAGGGTCAGAGAAGGGGTGTTTGATGTAGAGAAATTGTACTGAAATGGAGATGAGGGGGTGGGAAGGAAGAATGTATGAAGAGTCTACATTTAGGAAGAGGAAGGGGTGAATGATAGAAAAGAGTACAAGGGAAGAGGTGTGAGAAAGAGATGGTGTGAAACAGAAGAAGATTACAGCAGAAAGTTTTGAGGAAGTGAATACTAGGTGAATGCGTAGGCTGCCTTTAGCAGGTCATCTCAACTACCCGTCTAAGCAGCAAATGTGGCGCCATTGCTAGATGGGGTATGAAAAAAGGTACCTTCACAAAAGTTTGCAAACTACTGGCCTTAGGTAGTGGAGGGGCAGTAACAGTAAGTAGCAAATAAGAAAGGGATTAGGTGAGACATTGATTGAGTGAGAAGGGGAGACTGAGAAGAGTGAGACAGAGTATAAGTAACAAAATATGGTAGGTGTTGAGAGAAAGGTAAGTGTGAAGGAAGGTTGTGTGGTAGGCAAAGGTCAGAGAAGAGGATGTGGTGTTTAGAAAAAATGTCGGAGAAACAATATAGTGTGGAAAAAATATAGTGTCAGAATATTGATGACAAAAATATTGTGATGGTAAGCTTCTATAGGTAAGCCACGTTTTACTATATATAACTCCATATATATGTACCTTGACAATATATATTGTCTCTGCATCGGCTCAACATCCTGTGATTCTGGCCAAATCACTCAAATCACTTAATCTCCCCGTGCCCATGGACAGCACCTGGATACTCTCATGGGTGATAAGCCACGCTATATAATTCTACAAATTTCAAACTTCAAATTATATATATGTATATATCCTCAAGGTACGTATATGTGTAGTTAAGAATAGTAAATCTATATTTACCTATATGCACTTCTTACCTTCTCAATATTTTAGTCCTCAATATTTTTAATAAGATATTCTGCCCACACAATATTTCTGTTTCCTATATTCTGCAAGTGATCAAAGGGTGAAAATACAAAGTAGAAGAAACAAGAGGAAGATGAGAAGAGGTAAACAAAAGCTCAAGAGGGAAGATATTGGATAGAGCTAGAGAATGACTGGGCACCATCTCATAGAGCGTGGATGGTACAAAGATCATATTGGGTAATTGAGGGAGGATAACCTAAAAGTGCATTTATTGTTTTTGTTATTTCTTCTTTAAATTGCCTCTCACTCCTGTCCTTTTCACACCACAAATAGGGAAGTTCTTTGTCAAGGTAAACAAGGCCATGGTCTCTGAGATCTAATGTCCATGAACAAATGAGCCTGGAGAATGGAAGGAGTAGGATCTACAGGAAGAGACAGCAGCCAGGGTGCAGGATAAGATAACAATAGGAGCAGCAGCAGTGGCAACAGGACGCACAGTGACTGAAGATGGACTTTCAAGATATGACAAGAGTAACCCTGATAGCATAGCAAGTGAAAGAAGGAGGAGAAAAAGACAGCAACATATATTGTGCTGTCATGAAATGTCATCTGAAAGTGGTGATAACACATGCTTATTCACTTAGTCATTCACCTGTCCATCTCAGTAGATTGAGCACATGCTCTTGAGATTTGTGTGTAACTTACATGCTACTAAAGCCTTAACAGTGTATATTCTATGAGCAGTAGAAGCTTGGACTACTGCTGCTTTGCTGAATCCGTTCTGTAGTGAACAAATGTTTGCACTATGGCTTTCTTCTTTTAGAGAGCTTGTTTTTCTTCTGCTTTGCTGATGCTATGTGGTACCTTTTCTCTGAGGAAGTGAAGATAAAATTGGTGCTGCCCAAGCTACATCTATCCTGTGAAAAAGGGAAGCTTGCACTACTGCTGATAAAACAAAATACCTGCTCTGTGACAGAGGATAACTTTCAATATTGAGCCTCTGCTGACCTGCTCCATTGCTGTTGCCCCATCTGTATCTGTTTGTGAGGGGAGTAGATGCTTGCACTGTTTTCTATTTGAAATCTGTTTTATTTTGCATTGTGAACAACCAGTGCATATCTTAACAATAAAACCATAACCCCCACTTGACGGCAATCGTGCAATCCTCGAATCAGGAGTACATTTCCAAAAACTAATGAGCCCTCTTTTCCAGGGGTCTGGGTATATCCCTCCATTAGGCACCCTGTCTTTTTTTGATCCTCATCGGATCTCTTTCCCCCGTTTCGCAGACCCTGGGTATTGATTTAGTGTCATGCTGTAACCCAGCCCTCTAAGTCGTCCGATTTCTCCATGAACCCCTTACTTTTGTGAATTTTTGGGGGCATGTCCGTGCTGTATGCATTTGCTCTTTGACCCACATGCACCAGTTATTGTTGGCTTCCCATCTGCCCACTGTTGGGCATATGGGAAGTCTAGCCACCATTAGTGCTACATTGCAAATGAGAAGCAAATTCCTGTCTAAAGTGATGTCTCCCCGCAACTCAAGCATTATCAGTTGTCGGGTCAGCTCCAGTGAGTCCTCTAGGGTTTCAGAGAACCTGCCCTGCACCCTCACCAAAAATGGCCTCATTTGAGGGAACTCCAACACTGTGTGCAAGAGCGTGCTCCCTCAGTCATCGATCCGTATCGGCTTTGCCCATTGTATGCAGTCTAGTTCTGGTATTGTATGTTCTGTGGAGGAGCTGCAGCTGAATCATCTGGAACCCCACCCAGATTCACCTCTCTGAGATATCTGCAGGCAGCTGCCCAGTCCTCATCCTCCAGTTTACCCAGTTCCACTTCCTATTTCTCCCATAAAACCCTCAATGGTGGAACCCCATTTATCAATAATGAGCTGTATATTGCGGGTGTAGCATGTTAATAGAGGGGACCCCTAGGACTTTATATTCCATTGGGCTCTTGAGTTGTTGTTGTGTCTATATAATCATTTAAGATGTGCCTAATCTACACATATCGCAGGTATTGCCTGCATGTTAACTTATATTGTGTGTAGCTCTGTGAAGATTACCATTCTAGTGTCACTCCATAGGTCCCCTAGTTTCAAGACTCCCAGCAAGTCTAATTTTCTCTAACCTTCAACCTTCTGCAGTGGGGCCAAAGCATCTGTGTCCCATAGTGGACTCTCTAGTGTCAATTTGCCCTGACATCCTGTCTTCTGGGTCACCTTTCTCCAGGCCTTGACTGCCATTGCTATTTGGATCAGCATGGTTGCCAGTCTTCCCCTCCCATAAAATGTCCTACAACCCCCCTGGGTCCATTGTCTTACAGTCCACCATTAATGATGGCTCCATCTGTTCCTCAAAGGACCAATGATTGAATGCCACTATATGGGTCACCCAGTCCAGCAGAGAAACACCCTCATCTAAGGGCTTTCTCGTCATCGTGAATAGTGCTATTCTCGCTGTCCCTCGATCCTACAGCAATAGAAAGAAGTTTGGGAACTCAAAGAGGGAGTTCTGGAGCACTTAAAGGAAATTAGGCAGATAGATAATTTTATAAAGGGCCGCCCTGCCTAACAAGGATAATGGCAGTCAGCGTCAATGATGCACTTCTTGTCTTTAGCCTTCCAACAGCATTCCTAGATTTCACTTGTAGAATGATTTCAGATTCTGAGTTATATATATATATATATCCTCAGGTATGTAAAGCTGCCTTCCAACCCGGGTATTGGGCAGTGTCATCTCCCACCAGGCCTCCAGAGGGTACAGACAGAACTTGCTCCAATTAATGGGGATCCCAGAGCAGCCCTTGAATATTTCTAGGATTTCAAGAATCCTGCCAATGGACTTCTCTGGCTCAGCCAAATATACCAGGATGTCGTCTGCAAATAGTGAGATAACATCTTCCCAGTTATGGTCCCTTCAGAGACCCTGTATCAGCGTATTCTGTGGATTCATGAAGCCACAGAATCCATCACCACTGCAAATATGAAGGAACATAGGGGGCATCTATGCCTGGCCCATCTACCCAGTTTAACCTCCCCTGAAAGTGTACCGTTTACCCTGACCTGAGCTGTGGGGCATGTGTAGAGAAGCCACACTCAAGTCAGGAAAGACGGGCCAAATCCCATTCATTTCAATAGTGCTATGATATATGGCCCTGCCAGAGAATCAAATGCTTTTTTGGCATTCAGTGCGACCAGCTCTGCTGGCTCCCTCACCCCAGCACTCCCATGTCAAGCATCCAAATAGCTGCCTGAGGTTATGGCTAGTTGACCTATAGGGCATAAAACCTGATTGGTCCGGGATTACAATATCATGTATCACCTGCATCACGCAGTTGGCTAGCACCTTCACTAGGATTTTTTTCTATGCTGATTAGGGTTGTCAGCTTGAATGAAGATCATAGGTCCACAGATTTCCCTTGTATATGGATGAGTACTATGATAGCAAGCTGCAGGTCACGAGGGAGTTCATCTTCCTCTCTGGGTACACAGAGCATTCTTTCAATCGGCTTCACCACCCTACTCCACACACATTTAAAGAACTCCAGGGGGAATCAATTTGAGCCTGGTGTCTTCCCAATTTATTATTGTGTCAGGGCTGCTGCAATTTGGCCCTCTTGGATCTCCCCATCTAAGAGCTTTCTTACCTCTCTCCCCAGTCTATGGATGGGTTATCAGGAAGAAAGATGTCAAGGTCCTCCCTCCTTTTGCCACGGATGTGCAGGGCAGTTAGATCTTTCAAGAAATGTGCAAACGTTTGTACAATCTACCGAGCCGGTTCCACCAGTTGGCCTTCCTCTGTGTACACCTTCTGCACCCATCATTGACCTGTTCTCTCCTGGCCAGCCATGCTAGCAGTTTCTCTGCTTTATTCCCAACCTCGTACAGCCTATGCTGATTGGTTCTATATAGCAATTTTGCTTCCTGATACACTAATCACCTGTATTCGTCCATTTGTGTCTGCTATCAAGACGGCCAATTTTGTTTTAGAGTTTCCACATATTGTCCCTCCCTGACTAATACCTTTGCAACCAGCTTTCTCCCTTTCCATGCCCTCTCTTGCTTAAGTCCTACCGAATAGGAAATCAATTGGCCCCCTACCACCAACTTGTAGGCCTCCCACAGGGTCTTCCCGACTCCACCGATCCTCCATTCTCCCTGAAGTAGCTGTTGGTCACTTCCTAGGCGAACTGCTTCGTAGTCTGTCAGTACCCAAGGATCGAGTCTCCAGCTCGTGTTGGGAAATGGTGTTGGCTGCAACAGTTGCATGCCTAGTGGAGAGTGATATAATATACCACTTGGCAGGTACTGTGACTCTCTAAATCTGTATATGTAGCATGTCTGCACCAGAAAATAATCTAGACGTGATGGGGATTGCATTGAGTTTGCAATCCATAGGAGTATTTCTGTAGATCGGGGTGTGCGACTAGCCAATGGTTCACCAGTCCCAGAGCCTCAAGGAAGGACTGCAGCCGCATGTCCTCCCTAGGCTCTCCCCTGTCTTAATCATTCTATCTATGTTACTGTGTGAGGTCAGATTGAAATCTCTTACCCCCCCCTACAATGGAGGGCCTCTGGCACGTTTGTTATCCACTCTCCCAGTGCCACCAACCCAGGGGTCTGTAGACCCGTAGGCAAGTACTAGGAGGCTACAATCATCTTCTCTCCCTGTCACATGCCCTACACCGCCACCGACACCAAAAAGGCAGGGATTTACGCACCAGTATGCCTGTCCTGTGGGTGCCTGCTGAGCATCCTGCATGTACTAGCATTTTGTATTGGCCCTTGCCCAGAAAACTGCAATTATTGCCCCTCGGATATGTTTCCTGTGGAAGGATCCTCAGTTCCTCTTAGTCATCCTCTAAGGTTACATTGCTTTTCCTGGATTCGGCCAAGTCTCCAGTCTGTGGCAACTACCTGTTGCCGGCCATCCAAGGGCGACCCCTCTGCACCTCTTTGACCACACTCGCTCTCTCTGACAGTGCCTGGTCTTTTGAGGGGGACAACTTTGGACCTCGGGGTATGGCGCCTCAACCTCTGCATATGCCAACTTGTAGTGTGACTTTGCTCATAATCGTCCAGCATCGGGTACCCTGCACCTTCCAGCCAGTCCCACACTGCGTAGCCATTGTGAAAAAGAGTGATTTCTATCGAGCAGTTGCCTTCAGTTTCGCCAGGAAGGATAGTGCATACTTAAAATTTAAAGTTTGTAGGTGTTTCTTCACTGCAATGAAGGATGCTCTTTGCTTTTTGACTGCATTAGTGTATTAAGGGTAAATATTGACTGGAATCCCCTCAATTTGCTAGGTCTCATGAGATAGCGCCACCTGAAGGATATGGTTAGGGTCGCGAAAATTAAGTTATATAAAGATTATCAGCGCCGCCGCACTCCCTATCTGCCCGTTCCACTGTGAAGAGGTTTGAGGCTTGGCCCCCAAGCACTGTCTCTAGCAGCCAGTGTTCAACATATAGGACCATTTGTACTTACATTAGTGTTTGCGATGACCAAACAGTGAATTTTTGCAATTCGTTATTTGGTAATCACAAACACTAATGTGCTAAAGTTTGTTTAACATTATTTGTGATTCCCAGTGAATATTAATGAGGTAACTTGCAGTTTGCAACTCATTGGGAATTGCAAAAATCACAGGGATGGTGGCCTGCTGGGGCCAGCAGACCACCATGTCTGTGATTGCTTTTAAAGAAAGCAATGTTTTTTTTTTGTTTAAGCAGCCTGTTTTCCGTAAAGGAAAACTAGGTGCATTTAAAAAGAAATAAAAGTTTTTATTTAACTTTTTAAGAGCAGGCAGTGGTCCATGGGACCACTGCCTGCTCTTAAAAAATATTTTTACAGCCATTCTCAAAGGGGAAGGGGACCCTTGGGGACCCCTTTCCATTTGTGAATGGGTTACCACTAACTTTGAGTTTGTAATAAAATGGGAATGTTTTTCTACCGCTTTCGGTTGCAAAATATTTGTACATACCAATGCGAATTGGTGTTAGGAAGGGACGCCAAAAACATGCCCCTTCGAAATACCGAATCGATTTGGTAACAGGTAAAAGAATCGCAATTTGGACTTAGTACATACAAAAATGCCCTTTGCAAATAGCCCGATTCTGCAAACCAGCTCATTTGCGACCACATAAAGGCTTTGTACATGTGGCCCAAAGTTCGGTACTGGGGCCCTCATATTTTTCAGGGACTCCTATCAGACGCACAATAATACATAGAGAGCGACACCCGGCATTGTCTTGCTTGGCCGTCAGTATATCATTGTCCTTCTGTAGCTCATTTAATTTGGCCACCCCATTCTCCACAAGGGGTTTGTTCTGTGTTATCATTACCTCCACCTCCTTCTCTCTGTCCACCAATTTTTTATGGTCCATGCAGAGGAGCCACACGTCAATAGCTACCGCTTCTGTTTTGTGCTAAAAGGACAGTCTCAGTGTTGTGAATTGCTATAGGATCCTCTTTATGTGCTGTGTCAGTCCCGATTCTCCCTCTGCCTTTGCCACTCTGGCCTCTGTTTGGCAGGAAACATCATTGTTCGGTGCCATTTCAGTGTGCCTAGGTCACACCATTCCCCTACACAGCACAGAGGGCAGTCCATTCTTTAAGAAAAAATGGTAGCCAGTAGTCCCGACGACAGCAGCACCCTCTCGATGGGAGGGGTGTGCTCTTGGTCAGGGTCCATTGCCTCTGCCAGGCAATGTGCACTATTTATATTATGGAGCCTTCTGGGGGCTCTGGCCATGTCATTTTGTATCTGGCCTAGTGTGTTGCCAAGACTCCTCCGACCCATTGTCTGGGGTAGGGTCTTCATTTTCTGTCCGAGCCTGAGTGGTGCTTTTCCCCTCCTCTCCTGCCACCAGTGCCTCATCTTGGTGAGGCTCACACCCCAGGGAGGAGGTCCAGCGAGCCCCTAGTGTGCTGCCCTTGGTCAGTCTTGGCCTGTCCCCAACCTAATGGCACTGTGTGGAGTCCCGAGACACCGCTGTCACAGGAGGCCCACCCAACCTCCTCAGCCTGCTGGACTTCCAACCCGGTGCTCCTCTGGGCTGCTCAGCCCCCAAGCCACTCCAGTAATCTCCAGCCCCCGCCTCAGGGCCCGTCACTGCCGATCAAGGCTATCTATGGATGGCATCATGTTACTGGCACTTCCTCTTCGTCTCTGTCTATGTTCTCCCTATACCACACTTTGAGGCAGATCTCGGCTCGCCGCATTAGACTCCCTGAGCACTGTTGCACCTTGCTGCATGGGAGGCAGACTGAAAAAAGATCAGGATAGATTAACCTGTAGGGCTCGGAAGCAGAAGCTCAAGTTTAAGCTGTCGTTTTCCTCATGCTTGCACTGTTGATGCTTTATTAATACCTGTATTATGAGAATCGGAAGCTTACTGTGTAGCTACCTGTGTTGTACCAGTTATCCATGTGTGCCAGAACCTTGGGCTGCTACTCCTGCTGCTGCCACCTCTCCTCTACCTACTCATTGTGTGAGGTAAATTTGCACTGTTGCTACTCATGTGCCACTGTTGCTGCCCTTGTGCCCTGTTGTGTGTTAGTGAGGCTTGGTTTAACCTTTTAACTATGCAAAAATTAAAACAAGTTGCAAAGTCAGGCTTATTTTAATAATGTGAGTGAAAGAGTGACTCTTTACAAAATATGTGAACAGAGTTTACTGTTATATTTGCATGTGAAACAACAATTACCAGAATGGAATGACTACCTTGTAAAATGTCAAGACGTAGCCGTCAGGGCGGAGCTAAGCAGAGAGCAAGATGCCTCCGCTGATCTCGGGCTCTCTGATAGCAGAGTTCGATCTGGGGAATGCATTTTAGCACATTACACTGAAAACAGTGTGCAAAGGTTACACTGTATAGTAGAAACAGCAGTATGATGATGAGTTTTACTCTGGGTAAGGAGAATAGTGATTCTCCAAATAAAATGCCAAGAGAATCTGAATTTCATTAAAGACACAGAGGCTAACATTATGCATTATTCCTTTAATGCCACTCCACGCAGCACTTGAAAGAACATTACATCATAAAACAAAAGCAATCTAGAATAGAAAATCCACACAGTATGAGTAGTCTATGGACTGAATAATCTTCCTCTTTAAAATGCTAAACTTGTTCCCTCCTGTCTTGTTAAACAAGGATTGATTAAACAGCAATGGTGTAACTTCTTACAACAACTGTGTAACTCCTCACAGGAACTGTGCCATTGAGTATTATCTGAAAAGATTAAGAATTGTTAAAGTCTCAATGTAAACGAAGCTTTCAATAAAAACTTTCAAGTGCAAAGATAATCACTTACACACGCAAATAAAAATATTAATTTCAAAATACTTTATTTAACAATTAATGTTTTTTATTTTTTCATTTTTTTAAATTTTATATAATCAAGAAAAAAGATCCCACAAGATTGGGATGGGAGGGTGGGATAATGTTAGCCTCCATGTCTGTAGTGAAATTCTGATTCACTTGGCATTTTATTTGGAGACTCACTATTTCACTACAAGACCCGAGGCTACCATTATGCATATCAGACATGTGTTCAACTGACATTAGAACAATCTGTTCTCATAATAACTTCCATTTTTCTAGCTCTTCAGAAGGTTTGAGTAGCCAAAGAGAATGAGCGTGAACCTTTTGCAAATTAACACCAGTTTGCTGCATGGAACATTTCACCCATCTTGCGATAGAAACTGTGGTAACTGCTTAGAGGTTTCAGAAATGAAATCAAAAATTGGTCAACACCATCAGGTCAAAATTCACTCATTCGAGAATCATATTTTCTCATGCAATCAACTACATACAATTTCTTGCATGAATCTACTCTTGGATAAAGTTATCCTGAAGGGGTCATAGCACCTGTTACTTACCTCCAATGCCTAAATATCTGAAGCTCAACGAAAAGAGATTAGACATAAAAAAGAGGCCAGTTTCAAAATAATGTTTTTCTAATCTAAATATCTTTTACCTGGCCATCTAGTAAATAAGGACAAGAACCAAATTGTCATTTGTTGAGGAATCTCTCTAGACCCTTCCTGGGGTCCCTGCCAATTGGCCATTAGGCGTACTTGTCATGGATGAATGGCCTAGAACATTCACCTTTAGGGCATTCCTCCCTTCTTTCTCTAGTGGAAATCCAATCCACCTCTCAATGAATTTTCCCACATGTTCAACCGGCCACCTTTCAGCGCTTCTGGGATGTTTAATACTGTGGGGCGAGAACGTATTCTCTCCTAACGGATCTTGAAGTCGTGTTTGGAGGTAGAAGGAACTTGATCTTGATCCTCACTGAAGAGGCCATCTTCATCAACATCCCCTTGGAGGTCGAGTACATACTCCTCATAAAGCTCATCATCATCTCTCTGGAGCTCCTCCTCCCCATACTCAATTTCTTGAATGTCCATGTCTTGTGTGTCGCTCAGAACACCCATCATCATTGTAACCACGTCTTGTGTGTCGCTCAGGACGCCCATCTCCATTGTGTCGCATCGGACACCTCTCTTTTTTGTGCCACATAGGACACCATTCCTCCATTGTGCCACATCAGACACCTCTCTTTTTTGTGCTGCGTAGGACACCATTCCTCCATTGTGCCGCAACGGACACTTCTCTTTTTTGTGCCACATAGGGCACCATTCCCTTGAGGTGCTTGGGCCTCCTTTTAAGGGTAAAGAGCTTTTCTCAATATGATTATCCTTCCTTCTTTCATACCCCTTTATCCCCTCAATCGGAGACTCCTTCCAAAATAGACCATCATTCACTGTCAGAACCACTCTTAGGGGGATATTCTCAAGAACGTGTGTTAACTATCGCTAAATTCGCTTAACGCAACTTCTCACATCGCAGTCTATCGCGGGAAAATAACACCGTGTTAACACAGTATTCACAACCCGGCGGCACCATGCGATAGTCTCACGATAACGCGACAAATGCCCACGTTAAAATTAACGCGACGCCCAAAAAATGCGAAACACGAACGCGAAAAAAGTTGCGAAGTCCCAAATCGCAAAACAAAAATCAGCGATAACCAGCGACAGGCCTGCGATTCCCACGCGTCATGCGTGAGAATGCACTATAAAAGCAGAGGGAAAAAAATTTAGCTGCGTAGCACCATGGACGCACCCGGACCGAGTGCAGAGGACAACGCGAACCCCACAAGCCCCACAGACGACCAGCCAGAAACCCCGGGGCCGGGGAACGGCAAGGAGAAGAGGAAGAGGAAGATGGGGTTCAGTCCGCAGGAAAACCGGATCATCGTCACGGAGGTGACAGAACACTACCAACAACTGTTCGTCACCTCCACTGTGTCATCGGCAACACAAACGGAAATATGGCAGTCTATCGTGAACAACGTGAATGCAGTCGGAGTGTCGAGGAGGTCAATGGAGGAGGTCAATGGAGGAGGTCAAGAAGCGCTGGCATGATGTGAAAAGCCAAACCAAGCAGAAACTCGCTGCCAACCGGAAGGCAGAAACGGCCACTGGAGGTGGGAGTCCTGCGCCACAGGAGGAGCTGGATGAGCTGGAGGAAATGGTGGCCACAGTCATCAGTGCGGAGACAGTGCAAGGAGTTGGGGGTCCGGACACTGCTCGATATGACCTGACCCAACAGCAACAGGGTGAGTAACCACCAGGGACTGGGGGGACGGGGGGAGATGGGCACAATGGCACACATGCACAATCATGTGTAGCACACTGCACACCCACAATGACTGTGGAACCGGTCCCTGATGGCCTTGGCACACTGCAGCACACATAGAAACACCAAGTAGGCCCCCGTCCACCATGTGCACAAATGGCCCCCCCATCACCAATCTCACAACCTACCCATGCACATGTGCTGAACCCAGCAAAGCAGCGGCTCTGTGAGCCACACTGACAATGCAAGTGACACTGCATGACCAATAGCATGGCTGCAGTCAAAATACATGACATGGTGCACGCCACGACACTGAGGTGGCCCAGTGTGGATGACATCCTCAAAGGAGCAGGTCACACTCTGACACATCCACGTGCACATACAACCCCTGACGTCAATAACACATCTGCAGACAAACAATGCACAAGAGTCCAAAATCCGTCCAAGAGCACAAATGACCCAAGTCGCCAACATCTCAGCAACGTAAAAGCACACAAGTCAAAGGCACACCGCCTCAAAGGGATAAGGGGCCGCTAAATCAGAGCTGCAGGGGCGACTCTCCCACAATGCAGCACACACACATAGCAATCACAGCACATCAACACTGACGACAATGTGGTACAAAGTGCAACAATTACACCACAGAACAGAGGACACAACTGGTGCCGCATGTGCGTAGAAACTGCCCAATCACATCAGGCATAGCAGGAAACTGTCAGATGATAATGTACAAGTACAACCTCACATCCGTCATGTAGTCGGAATGTCCACTGTCCCCCATCAAATACCCAGCTCCGCCAAAACAGTCACAATGTACATTGTCATGCAGTCTGTATGTAAACATGTACAATGCGTGCACATACATGGAACACACTGTTAACCTGCATCTCCCCTTCACATTGCAAAGGGACCACCAACACCTCCTGCAGAGCAGACCAGACATCTCTTCAGTGATGAGGAGGAGGAACCCCTGGCCATCTGCTCCGACACCCTCCAATGGCTCGTGGATAGCCTCCGCACCCCACCTCCAGGAGCAGGGCAGCCCAGCTGCATCGAGGTGATCCCACCCCCTGCACAGACCACACAGCAGGAAGCACCCACCACCACAGCTGGCTCCCAGCACCTCACCGAAGAACACATGGCATTCTAACGCCGTGTGTCAGACTGCCAGAGGGGGCTGGCTGAACAGGTGCGGGTGGGTTTCGACCTCATGGCAGCCAAACTAGATGCCATTAGTGGGTGTCTTAGTCCCATCAGGGACCACTTACAGTCCCTAACGGACACCCACAGTCCGCTCCATGCCCTACAACAATCCTTGGCTGACCTCGCTGGAGCCATTACTTGGATACAAGAACTATCTAGGCAGAGAGGCTCCAGCGACGACAGCACAGAGTTGGCACAGATGCGGAGGACAATAGAGAACATGGAGCGGATGCAGGCAGGAAGGATGGCTGCCACGGCTGAACACCAGCGAGATGTAGCTGGGATCTACCATGCCCTGCAGATCCTCATCTTGCCATTGCTGCCATAGAGCCTGTCCCAGATGACTGCTGCAGCTACTTCGACACACACATCTCCACACGTGTCAGTGGCACACAGTGATGAAGCCATACCACCTCCGCCCCCTGATGTGTCAATGGCACACAGTGAAGCAGCCATAACACCACCACACACACCTGGCACACCTGACACAGAAGACATATCAGAGGACGAAGATGTGGATGGTAATGACTCTGTGTCAAAAAGGAGGTTGTAGCATTCATCCCCCTCCATATGGCCTGTTTCTGCTTGGTACAGCCCTCTGCATCATGCCCTGGTACAACACCTCCCACTGTCCCCCGAAACACTCTGCGACATTCACCTGGACCCCGACATGGACTGCCATATCTGCTCTGGTTACCAATGACACAGCAAACAGGCTGCAGACTCAACCCTTCCTCTACCGATTAACTTGTCATTCCCTAAAGGACTCTGTTTGGCCCTTCATTGGGCAAGCATGTAATGTGGGGTGTGCATGGCCATGTACTGCTCCAGCTCCGACACTCCACAGGATGTGAATAAAACATTCCTAATCACACAGATGTGTCATGTCTATGTTCAATCAAGTATAACAGTATGGATGACTGTAGGGACATTGATTGCACAAAAAGGTACACCCTGGGAAATGACATCAATGCGCATGTTTGACCGTGACACACATGGCGAATTAGATGACTGTGAATGTGTGAACTAGCTGTGGCCTCATTGATCATGAACAACAATCTCGCAACCCCCCAACATAGCCCCACGTCCATGTATTAAATAGGGCTGTGTGTAAAAATGTCAAAGTCGGTAAGAGGCCTAAAGTAGTGTCACACATCACATGTGACAACAGAACATCTCTTCGCATACCTACACACACTCAACTGTGTGGACACAGCCTGGTTTGATGGAACACATTGATCAACATGGCAAGAAGTTGGACACCATACTCACATTGCTGAAGACACGTAAGCGCACAGGTCGACCAGCAACTCTCCCAACCACAATGTCTGGCTCACAGAGATGGAGCTGGCAATAGGGACTCACCCCTAAGTGAAATGCGTCAGTCAGTCCCTCCCTGTGTAGGGACAATGCTCATTGAGGCACACGATTTGGCATGCTAATCAACACTCATCACTGTTGACCGCTAGTGAAGTTGCGTACACTTTATTTGCATGTGCGTGTCAGTACGGGCAAGACAAGGTCCACAACATGCAGACCTATGCATCATACACTAACAGGCAGCAAAGGAACATGTAGAGGTGCAAGACATGGGGAGGCACAAATGAACACCAATCATTACGGATGCCAACGGTCTCAGCCCACCTTGCCTTGCTGGACGAGTCATGTGGTGTTTGGCGAATGCTCATTGCACCATGTCAGGGGACACCACTCACAGCCCATGGGATCTGCATAGTCCTGTACCACCGGACTGTGCTGACTGTCTGCTCTGCTGACAGTGAGCAGGTGAAGTAGTCCAACAAGGACACATGTAGTACTACATTGCCATGTGTGTACTCTCCCTCCGGCGGTGTGTCAGGTTGAGGAACGTTGCCAGGCGCCGCTGTCCACTCACCTTGCACAGGTGTGTGTCAACCCGCAGTCTTGCACGCACATGCATTCTGGGTCCAGGCGAATGCAGCCATGTCCACTGTTATGGTGGGATATGTGTCCATTTCTCCAAGATGCAAAAGGGTGTTGGGACCTGTGAAATGGGTTACAATCTTTTGTGGCTGCAGGAACGTAGTTACTCGTCCATGAAAGCGAGCGCAGCTTCCTGGGCAATCAGTTCCAAGAGTACGTCGTTGTCGACTTCATCGAACACGGGGGCAAGCCAATCCATTAGCTGGTCCGGACAGATGTGCTCCGTCCACGCCATTTCACCAATCCGCAACACAGCCCAATAGGGGAGCGCTTCGATGTGGTCACTGCACACGAGGAATTGTGCAATCTCACATGCCCAACTGCCAGCACAAATGCCCAATACCAAGGCATCCCATGAACGGGTATCACGGTTACACTCCTGGTCGTGGTCCAACAGGGGGCGCACACACATGTCATAATCCAGTTCAGCTACCATTGTGTTGGATAGGCAGACATCCATGGGCCACTCGAATATGCATGATCGACAGTGGAACCACGGCTGGACGCAGGTGACGTACGCAAGACGGAAGCTCAGACGGTAACTGATGCGCAACACTGCCAGTGGCAGTGCCCCCAAAAAATGCAGCATTTGGTCACGGTACAGTTCCACGTGACAGGGGTTGTGCATGTGCCCGGGATGTTCTGACATTGCATTGTTCGCTCTCGTAGAACCGGCACTCTTCTGACCTGCGGCTGTTATGTGGATGATATGCCACAGCTCGGAGCAATGAGTCGTATGAGTGTGCAAAGTTTGTACGTATGGGTTGTCCTGTACGTAAGTGTCAAGGCCGTTGCATGCAGGAGTACCTCGAGCAAGGACTTCTGTGTGGGGTGTGGATACATTGATCTTTCATTGGCGCTGTGTGTAGTGTGGGAGTCGTCATCATCTGCCATGGTATCTCTCTCAGGGGGTGCCTGCCGCATGCATTTCCAAGGTCGGAGGTGCAGATGTCCTTCCGTCTTCTGTATTGAGACAAAGGGGCTTTCATCCCTAATGTTAGTCAGACTACTGCTTGTACCCTGGGAATGTGATGTAGCTATCGCGCTGCAATTGAGGCTAGGCCTTGGGCTTATGGTGCACCAAAAGCGATGAACACACACAACAGTTGCCATGTATGAGCCAAGACCCCGAGCGGCCTTGCGCTCCTTGTACAGTCCCTTCGTGCGCGGACACCCTCCGGCTGCATGCAACATTGCAACATTGTCGATTGCGGGCCGTGTGGCGCAGACACAGCAACAGAGACACACGCATCATTTGGTTTCCTGTGCAGCCCAGATATGAACCACGCCCAGAGGCCAGGGATAATTGTTCACACCCCTACGCTGGCCTGGCGTACGCCGAGCCAGCCCACTCGGCTTACGTATAAAGGGGGGGACGACGACGCTACGTGTCCCAGTTCTTCCCCACTGCCTGAGGTGACATGGCTGCGTCCGCCTGGCCTATAACGAGACTCAATCATTTAGGGTCCATGACTTGCGTTGCACGGAGTCGGTGGCACCGGTTACACTGCGGCTGGCACGGGCCTACCGCCACGGGACGGTGACTTTCTGTGCACTGAGGTAGGGGCACCTAAAGTGCTGAGCGGGTGTGCAGTCTGCGATGATGCCGTGTGCACTGATATGATCTCTGCCATTGCAAAATCAAGACCCAGAATCAAGTGTGCGACCTGGTGGACCGCAATGTAGGCCTGAGCCAGCGGGCAGCGCGGGCCTACCGCCACGTGGCGTTGCCTCGTGGTTCACAGAGTTAGTGGCACCTAGCGAGCTGAGCGGGTGTGCAGCCTGCGATGATGACGTGTGCACTGATATGATCTCTGCCATTGCAAAATCAAGACCCAGAATCAAGTGTGCGACCTGGTGGACCGCGGTGCGGGGATGCGTGATGTGGAGGCTGCCAAGGTCGCGGGCCCCGGGCTTGGAGCTTGCACCGGCACGTGGTGGGCCCTCTTGGAGACACGCCGGTGGCGGAAGGTGAGCAGTGAGGCCTGGGTGCGCAGGGGTGGGCAATCCCCGCTGGGCGGCGGGAGGGGCTGGGGTGCAGCAGCCTGTGTGCGCAGGGGCGGCCAAGCGATGTTGCCGTGTGCAATGATATGTACTCTGCCATCATTAGCTGTGGACTCCGTTTCAGATGAGGGACCTGGTGGACTGCAGTGGTAACCGGCACGTGGTTGGAGACACACCGGTGGCAGCAAGTGAGCAGTGAGGTCTGGGTGCGCAGGGGCGGGCAATCCCTGCTGGGTGGCGGGAGGGGCTGGGGTGCAGCAGCCTGGGTGCGCAGTGTCGGCACTGTCTCTCCCTGTCCCTCTCTTCCTTTCACTGTCTCTCTCTCTACCTCTCTTTCTCTATCTTTCTCTCTCTCTCTTTCTCTCTCTCCCTCTCTTTCTTCCACTGTCTCTCTCTCTCCCTCTTTCTTGCACTGTCTCTCTCTCTCCCTCTTTCTTTCACTGTCTCTCTCCCTCTCTTTTTTTCACTGTCTTTCTCTCTCCCTCTCTTTCTCTATCTTTCTCTCTCTTTCTCTCTCTCACTCTCCCTCTCTTTCTTTCACTGTCTCTCTCTCCCTCAGTTGCTCTTCTCTCCTTCTCCCTCTCTCCCCTTTCTCTCTCTTTCTCTCTCTCCCTCTCTTTCACTCTCTCTATTTCTATCTCTCTCTCTTTCTCTCTCTCTCTGTCCTTTGTTGAGCGCATGACACACCTTCTTATCTTCAATTTTGTCTTGCAGGCTGTGACTTACAGTTTGTCCGGACAAGACCCGCCATGACTCTTCCAATTATTGATGTTGAGTTGAATTTGAATAAATTGATTATTTTTGAAATTCTAAGATGTATGTATGTTTTTCCTTTTACGGACCACACATGGATGTTGATTGTTGTACTTGTGCGACATCAGGCAAATTGTTGTGTTCATGAATTTGTAAGGTAGATGTGAAATATCTTTGTCCGGGGGGGGGGGTGCCCGTGGTAGGGCCCCGGGGGGGAGGGGGTCCTGGGGTGGGTGGGGGGCCTGGGTGTGTTGGCGGTGGGTGTTGTGGCCCTCTTGGGGCTCCGGGCTGCATGATCAGTAGCTCCATGGCATCTGTTGTTCTTCAGGTGTGGCTCTGGGCTGGGCTCCCTTTCATGGTGCAGGTTGTCGTCCGACTTAACACCAGGTAGGAGCAGGTGTTAAATCCCTGCTGCTGAGGCACCTTATCGCATGTTTTTGATTCTTATCGCCGATTTGGCTGGTCGTTGGGAATGTTGCGAAGTGGTGTTTCTGCGGGTTTTTGCACGGGAACACCTACTCTGCATCTCATTAGCGTTAGTTGCCGGTGTCATCCGTGGCGATGTTTTTTGCGACTGCTATCGCAGGAAAACTGGTGATATCGGCTGTTGGCACCAGCTTGTGAATGGTGCAATGAATTTATCGCCACTTTGGCTGCGATAAAGTGCCGCTAACTCGGCGATGAGTCCTTGTGAATATGCCCCCTAGCTTTCTTCTTGAGCATTACTTGCCAATGGTCTCACATACACAGATATGCTTCTCATGTTGGAATAATTACTTAAAGATCTCCTCATTAGCTTTCCCCTCTGAGATCTCAGAAGATGCCCTGTCTTTCCCAGGCATACTGTAAATAAGGCATAAGCTTATAAGCTGTCCTTCTCTGGCATAATGTAAATAAGGTGCATGTTTATAAAAAAATAGATGCAAGTTATAGGCTTAAGGTAAACCTAAGTGAATAAACTCTCCAACATAGAAAGGGGCTTTAACTGAAAGCTTAAAAGGAATAAGCTCTGTAAATTGGCTTTAATCAATATCTATTTGCCATATCTAATTAACAATGTATTCTATGGAAGTAAAAAGAGATGAATCCCCTAGTGAAACAAAGTTGCAGAATGTTGCCTGCAATGCTGCTGGATGATTAGCTGCTTGCTGGGATAGCTGGAAGCTATGATTTCAAGGCAAGTCTTAGGGTTTTCCAAGCTTTTCATGTAAGAGGTATGCATGCGCTGTAGGAAGGCCACATATAACTGTCTATATGAGTAATTACACAAATAACCATTTCTCTAGCACTCACTAATAAGTACATATTACCATCTAAAGGAACCATTTTAGCAACCTTAAAATAAAGAAAGATTAAGGAAAAAATAGTACGTTTCTACTCCTAAGCTTTATAGTTTGCATGCAGCTCTTTCATGCTGGTGCATAACTCACTGAGCTATATTACAAGAATTATCACTTATGACCCACAGGTAAAACACAAATCTCTGCAGCAAAGGTTTCAGGCCACTGAGCTGTCTACATAAAATGCAAATCTTTGACCTGCATGTTGCACGTCGTGCTTTGTAACAAGCTCATTAATGCTAAAAGCTATTTTATGTAACACCAAAACTACTGGGAATATAAACAGCAAAACGACTGGTAATAAACAGGAAGATGTTTCCATAGAATGGAAACCAAAGTAATGTTAAACAAACCAAGTCAATAAAAATTTGAAAAGCTTGTTAAGATAAAGAAGTACTTATCTGAGCGAGGAGCAGCATTTAAAAGAGGAAGGTTATACAGTGCATAGACTACTCATATTGTGCGGATGTTCTATTCTAGATTGTTTTTGTTTTATGATGTAATGTTCTTTCAAGTGCTGCGTGGAGTGACATTAAAGGAATAATGCATAATGTTAGCCTCTAGTCTTGTAATAAAATTCCTACTTAGCTGTGCAAAGGAGATCAGAGACTGTTCCTACGAAGATAGAGTCCCACTGATATGGTGGATGCAGACCTACCAGTTTGTAAGGACATTTCACCATATGGAGGGGTCAGGGCCTTGGAGGGGCTGGGGCCTAGCACTGAGACAACTTGAGGCACTTCTAAAATGCCCTCCAACAACTCAACAAAAAAGCTTCTAAGGTCCTGCTGTAACTATCAACTTATGCTGTTTTTACAATACTTACAATACTGAAAAGGATTTCAACAAATAGCTGCCAAGTGACTCCTTTTTGTCCAGAACAGATTTGCTTGTTGTGGTTTTTTAAGCCCACAATGAATGTCTGAGAGCTGCAGGACTGATGCTGTGAGGAGAAGCTGGCTAAACACTGCTGCAACCATGTCTCGCTACCCTTCCTAACTCCCACTACGATTCAACCTCATCTGAGCTGCGGGGGGGCATAACATCACACAGATGCTCCAGACACGCTGGAACGTGGAGTACAGAAGGACATGCAGTGCATAGCAGAGATTCATCAGGTAACGGGAGATGCTAGGGAGTCAAACTGAGGGAAGGAGCTTGCATATGGGCTTCCTCCTACTGTTGTCGTTACTGCCCCATGCTGCCTGCTGTCGCTGCAGGAGAGGAAGATAAGTCTTTTGTGACCGGTTTGTGACCAGTATAGCATCTCATCGCCAGGAGGGTTAACCTGCTCAGGCTCTTGGGAGACAGGAGATCCGTGGAACCGATCATCATCCCCGCCCAGGACCGCACTTTTTACTTCTACCGCCTTCTTGCCACGGCCTCACCCAAGGGAAAGAGCCTTGAACTACTCCTTATTGCTCTGCATTGTTTGCTATCTCTGCAGGAGAAAATAGTAGCTTGCCTGTGATCTGGTCAATATCAGTTACAGCTACCACTGGATTTAGAAGTGTCCCACCTGATGGCTCTCTGGCTGTGGGGGGAGAAGTTTGCCTGAATAAAGCCAGAGGCGAGACTACTACAAAGCCCTCTCCATAACCGGTACTGTAAATCTACAAGTATCTTTTATCATTAATGGGGGCTGAGACTGAGATGCCCCTAAAACCGGGGTGCCACTTTTTTTCTACCTTGTGCTCTCCCCATTGATGAACACCCTGGTCTCATTCCCCATCAGTGAGCGGCTGGAGTCACCCCACCTAACATTGCCTTCAGCTGCCCATTATACACAGGGGGCAAGTGTAAGAGCTCTTGTAAAAATTAATTCTTGGCAAGGAACGTGTTTACCCAATGTGGAAGTGCAAAGCTGCTGATCCCCTTACCGGCACCAAAAAACAGGAGAGAGATGCAGGACCAGTATCGGCTATGGACAATTGTTAATCTGGACCGCTTTGATCAAATAATTGAGGAAGCGTAGACCCAGGACACCAATAGTGCACCAAATAACTGTGTGAATGGGAATCTCCCGAGCATAGTATCTGCCGCGATGCCATAACTCTTCAGAAAGAAATGGTAAAGTAACTCTAAACCTAAAGCTAACACTAACACTCCCAGGCTGGGGGATGTTTCATCTACAGCTACTAGCAAGGATAGAGAGTTCCAAGTACTAGGCTCAAACCGTTCTGAACGGCTTGCTGTCCCTAACTTGGAGCTGAGTACTATCGTGAGTGTATTCTATGAAGGTTGTTCTTGAGCCCCCTAATAGACAACCTCAGGGGGGAGATTAGAGACCTGAAGGTTATGATGGCGACAATGTCTAATTTACTTGCTGAAGTAGTTGGCATATAAAAACTGGTACGTTCCAATGCACGGGACAGCACCAAAACACATCTCTTTGAAGGGACTATTGAGGGAGGAATGCCTGTCAACTTATCCATCCAAGCGAATCTACCACACACTTGTTTGCAGCAAAGAAGGCAGCCTGAAGGGGCAGCCTGAAGGCTCATCAAAGGGGTAGAAAGATCACCATCCACGATGAGAAGTCCAAGGAATAAACTAACAACCCCTATTTCTATCGATAAACATCTTACCCCCAGATCGGCCATTGGAAACTGTAGTGTGCGTCTCAATGTATAAGTAAAAATGAGACTGTAGGAAAGCATCAAAAGTTCAGGTAAGTTTATTTTCCGTTGCAGGGACCCACGACAGCTCCAGTTAAAGAAAGGCAAAGAATGAAACATCCACAACCAGAGTTCCAGAACAGAGAATGCAATGAGCTAATACATTCTTATTACTTCACCATTGAAATAAATACAACTTTATAGATACAAACAAATACCTTATAACATAAGATCAATAGCTGAGATGCAACTCTCTACACACCCCCCTTTCTATAATAATGAAAAACAAAAAAAAACAAAATAAAACAAAACAATTAATAATACACAAAATTATTTGAACGAAAAGGAGCTAGTTTGATACGAGAACTACTCTCATTTGTCTGCTATCACCAGATCCACAAGTGGTTTTAAAATTAGCATTTTCATCAATATTACTAGGACTAGAAGTAACACTGCCATCACCTCTGTCCCCTAAAGAACGAGAAGAACAAGCCGTGTTCTCCCCTGAGTTGCGAACAAGAGTGAGATCACCGAGATCAAACCAATCAGTATCTGATTGAGTTTTAACTCGGTTATAGATTATTCTGGCTTGTTCATTAGTTAGTTTTATTATAGCATTTCGATTCCACCATCCACAATCTTGTAATAAAACAGCCATTTTAGACACTTTAACGATTTTAACAGGTTCAGTAAACCTAGATTGTCCTTTGCCTACCTTAATAGGTTTTTTGATAAGAACCCAGTCACCTGGAGACAAAGAAGTTACTTTAACATGTTTTCTATTATCATAGTTCTCCTTGTACAATGCTTGCTTTAGTTTCACATGTTCTCTTACTTTATGCAAATCAATAGAATGTGCATGATCAACTTTATCCGTCAACCAAAAGGGATTAAGTAGAGAAATGGGTTTCCTACCTCTCAATAATACATAAGGGGAAACATCAGTGGTAGAATGAGGAGTTGTATTATAACTCCAGACTTTTTGGCTCACATAACTGAACACATCCAAATTATTAGCTATGGCTGTTTGTACTCCTTCTTTCAACAACTTGTTTGCTCTCTCAACAAGGCCATTAGAAGCCGGACTATATAAAGGTACCAAAATGTGTCTAATGGAGACTTCTACCAGAAAATTTTCAAATTCATTAGAAGTAAAATGAGTGCCGTTGTCAGTAACAATCTCTTTAGGCAGACCTTCAATTAAAAACACTTGTTGTAAAATGACATAACTGACGTAGAATCTAAACTCCTAACAAAATAAAAGTACAGCCACTTGGAGAAGTAATCAATAAGTACAATCAAAAATCTACTATCACTACCAGCAGGTTAAAGGGACCTGAAAAATCCAATCCTAACTTCTGCCAGGGACCTTTAGGCCATTCAACTGGGCATAATGGAGTAGTGGATGTACGCCAATGCTTATCGGAACATAAACACTCAGGACATTTGTCCACAAAAGATTTAACTTGACCATCAATTCCAGGCCACCAGTATGTTTCTTCAATCTTGCGAACAGTGCTAGAAATTCCTAAATGTCCCTCCTGGGCAAGGGAAATAATTTTACTTCTCAAACCCTCAGGTGGTACAAATTTGTCCTCACGAACCAAAATATCATTAACAATGGATAATTCCGAAGCAACTTGCGAAAAACATCTGTCTTGAATAGACATACTTCTGTCACATGGCCAGCCATGGACTAAAAATCTCTTCACCCTTTCAAGACAAAGATCTTTTCCACAACATTCAAACCATTCATTTTCTGACAATTTAACATCTCGCATCAAGTCACCCACAGTGAAAACTACGTCACAATCATTATCCTTAAAAGGATCATCCACTCCACTACACTCCAGAGGCTTACGTGACAAACAGTCTGCCCTGACATTCTTACCACCAGGGATATATTTGATGTCAAAGTTGAATTCCTGTAACCTCGCCAGAAGTCTGATCAGTCTAGATGAAGCTTTGTTTGAACAACTGTCACCAAGCATGTACATTAGCAGTTTGTGGTCGGTAAAAAGTTGGAATCTAGAGCCCCAAATATACATCTTAAATTTCTCAACCGCCCATGAACACGCTAAAGCCTCCCTCTCGATAGTGCTATAGTTAACTTCAGCACTACTTAATGTTCTAGATGCGAAAGCCACTGTATACTCTTGACCATCAATCATTTGACTTAACACAGCACCTAAACCTTTGGAACTTGCATCCACAGTTACAATGCTCATCTGACCATGCGTAAAAGCTCTAATAGCTGGTGCTTCCAGAATTAATTTTTAACAGAATCAAATGACTGTTGTGTTTCATCAGTCCAAATGTACTTTGCATTTTTTTTTTATAAATCTCTGAGTGGTTGCACTATAATGGCATAACTTTGTACAAAGCGAGCATAATATTCACTAAGACCTAAGAATGCCCTTAACCAATCTTTGTCCTGCGGTTTAGGTGCACCCTTGATAGCATTAAATAGTGACAACTTAGGTTTTATACCTTTGACGGAAATGTTGTGGCCTAGATAGTCAACATCTTGAGTAATGAACTTGCACTTATTTTTATTCACAGTCATGCCAACAGTTTCCAGTTTCTGTAAAACTTTTTCAAGGAGCGTATAATGTGATTCTAATGTAACCGTGTGTATTAAAATATCATCCTGGAATGCTTGAATCCCATTGACATGTGTAAACAATTGGTCCATTAACCTTTGGAAAACGCTTGCAGCGGATACTAAACCAAAAGGCATCTGCTTATACATGTAGACTCCAAAGGGAGTAACAAATGTGGTGAGAGGCTGAGAATCTTTGGAGAGAGGAATCTGATGATACGCTGATCGTAGATCAAAAGTGGTAAAATACTTGCTACCACCAAGATTGGCAAGCATTTCTTGAATCCTGGGTAGTGGATGGCAGTCTACCACTATATTACGATTAAGCACTCTCAAATCTGCACATAGACGAATATCACCTGAACTCTTACGTGCGACAACAGCAGCAGAAACCCATTCAGACGATTCTACAGGTGTAATAATGTCTTGTAAGCACATATCATCTAACATTTTTTTTAAATCATCCCTGGCAGACAAAGGAACGGGTCTGCATTTTTGAACCACTGAAATGGCATTCTTTTTAAGTCGGATGGTATGTTGGAAACCTTTGACCAAGCCTACCTTGTCGTTAAATACACCAGAATATTTGGTAAATAAATTACACAACTTGGAATCAGTGCAAGTTTGGAGAATACTTGCAGGTTCTTGTTCGACAGATAAAATGGGTAAGTCTCCTAACACCACAGGTTCAGTATGACCAGGTCTCAAAATGATGCCTAAATTCGCTTGGTCTTGCCACCCCAGAATATCACGACCATTAAGGGCTACATAAATTTTGGTATAAATCTCTCTACCTTTAAATTTGATGGAATCCGAAAAATTACCAGACATAATAATATCATATTCCCCAAACGCTTTAGGGTTGACATCTGTAGGTTTGAGCAGAACTTTTGACCAAAATGTTTTAAAGGTCTTATCATCTAATATCGTGATAGGAGAGCCAGAGTCAGCCATAACATTGATGTCAATTGGTCCTATTGATACATTACACAAAGGCCTTTTGCATCTTTTGGTATCATTGCATAAAGTATTAATTTCAATAGTTGACAACGTATTGCTCATAGCTGCACAAAGAGCATCCTCATCAACATTTAGAAAATTAACTTTGCCCTTTTGTTTAACTGATCTACAGACAGTGTAAATATGTCAGATTTTCTTACAAGTGTTACATCTCTTACCTTGTGCAGGACAATTCACATTGTTGCCCATATGATACTTAGATCCATATCTGTAACAAGAACCTTTTCTCTCCACATTTATATGTGCTTTAGGTTTGGTAGAAACAACGTTTAAATTAACATCATCAGCATTACCAGTAGAATTGACATGCATAACTTTAGGACTCTCCGTAGATTTACTATCAGAATCTTGAGTTAAAATTTTTGATGATACTAGCGAACGTTCAATACTGGGGGCAATATCCATCACTTCCTCAAGGGAAGGATTCTTACATGTTAAAATACGCTCTTGTATTTTTTTGTTATAGCAATTGAAAACTAGTTGGTCACGTAAGGAAATATCTAAGTTAGTACCAAATTGACACTTAGATGCCAAAACACACAAAACTGCTAAATAATCCTCAATAGATTCTTCTTGCATCTGTTTGCGTTTAAAGAACATATGTCATTCAACCATTACAGAAGGTTCATCGACATAATGTTTGCCTAATCGTGCTAAGGCTTCCGAAAATACATTCCATGTTTCATCACGAGGCGGGGCTGGAACAACAGGCAAATTGTCAAATACATCTTGACCTGCGCTACCTAAATGATTAAATAAAAGCGCTCTTTTTCTAGAAGCAGAATAATTGGTGGCATCAATAGCTTCCATGAAATTATCAAAAATCCTATACCACTTGTGCCAAGGCATGAGAGGTTTGCCAGGATTTTGTAAGAAAGGTGGTGGTTGCATAACATTATTTGAAGAAGAAGACATATTACAATATAATGAAAGTGCAAGACAAAAATAATGACAAGTAAAATTAAACCTCAACTGGTAAAACAAAAGGGAATAACCTGAAAATTAAAATTGTCACCAGGGTAAATGATGAGAAGGCGCAGCATGAGGAAAGAACAGCATCAGGTAACCTTCGTGTATTAAATGTGAAAAACCAGCACAGGAAAATACTTGTTGAAACGTGTGCCAGTCATGGAAGTAATGAAAGAATTAAAAATGGCAGCTGAGTACATGAATGACGCGATGAACAGGAGGCGTGCTGTGCGTCTGAGCGTAGAACATCCTCCGATGAATGCAGCTGACTTGCAGAAGCAGAGTGTGGAACGTCGTCTGAAGGTCACACCTAACGTGAAACAGCAGAGTGTGGAATGTCCCCCGAAGAACACAGTAGACACGGGAATCCACCGAACACAGCAGACATGGATTCCAACACCAGAGAACGCCGAAGAGTTGGGGTCGGGCGCAGTGGAATGCTAGAAGCGTTCAAAGAAAAACAGAGCAGCAACCGAAGAATGCAGCAGTAGAAAGTAGGAACCAAATGCTCGTTTTTTTAAATAAAAAAAAATGTTCACTTTAGAGTGCCAAACACAAATTATCCACATAAGGCGCACAACCCTTTAAAGACAAAAGTACATTTGGAATCCAGAATGAATTAAGCACGATCGCTAGACGAAGGACAGGCAGCCTCGGAGCAATCTCTGTTATAAACGATCCACAGAGAGAGTGTTGCAGAATTTGTAGAAGGTACAATACGATGCTCCAGACACACAAAGTAAAGATCCAATGAGAAAAAATGTTTAAAAATGTAGAAAATGGAAATAGTTGGTCGGTGGGTCCTCTGTTCAATCCCAAATCGTCGCCAATAAATGTAGTGTGCGTCTCAATGTATAAGTAAAAATGAGACTGCAGGAAAGCATCAAAAGTTCAGGTAAGTTTATTTTCCGTTGCAGGGACCCACGACAGCTCCAGTTAAAGAAAGGCAAAGAATGAAACATCCACAACCAGAGTTCCAGAACAGAGAATGCAATGAGCTAATACATTCTTATTACTTCACCATTGAAATAAATACAACTTTATAGATACAAACAAATACCTTATAACATAAGATCAATAGCTGAGATGCAACTCTCTACAGAAACACATCCAGCACTGTGAATTTAAGGGTTAGGTCCTCTTCTGATAGTACCAAAGTGCTGTATAGACCCATCAACATACATAACTTTAAACTACCCTCTTCCCCCAAATTTGCATGGGTGGTGTTAGGGCCCCAGGATGCTCCTAGGATTCCGCCCCCGGAAACTATGTGTTTTTGTTAATGCACCAAAAAGGGGGGGAGACAAGAGGATAAGAGTGTCCTTATCAAGAAATGCACCCATTGGTTTATAGCAAGTCGAGACTGCAAGTCGATTATAAAGGAGGATATTGTAAGTGCGGAAAGATTTAGTTGTCCCACTGAGGCAGTTGACTATATACATATTCGCCTAGCAAATAGGAAGTTAGTGGAGGGCTTAATTGCTAAGGAATTAAGAACAAGTACTGCCAACACAACACAAATTTGTTTCAAGCATCAGCCAACTTGTCACTGGCCCCCACGAGTCCAAGGCCTCGGGTCAGCACGAACATTGATCAACCTAAACTCCTGTTTGAGGAGCCCGGATTGACTTTGCGTGCAGTACCTGTGCCCATTTTTCCCCATTTAGTCCAACTGGGCCACTAGCTAGCCCACAGGACGGGCCTAGAGAGTGCGGGCTGGGTTTACCACATTGGAGTTGTATGGCGCACGGCCCTGATTGCTGATGCGACCACAGGGATAATTATCATCCTGTCCTGGAACATTGCAGTTATGAAGTCTAAACTTGATCATCCGAAATCGGCTCAGTCCATTGAGGGCTTTGACATCTGTGTGCTCAAGGAGATGTGGAGCATTGAGCCTCTCCACAAGGTAGACTATTCTGACATGTGGGTCCCGCCATTATCTAGCTTACATGGTCGTCCCTCTGGAGGCCTCGTTATGTGGATAAAATCGGCAACCAATGTAAGTGGAAAAGAGATTAGGGTTAATTCACCAGACATTATGGGAATTGAATTGAATTACTCTGCTGGCAGAAGGCAGTGTTTTTATAACATCTATAACTGCATTCCCAAGGGCAAAGCTGAATCCTGTACCCTGAGGACCCTAGAGGAAACTTTTAGATATCAAGAAGCTTTCAAGCCCAGTTGTTTTGGTGGGGAATTTAATGTCATGCTCGAGCTGCTCGGGTGTGAGGGGGCTGAAAAGGAGGATAAGCAGTGGGGCAAATCCTCAGATTGTGAAACGACAGGCCCGCAGTAGGTCGCCAGCGGCACTTCAGTTATTGTTACTTTCATTGTCTAAAGACTTGAGAGTGTGGAACGGCAGCTCCAAGTCTGACCCGCTAGGGGCAGTGACTTTTAATACAATCAATAAAACTAGTAGGATTGATTATATTATATTGGAAGTCCAGCTTTGGCCACACGTGTTAGATATGGAGGTAATGCTGAGGGGCAATAGCGACCATAATACCCTCATCTATCTTTGAAGTGGGTTACCAACATAATCCCGGGGCCTCATAATCTGCTAAACACAAGGGAAGTTAGCTCTGCAAACAATCAGCTTATGCTCAAATGGAATAAAGTTGTCCATAGTGCAGAGGTAATTGAGGGCATAAGGAATATTACACGGGAAGCATTGATCAGTTTCTCAATAAAATAGAGAGGGACCTACTTGGCTGCTATAATGGTTGCCCACCAGGATTATTATAATAGCTTAGAATCACAATTTTGGGTGGACTCCGGGTAGAAGAGTAAAACCCCAAGGGATGATCAACACATGGTTCAATAAAAACTGCAGGATGGTCAAAATAAAACTTCTTGAAGCAATCAATTCCAGATGTCCACCCAGAGATGCACTAGCTAGGAATACCTAAAAGGTAACGCTGGGGGAAGCCAAAAAGGAATTGGTTGACACCTTATGGGGAAGCCACTTGGAGGCAGACCGGAGAAGGGACTCACATGCTTTCTGGCAGACTGTGGCCAATAATCATTCAAACTAGCATGAGGCAGTTGGAAACTCCATCCAGCCATCTGTCCGGTATAAATATTTTGTCACTCTCTACTCTGTTGAACATACTGCACCTGACTTCCCATTCAAGAGGGCAGACCTAGCCATGTCTCTGGGAAAATCTCAGCCCCTACTATTTCACATAGCAGACACAACCAGGGCAATATATAGCAATAATCCCGGGAAGGCAGCCAGACCAGACGGCACCCCAGCGGACGTATCTCCAAGGCATACCCTCCTGCCCGCCCCCAACCAGGCATACCCTGCCTTCTGCTTTCTTGCAGCGCGATAAGCAGAAACATAAAATGGTATTTAAAATACCATTTTCTGTTTCTGCTTCTCGCACTGCGAGAAAGCAGTGGGGCGACGCTCCTACGCTCTAATGGAGGAGCCGCCCCTGGGAAGACTGGAGGCAGGCAGCATGTCTCTGAAAAATAACAAGACTATGTATATACATTGAATTGTGATCTTTTTGGATCTATTTAAATTTTATGGATCTATAGTACATTCATTAGAATGGTATCACAATGACAATTATACCTTCATCACTCCAGTGAAGAATTTTTCTAATTTCATTAAGGTATTTTTTTTATTTTCACTATGTCCTTTCTTCTCTCAAAACCTTGTACAATTACTGTTTCTCAATCAATACCATATTTTTCCATTTAAATATTAAATATTTTTTGTCAAATAACATTTGTAACTCAGCATTGTGCTCCTCCCGAATTCCAATCCATTCCCTACACACACCTGTATTAAGCTCCACCCCTACAATAGCGTGCACGCATGAAGCCGTTAGTATATTTTTAGATGGCTCATGCATGCGAAAGCAGACAGCCTTTCTGAATTTCAGCGTCTGCTTGCAGCTCCTAGCAAGTACTGCTCTGCATCCACTGGATGGCATGCATATGGGTATGATCGCCTAGTAAAATGGGTTGTTTTTTTCAGATAAGCGTGGGCTACTGTTTTGCTCAGATCTCTGTATGGCTATAGATACCAGCCTGTTATAGTATTGTCCTTTGAAACAATTAGGTAGTCAATTTATGATCATTCACATTGGTGTGTTGTATTTTAGCCTACCCACATTTTTTAAGCGGACCCACCACTAAACAAATTCTCTTCTGTTTACCCTTGTATTTATACAATTTCCCACAATAGTACTTCTTAATGTTTTTTCACCTTTTTTCAACACCTGGTGCCTGCATATATTACAGCCCTTTTAGATAATTTAACACAAACAATAGAGCTTTGGGGCATACAAACGGAACACTAGCCCTCTGAGTCACTCTGGGGTCCTGGGTTCAAGATGGGTTGCAGGTCCAGTTCTTCTTCCCCTAGTCAAGAGGGCAGCAAGCAGCAGGTCAGCACACCAAGGCAGCATCTCCTTCAGAGTAGCAGTCCAGTAGAGTGGCAGTCCTTTTAGCAGCACATAAGTCGTTCTTCCTAGCAGAGTATCCACAGGTCCAGAAGTATACTGAAGTGGTGATGTCTGGGGTTCTTCTTGTATACACAGTTGTGCCTTTGAAGTGGGGAGACACTTCTAGAGGCATGCCTGTGAAGTGCCCAGATGCCCTGTCTTCCCTGCTCTGACTCAAGACTAACTACAGAGGGTATGCAGCCCTTTGTGTGGAGACAGGAAAGAGCCTATTCAGGTGTAAGCAAGACTGAGCCCAGCAACTCCCTCCCATCCTGCCAGTGATTACCCTTCCAGTCAAACCTAAGCTCCCATTGTGTTTGGCTGTCTAGGAGGAATATATAAAGTCCAACTGCCAACTACAGCCAGTCAAGTTGACAAGAGACAGGCTGCAGGCACCAAATGGCTAAGGCAAGAAAATGCTAACTTTCTAAAAGTGGCATCTTCAGAATTGTAATTTAAAATCTGACTTCACCATAGGTTAGGATTTTAGATCAGGACTCCAGGGACACCAAACATGAACCAGTTATCTCTTCTGATTTGAAAATGACACTTATAAAATTTAATAAAGCAGCTCTAATGTTATCCTATGGGGGAGAGAGGCCTTGCAGTAGTAAAGAACGAATTAGAGAGATTTTCATGACCAAGACAAGTCAAACTTAAAGGTACATGTCCAAAGTTTAAGGACACTGCTCCCTTCCCTTGTGGATGTCCAGTGCCTACATTAGGGGTGACTTAAATGCATTAAAAAGGAAGGTTTGGGCCTGGCAAAAGAATCATTTATTCCAGGGCAACATGACAGATTAAAACTGCACATACAGGTCCTGCAATGTCAGTCCTGAGACATGTTTAAAGGACTGCTTAAGTGGATGGCACAATCAGTGCTGCAGGCCCACTGGTAGCATTTACAAGCCCTATGCACATGTAGTGCACTTTACTAGGGACATATAAGTAAATAAAATATGCCACTTGGGTATAAGCTAATGCTACCACGTTTTAGAGAAAGAGCACAAGCACTTTAGCACAGGTTAGCAGTTGCAAAGGGTGCAGAGTCCTAAGTCCAGCAAAAACAAAGTCAGCAAAAAGAGGAGGATTTAAGGCAAAAAGTTTGGGGAAACCCACGCCAAGGATATCAGGTCTAACAGGAGGATAGAACAAAATGCAGGACAGTATTACATTATGGTCAAGCAAACAGCAAACAGTCCCAAAGACGAGATGCTGTGGATGAAAGGCGTGGTACATTTTCACATAAATAAACCAAAAACTGAATAGGAAGCGGGCCCCTCAAACAAATAACCAGCCATTTGCTTTTCCATAATTTGTTCTGCTTACTAGTGAAAGAGCCTATCTCAAGCGCGTGTGGGCCCACGGAAGATCAAATGACTTTTGTCGCAACTGATGTAAAATTGTTTGCTTTTTCTAATTTCTATTTGCCCCTGTAAAGTACATAATCTTGTTCTTTGGAAGAGTAATAAAAAGTACTTTGCATTTTTTTATTTACCCATATAAATGATGTTTAACTTTAAGACAACATTTTGCAGCTACCTGCAGTTCGAGCCTGTAATCAAGCGGGTATTTGACTTTCCCGACAGCTGGAGACTATCCCAATACAGTACTACAAAGGACAGGATCAACAAACATCGCAATGTTTGATGCCTGGACACACAAAGATGTCTCTGTACTATTGTCTCTGTAGATCTTTACATCCTACAGGCTTTTGATTGGGGAGCAAGCAGCAATTAATGACGAATTGTTGCTTAATAACCCCCAAGAGTCTTTAAAAGCAAACCCCAAGCCCCAGCTTGTGAGTAAAGTCAAGTCGAAGCAGGCAAAGAGCTGCAGACTCTAACTCCGTCCAGCATGAAGTCTTTTGTGACCACGGCCGCCATTTTTCTGCTGTTAGCAAACATTTGCAGCAGTGTAAACGTCCAGGTAGGTGTCTGTCTTTCCAAAGCGTCCAAACTGCGCTGCATGCGCTGTTTCAATTTGTAAAAAACAGAAGTAATTCTAGGGTCCCAATGTTTTTCCTAGGAGCCCGCTGCAAGCTTTGCAGAATGCCAGAGTTTCTGAAAGCCCGTGCTGCTTAGTTTTTGTTCGACCCCATGCCTCATTCTTCCAGCTCCCAGCAGTTCCTCTTTGTTTTTCTCTCCCTCTCAGGTTCTATTACAATCCCTACTTTCTCTCTTTGTCTCTCTTGTCCTGTATTTCTCTTAATTCCTCTTTTTCCTATTTTCGCCTTTCTCTCTTGCTCTGGGTGAACCGTGAAAATATTTTCCGGTCCCCAAAAATGAGTGGCAGTGCTCACAACTTGCTCACAAGTTAAGTGCTGCCAGAAACAGGATCATAAGCGGCCCAGCATTTCTGGGTACATATCCAGTTGCTTAAAGCTGGTAGAATACATGCCTGGAAAAGGGCCCAGACTTCGGAAAACTATGCAGAAATTGTCAGTAATATCGCTTGTTGGCCATTCCAGCTGCAAAACTCAGAATGGTTCTGTAACAGGGTGCTGTACTACTAGGTACGGTAGAACCACTCTATTGTTACAAAGTCACTTTTATTGTGGTCTTAAGTTAAGACTCGTTGATTAAGGTACCTCCTCTCTCAAATTCCCAGTTCTGTGAAACGTAAACAATTGCATCCGATGTTTATTCCATTGATTCATTTATTTTTTTCATTTCAGTTCATTTATTTCAATTTTGCATGGCCATAGTTGCTGTATTGCGCTGATTCTGAACCTAAATTGCCTTGTGAACGGTTGGCTTGGACCGTGTGGTGTATAGATTAATATGTGTGATCTATAGCATTAGGAGGACATAGGGGCATACAGGGCCAGCTTTAACACTGGTGGCGCCCTGTGCCACAATGTCTGTTGGCGCCCCCCCAATGACCACCTCTGCCACGGATTCCCTTACTAGCACCCTTTCACAGTGCCCTCAAGTCTCCATAACCACTATCTCTCAGATTCATTTACTTTTATAGCGCCACTCATACCAGTGTAAGGTGTCAGAGCACTTTACATCACACACATTACAAAAAGACAATCAATCATGCTTGTGTAAATCTGTGTATAGGAAATGTTACATCAGACAGGACTACAAGGAGTAGTGTAGGAGTGACATGTCAGCGATACTGGTAGGCAATATAGTTTAGGAGTCCTTATTCTAGAAAAGCACAAATTCTGAATTTAAAACGTAACATCATTGTTAGGGGTTCTCTTTAATAATAAGAATTATTTTCTACCCAAATGAACCCTTTTCACAAGATTAGGATGATGAAAGACTGGGCAAAAGAACATATAGCTCTAACATATACCTTTCAGTTTGCATGCAGTTCTTTGATGACAGTTAATAACTCAATGTTCTATAGTAGGATTTTGACTTATAAAAGACAAGTTACAAAAGGAGCTCTCTTGCAGAAGTAGTAACCTTCTGACCTATTTACATTATATGCTCTTCGTTATCTGCATGGTACATGTTCTTAGCAGCATGCATTTTAACCCTCTGCGCTACCTTAGGATGAGTCAAAACTTTCACTAGACAAACCTCTGGTCTCTTTCCAAGAAGACGATTAGTCACCAGTGTTATCTTGACATTTTAATTGATGCCTGGAAATTGCTGGAGAACAAGGCAGCAGGTGCTTCTAAAATGATAACATACTTGCAAAAATGACGCCCCCACCCCAAGTCAGCGCCCGGTGCTATGGCACCGATCGCACCACCCTAGAGCCGGCCCTGGGGGCATATGTACAAGGGGATATCACCACAAGAATGTCACTTTTAGCAACGTTCTGATGGCGATTTGCCCTTCTTCATAATTACAAAGAGGAGTTAAGCCACTTTTTATGTGGCTTAACGCTGCCTTGTAAATACAGCCCCTTTTCATGCACAACTTAGCATGAAAGGGGCTTGCAATGTGTGTTGCTGTGGTCGTTCCACCGCAACACCCATTGCATTTTTTACGCTGCCCCAGATTTACAAGGTTGGGGCAGCGCCAAAAAATAAAGTCAGGGAATACCTGGTCTTAGAATGGCGATACGAGGAGAAATTATTAATTTCTCCTCGTTTTTTTGCTCTTTCTATGTGTGCTGCAGCTGCAGCACACATAGAAAGAGCAAATCGCCATTATTTGTTTATGTGCAGGAAGGTGTCCCTTCCTGCAGGTAAACAATCACCCCTGCAGCGCAGGCACCCTAGCAACATGGCAGCAGGGTACCTGTGCTGGCGCTAGGTGGCTTTTTTAGCGCCAGAGCTAGGGGAAACACAGGTATTCACTGTATTTTTGTCTATACAGCGCATCCCTGCATTTTGAAAATGTCGGAGCCCGGCGTTGCCAAATTGGGTGTAAAATAGTGCTCCGGCATTTTCTTGTAGATATCCCCTTTGTTCCTAAAGGCCTGATTTCAAACGTTTTTGTGCATTTGGATTCATTCAAGGTGGGAAAATTCTATTTAACTCACAAAGGGCACTGGAAAATGTCTAATTTCTGCCGTTGTGTTGAAATTTTCATAATAGCAAATGTTGTTTCACAGTGAACAGTTCCAAACTTAATTGAAAACAGGGTTTAAATATTTTCTCCACAAAGAAATAAAAAAATTAAGGTAAAAGATGCAAATTTGAATCTCTAAATATTTGATAAGTTCTGCACTCAGTGTACATACATGTGTAGACCTTGAAAACTGATAAAAGTTTTAGGAGTATTTCCGTTATATTTTGTGAGTCCTTGAAAAGTGATGAATTTGATCGAAACATTCATGTGATCTTACGGGGACAAATGTCTGAGTTTTCTTCCATGGGAATTGTGCATCAGGCCTTAATTGTTTTCATCGATCCCAGAGTCCTTGCCACTTAACCAAAATGCACGTGATGCGGAGCACTTTTATTTATGCCCCAGTGCCTCAAATATTAAACGTATGAGATAAATAACACACATGCCAAAAAATAACATCCTATTTCTGTGTTTCCATACCCACCTCCACATTACATTTTGTTTTCAACCAGAACCCCTGGCGCAATACTAGTTTTGTACAACACCATGCCTGAGATCCTCACATCATGCCTGAGATCCTCACACTATGCCTGAGATACTCACACCATGCCTGAGATACTCACACCATGCCTGAGATACTCACACCATAGCTGAGATAATCATCCCATGCCCATGCCTGAGATACTCACACCATGTAAGTAAGTAAGTAAGTAAGGATTTTTAAAGCGCACGAATGCCGAGGCGTCTTTACGCTGGAGGAAGCAAAAGAGAGCAGAGGGCCAAGTCAGGGAAACGTTTGAAGCTATAGGGAGGGAAAAAGCCAGGTTTTGGCCTGTTTCCTGAACTGGGACCTAGATGGAATTAGTCGGATGTTGATGGGAAGATGGGAGATACTCACACCATACCTGAGATACTCACACCATGCCCATGCCTGAGATACTCACACCATGTCTGAGATACTCACACCATGTCTGAGATACTTACATCATACCTGAGATACTCACACCATGCCCATGCCTGAGATACTCACACCATGTCTGAGATACTCACACCATGCCTGAGATACTCACACCATGCCCATGCATGAGATACTCACACCATGCCCATGCCTGAGATACTCACACAATGTCTGAGATACTCACACCATTCCTGAGATACTCACACCATGTCTGAGATACTCACACCATGCCTGAGATACTCACACCATAACTGAGATACGCTCACACCATGCCCATGCCTGAGATACTCACACCATGACTGAGATACTCACACCATAACTGAGATACGCTCACACCATGCCCATGCCTGAGATACTCACACCATGACTGAGATACTCACACCATACCTGATACTCACACCATGCCCATGCCTGAGATACTCACACCATGCCTGAGATACTCACACCATGCCTGAGATACTCACACCATGCCCATGCCTGAGATACTCACACCATGTCTGAGATACTCATACCATACCTGAGATACTCACACCATGCCCATGCCTGAGATACTCACACCATGTCTGAGATACTCACACCATGCCTGAGATACTCACACCATGCCCATGTCTGAGATACTCACACCATGCCTGAGATACTCACACCATGCCCTTGCCTGAGATACTCACACCATGTCTGAGATACTCACACCATGCCTGAGATACTCACACCATGTCTGAGATACTCACACCATGCCCATGTCTGAGATACTCACACCATGCCTGAGATACTCACACCATGCCTGAGATACTCACACCATGTCTGTGATACTCACACCATGCCCATGCCTGAGATACTCACACCATGTCTGAGATACTCACACCATGCCTGAGATACACACACCATGCCCATGCCTGAGATACTCACACCATGTCTGAGATACTCACACCATGCCTGAGATACTCACACCATGCCCATGCATGAGATACTCACACCATGCCCATGCCTGAGATACTCACACAATGTCTGAGATACTCACACCATGCCTGAGATACTCACACCATGTCTGAGATATTCACACCATGCCTGAGATACTCACACCATAACTGAGATACGCTCACACCATGCCCATGCCTGAGATACTCACACCATGACTGAGATACTCACACCATAACTGAGATACGCTCACACCATGCCCATGCCTGAGATACTCACACCATGACTGAGATACTCACACCATACCTGATACTCACACCATGCCCATGCCTGAGATACTCACACCATGCCTGAGAAACTCACACCATGCCTGAGATACTCACAACATGCCCATGCCTGAGATACTCACACCATGTCTGAGATACTCATACCATACCTGAGATACTCACACCATGCCCATGCCTGAGATACTCACACCATGTCTGAGATACTCACACCATGCCCATGTCTGAGATACTCACACCATGTCTGAGATACTCACACCATGCCTGAGATACTCACACCATGCCCTTGCCTGAGATACTCACACCATGTCTGAGATACTCACACCATGCCTGAGATACTCACACCATGTCTGAGATACTCACACCATGCCCATGTCTGAGATACTCACACCATGCCTGAGATACTCACACCATGCCTGAGTTTCTCACACCATGTCTGAGATACTCACACCATGCCTGAGATACTCACACCATGCCCATGTCTGAGATACTCACACCATCCCTGAGATACTCACACCATGCCCATGCCTGAGATACTCACACCATGTCTGAGATACTCACACCATGCCTGAGATACTCACACCATGTCTGAGATACTCACACCATGCCTGAGATACTCACACCATGCCCATGTCTGAGATACTCACACCATGCCTGATATACTCACACCATGTCTGAGGAAGGCCGGTTACAATAAAATGTGCTCTGCTACCCATGATGCTCTATGAAATAAATAAATTGTGCTTTGTTTGTCTAGTTGTACGATTGGCCTAATTAATATCGCCTGCAACATTCATGTGCCCAATCATTTTGGAGATATAAGAATAAGGGACTATCTTGGCTGCACGCGCAATTGCTGCTTTTGTGACTTGTTGAGGGCCCAGCCTCGCGCTTAAAGAATGAAGTTTAGTTTCTGCACAGTCTAAATCCTACTACACCTAATATTGACATTTCTGCGCAATTGGAAGGAAATCCGACGTTCACAGGCAATGGCTGACAAAGGGGGATTCCCGGCGGCACTGAACTGAAAACACGGCCTGGCTATTAAAATGTGAGGGGCAGGGACCTACCTCAAGGTTTTGCCTCATTTCCCGGCATAAAAGCCAGCAAGATTTACCTTGCAAAATCAGTTAGAAGAAAACAGCCCGAGGCAATAAATATTGGTAAGAGAACACTTTAAGTTGCAGGCAAGTACTATTCACATTTTTTCAATAACATTATTGGAAATGTGTGTGCGTGTGGCTTCTCTCCATCTGTCCACATGTCTAAATGGCAACTGAAACTTCATCAGAGAGTTATGACTTTTTGGCCACAGTACGTTGCTTATATGTGTATGTAGTTTTGTTGTAACCTTTCTACCTGTATGCTTCAAATACCAGCCTCAAACATACTGCTAATGAAAATCCCAGAACTGACTGAAAGTATCACGGGGTATAGAGCCTCTCAGAGCTATGAAGTTGTAGAATTGAAGTGTGCCAGAATATGTTTATCGCTTTGTGCTATTTTTTTTATATAAGTTCATTTACCGAGTAGGGGGTTTTAAAGAAGGGCCAAGAATTATCAAATTTTGACACAGCGCAACACAGCAAGACACCATTCTGTGCAGCTATCCTGGCTGATGAGGGGTGAAACCCCGAAACCGGTCCTAGGATGCTTGTTTCCAGTCCAGGGAGGACCTAGCCTGGCAGTTCGGGCTGGACTGTTCCCATTGGGCACAGGGTCAAGACTGATTTGCATATGGCTGGGTTCAAACTGGAGTGGCATGGTGAGCAAACAAACGGTGGATTTAGGCCCAGATCTCTGTACTGGGGTGAACCTATGACATTGTTCTGCATTCTGTCCATCAATTGTTCTTTTTGCATTTGTCACCCCGAGTGGGACGGGTTTGCCCAGACGTGGGTCCCGTGCTCTCCATGCCACTGGAGTCAAGCTATCTTGGCTGATGAGGGGTGAAACCCCGAAACCGGTCCTAGGATGCTTGTTTCCAGTCCAGGGAGGACCTGGCCTGGCAGTTCGGGCTGGACTGTTCCCATTGGGCACAGGGTCAAGACTGATTTGCATATGGCTCGGTTCAAACTGGAATGGCATGGTGAGCAAAAAAACGATGGATTTAGGCCCAGTTCTCTGTACTGGGGTGAATGCATGACATTGTTCTGCATTCTGTCCATCAATTGTTCTTTTTGCATTGTCACCCCGAGCGGGACGGGTATGCCCAGACGTGGGTCCCGTGCTCTCCATGCCACTGGAGTCAAGCTATCCTGGCTGATGAGGGGTGAAACCCCGAAACCGGTTCTAGGATGCTTGTTTCCAGTCCAGGGAGGACCTGGCCTGGCAGTTCGTGCTGGACTGTTCTCATTGGGCACAGAGTCAAGACGGATTTGCATATGGCTGGGTTCAAACTGGGCAAAAAAACGATGGATTTAGGCCCAGATCTCTGTACTGGGGTGAATGTATGACATTGTTCTGCATTCTGTCCATCAATTGTTCTTTTTGCAATTGTCACCCCGAGGGGGACGGGTATGCCTAGACGTGGGTCCCGTGCTCTCCATGCCACTGGAGTCAAGCTATCCTGGCTGATGAGGGGTGAAACCCTGAAACCGGTCCTAGGATGCTTGTTTCCAGTCCAGGGAGGACCTGGCCGGGCAGTTCGGGCTAGACTGTTCCCATTGGGCACAGGGTCAAGACTGATTTGCATATGGCTGGGTTCAAACTGAAATGGTATTGTGAGCAAAAAAACGATGGATTCAGGCCCAGATCTCTGCACTGGGGTGAATGTATGACATTGTTTGGCATTCTGTCCATTAATTGTCCTTTTTTTCAATTGAATAGGGCAGGAATGTGCCATATCTATTAAAGATATGGTGCATTCCCGCTCTCCCCTTGTGTTGGGGCACTTGTGGCTGCCTAGCACCAACACAGGGACTCTTGCACCATGGCGCGTTGAAGGCAGGATAATTTTTGTGCAAGAAGATATGCCTTCCTGCACAAAAACAATTTTTAGAGGTGTTTTCCTCTTTCTAAGTGTGCTGCAGAATGCAGCACACTTAGAAATATAAAACGAGGAGAAATAAAGATTTTCCTCCTCTTTGCGCTTCTCTCAGAAAGGCGTACCATTTTGACGCCTTCCCACGTTTATTATTCTTGGTAAATCTGGAAATGCACCAAAATGCATGGGTGGATGCATATGAACACACACCCACCACTCATGTAATGCTGAGTAATGTAAGGCAGCGACTTGCGTTGTTTTGCGTTACTTTGGATTTACCATGCCATGCAGGGCCACGCAAGGTGGCTTTGCGTTACTTGGTAAATCTGAATTGAGAATTGTGTTGCCCTTGCGACACCCTGCGTGATGCAATGGCAACCCAATCCTTTGATAAATCTGGGCCATACTATTTGCTCACAAATAGCTTCCTGCCCCTCTACATCCATGTCTCAAATGTATTCGGAAAAATCACGAAAACAAATCCTTCTTTGTTTTCTGATAGTATAATTTTTCATCTGCAATAGAAAAAACTATTAAAATTCACAGAATAGAATCGAAAAGAAACATAAACCACCACTGGATGAGCTGTTCATGTCTGCCATTGGACAATTGTTGGCATGTCCAACTTTAGTCTGTTGCTGGATATTGTCATGTGCCCCTGATGTACATCATAATGTGCCCTCAATGGACATCACTCTACGTCCCCTACTGCATGTTACCCTGTAACCTCATAATGTTTGGAGCTGAATGCCTCTGAAGTGCACATCACCTAGTGTTACTTGATCCACAATGCCTCGGGTTTGGACCCAGCTAATTCCTGCACTCCTTTAAGCGGACAACGCGGTGCTGATGGCTATAACGGCAGTGGGGCTCCCGCATATGCTTAACTCCTTCATTGCCTTCATGAACTCATTAGATCTGAGTACCAATTTTCCCAAACCTCACACTATGGTCTTGGGTTCTAGAAATAAAGGTTAAAGGAAATGTGTTATGAATGCAACAGAAATAACCAGGATATCCTCTTTATCTTATCTGTGGGTTCTGTATGATGACAGTAGCTTGTGGGTCCTGGTAAGGCAGACCAAAAGGAACTTAATGGCAAGAGCAGTGGCAGCGGTCTTTGATTTTGCCAAAAGACTGGGGGCCAAACCTGTACAGGCTCTTCTGAAAGTCTTTGACGCCAAATGTATCTCAATTGCCAATTATGGGATTGACATCTGTGGATATAAGGATGCCACGGATCTACAAAGAGAGGAAAATAGATTCCAGAGAACGATGGTAAACGAAAAATTTCTGACCTGTTAGCTCTTGCGCCTCTTCTAAATTGGATTTAGATCTGGATTTATCCGGATTTGACCCTGAACCAGACAACTAACAAAGATTGTCTGTCTTTGAAGAGGGTGAACAGCATTTTATGGCTCAATTATGTCAAGAGCTTTGCGATGAAATTGGGTCATCCAGAGCTTTTGTTTTCTCCAGAAGGGATTACAAGGAGAGATTTGAGATGGGGTTAAGACTCACTTCCTCTCCCTCACGAACTCAGAGAGGGAAGCGATTGAGCTTACCACACCCACAGTACTGGCCTATATTCTCTACAAATCCTACCCGTCACATGAGTCCTCTTTAGCTTTGGTCACCATCCCTCACTATTGCTTTCTTCTGACTAGGTTCAGGTTAAAACTTTTGCACTGGTTACTTGCAGTACCTCAGGGGCGGCATAAAGTGGAGGATTTGGGCCCCTGCACTTGTGTCAATTTTTCACCACATGATACTATGCATTTTGCGATGTTCTGTGATCATTACTGTCTCTTGCAGCAACTCTTTTTGGTGCATCTTCTGAAAGAGTACTGTTTTGTACAAGTAAGACCGGCTCTAACCTATCTCCAGATCCTGTTGACTCCTTTAGTCTGCTTTAATGTTGCAAGTTTTCTTGCAGGTGCCCTTATAAACAGAAAGAGACAACTTATGTGATTTTTGTGCTATCAAGAATTGTTTGTGATCTGGGTCTGTGAAACAAGGGCTATCAGTTTTTTAAAATACATTTTTAATATATTTTAATATTTTTTTATGACAAATATATCAGTTTTTCTGTACACCTTTTTAGAGTGTTTTTATGCTATTGCACTTTTATCTATGAGTGTGTGCTTTTATGGTTTTAAGTAACCGAATAAAGAATATTTGACTTGCCTTGCCTCTGAAGTGCACATCACCTAGCATTATTTTATCCACAATGCTCAGTGTTTGCATCATTCAGTACTCAAAGTACCCCCTGATTCAGGAAATCAGGTCTTCTCATGAGGCACATTACCTTTGATACTGTGAGGCACATCAACCATTGGTCTCCTAAGGTGTGCCAAATTCTACTCCCTTGAGAGGTATCACCCAGCCCTTTTAAAAAGTACAACACCATGAGGTGACCAGCTAGTGCAAGGTGGATGAATATCACCCCATCCTACTCTGTCATGTTTACATCACCTTGTGCAACAAGAGAAGGTAGTTCCTCTGTGGGGGCTTATTAGAACCTGTATTGTGGTGCAGTCAGCCTATTCTGACCTAGTGGATCAGGGGGATCCGAGTGGTCAGATCATGATGCCCTCACATACCTGGTATGGTGTCATGCTTCATCATAGGGCGCTCCTTAACAAGCCGGCACTGCAATGCCTGACGGGCCTGTGGGCTCTTTTTCTGAGATCTTTTGACCTGTTTAACGCCGTAGGGTGAGTGCGTGTGAGGGGCTAAGAATAAGTTGGTGATGGGGGTGACATAAAAGGTCTAAGGGAATCCAAAATGTTTTAATTCTGTTGGGATCCCTTGACACAATAAAAACCAGCTATGCTATCTAAGGGTGATTATGTACGCTAATAGCTATCATGTGAAAAGAGTAAATGTAATGGGGTTGACATGTTTCATGCCTTATTTGCCAGAAAGGTCAGACGGCATTTCTTCATGACCTAGACATTACCTACCCTATGTATTAATTTCCAGGGGTCAATACATTTTAACCTGTATCCTCTAGAGGTTAAAGATACTGCACCTGTTTTGATGCAGTGAGGATGGTTCCACCCAGGATTACAGGAAGAAGTTCCCCCTAAGTGAGGCAGAGGGACCGTGGCTCACCTATGGAGAGAGTGATCCTTGTGAGAGCAGGGCCCTTGACCTACCCTCCTCTGCCAGCCTAGGTAGGTCAAGGGCACTGCTGACCGTTCTGGCAAATAAGGCATGATACATGTCGACCCCATTACATTTACTCTTTTCACATGAAAGCTATTAGGGTACATATCACCCTTTAATGTGTCAAGGGATCCCAACACTGGTTTTTATTGTGTCAAGGGATCCCAACACTGATTTTTACTGTGTCAAGGGATCCCAACAGAATTATAACTTTTTGGGATTCCCTTAGACTTTTTTAGGTAAACCCCATCACCACCCTATTCTTAGCCCCTCACACGCACTGACCTTACGGCGTTAAACAGATCAAAAGATCTCTGAAAAAGAGCCCACAGGCTTGTCAGACATTGCAGCACCGGCTTGACGAGGAGCACCCTATGATGAAGCATGACACCATACCAGGTGTGTGAGGGCACTCGGACCCCCCTGATCCAGTGGCGGCTCGCTGTGGGAGTCCTGCGGGGCGGTGGGCGGTGGGCGGGGCGGGGGTGGGTCAGGGTGGAGGGGTAGTGGAGTCGACGTCCACGAGTAAAGTAGGTAAATAAAGAAATAAAACTATTTACCTTGCGCGCGCTGCATCGCCAACTTGTGTGGGTGTCCAATGCAGAATTCGCTAAAAACGTATTTTTTTAAAAATGGAGTGCTTAGAATTCTCGGTGCTATACCCTTATTCCCTATGTATAGGGCTCTTCCCAGTCACAGGCCCTTGCCCCACCCACACAAGTGAGGTATCATTTTACTCGGGAGACTGAGGGGAACGCTGTGGGATAGGACATTTGTGCCGGCACAGTGATCCCACCCAAAAATATGTGGAAAATGTGTTTTTTTCAGCTAAATTTGAGGTTTGCAGGGCATTCTGGATAGGAAAACATTGGGGGATCCACGCAAGCCATACCTCGCTGGACTCAACCCGGGTGTCTAGTTTTCAGAAATGTGTGGATTTGGTAGTTTTCCAAAATGGCCGCCGAGCCCGGGGTCAAAAACCCAGGTGGCCCCCCTTGCAAAACCAGGTTGTTTTGTGATAGGTAATTTTGATGTCTCCTCAATACGTTTTGGGCCCTTGCCTGTTGCAGGTACTTGACCCACCCACGCGAGTGAGGTATCATTTTTATCGGGAGACCTAGGGGAATGGTGGGCAGAAGGAAATTTTCCAGATTCCAGAACTTTCCCATACAGAAATTTGAGAAAAAAGTGATTTTTTCAGCTAAATTTGAGGTTTGCAGGGAATTATGAGTAGGGAAATGTTGGGGGACCCACGCAAGCCATACCTTGCTGGACTCCCCCGGGTGTATAGTTTTCATAAATGTGTGGGTTTGGTAGGTTTCCCTAGATGGCCGCCGAGCCCGGGTCAAAAACTCATGGGACCCCCCTTGCAAAACCAGGTTGTTTTGTGATAGGTAATTTTGATGTCGCCTCAAATGGTTTTGGGCCCTTGCCTGTCGCGGGTACTTGACCCACCCACACAAGTGAGGTACCATTTTTCTCAGAAGACTTTTAAGAATGCGGGGTGGGTGGAATTTTGTGGATCCACACACATTCCAGAACTTTCCACCACAGAAATGTGAGGAAAATGTGCTTTTTTTTTCACACATTTTGTGGTTTGCAAGGGATTCTGGGTAACAGAACCTGGTGAGAGCCAGACAAGTCACCCCATCCTGGATTCCCCTGGGTGTCTAGTTTTCAAAAATGTATAGGTTTGCTAGGTTTCCCTAGGTGCTGGCAGAGCTAGGGTTCAAAATCTACAGCTAGGCACTTTGCAAAAAGAGGGTCCGTTTTCACTGTGAAAATGCGGTGTGTCCACGTTGCGTTTTGGGCCGTTTCCTGTCGCGGGCACTTGGCCTACCCACACAAGTGAGGTACCATTTTTCTAGGAAGACTTTGGGGAATGCGGGGTGGGTGGAATTTTGTGGATCCATGCACATTCCAGAACTTTCCACCAAAGAAATGTGAGGAAAATGTGTTTTTTTTAAACAAATTTTGAGGTTTGCAAGGAATTCTGTGTAACAGAACCTGGTGAGAGCCAGACAGTCACCCTCATCCTGGATTCCCCTGGGTGTCTAGTTTTCAAAAATATATAGGTTTGCTAGGTTTCCCTAGGTGCCAGCAGAGCTAGGGCTCAAAATCTACAGCTAGGCACTTTGCAAATAAGTGTCAGTTTTCACTGTAAAATGTGGTGTGTCAAGATGGCGTCTGAGTAGCAGCTACCCGATGCTGCTCCGCCAGTCCGATCCCTAACACAGTAAAAAGAGAAGCTTCTATGGCAAGAAACCTCGCTTAAAATACTATACATCGTCGGGCAAGTCTTACCGCATGGACCAGCATTGCATCACAGTCTTTGTCATCCTCATGCGGGTCAGAGATCAGAAGGAGCGACGAGGAGTGAAGAGACACCCGGCCCCGGTGTCACGAACAGCGAGCCGCGCTGCTCTAGCATCTCCCACATCCTCGCTCCACATCGCCCTGCAGCCACCGGCAGTGACGCGGCAGCCTAACGCAGCTCTATCGGCATTCAGGGAATTCCTGACGACTCTGCCAGACACTGCGATCGGAGGCAGCAACTGCAGCGGACTCCAACGAAAGCGGGTGCTACATCGTTTCCAGGACTCCTCAACTACTAAAGAAAAGCAAGTAAGGATGGCAGGGCGAGGTGGTGGGAAAGCCGCTAAAGTCAAAGACAGTCATTTATCAGCGCCTGCAATGACTGAAGCGGTGCAGCAAACACATTCAAAACCCCTAACAAGGCGCCCAGGAACAAGAGGATTAAAAAACAGGGAATGTTTTGATAATCTGAACTCCTCTGAGAAGTCTGAGCAGATGGCCAAACAGGCAAAAAGACTACAAGCCAAAAAAACATTAAGCTCACAGATAACACTCAGATCTCTGATTCTCAGCCATTAATATCCAATATGTTTGGCCCGGCAGTGGTGGAAAAAGCGCATAATGAACCTGCCACGGTGGGGATACCTGAGGGGCAGACTAAACTAACCACTTCTGCAGCAGTTGGAGAAACCTCACAGGGACCCGCGGCGGCAAATTTATCAATACCGGTCCTATCAACTTTAACATCTATAGAAAATACAGGAACAGTTGCTACCACAGAGGCAGATATGCGTATAAATTGTGAGGAGATTCAGAATGACCCTTTAAATGCCCCTTTGGCCCTTCTTCAAAATCTGGATACAAGAACACCTGGGACAGAGCACGGGGGTAAGGGGGGGCTTTCAAACTGTACAAACACTGAAACTGTTTCACAGAAGTTTCCAGCTAACTCAGCGAATACTGCTACCCAACGGTTGGAAAACCCCAACAGCATTGAAAAACCCTACTCTGTTACAGATGAGTCAGAGAGGTACGAGACCGGTATTTCAACGTCCAGCGATGGTGAGAGGCAAGACTGGGGAAGTACGGACTCAAAGGGCTCAGAGGACTCTTGGGAAGACACTACACAAAAAAAGAAGTTGGAAAAGAAAAGGAGAAAACAAAAAAAACGAAGCAGACACAAGAGTGGGGGGACCACGGATCAAGGGAGTAACGCCGAGCTCAGATGGGATTACTCATCCTCTCAGTTTGCGACTCCCTCAGATCAAACAGTATTCTCAGGCGGTAACCCCTCAACCATGGAAGACTGAAGAAGTGGAAACTCAGGATCCCCCAGAAATAAGGAGGAGCCTTCCCTCGCCGAAGTCCTGCACTCAATCAAAAGTTTTCAGGAGGAGGTTAAGATCGACAACCGGAAAAACCATCATGCCACTCAGAAACTACAGGGCGCGATAAGGAAAGTGGGTCGAACCTGTGTGGAGATAGCTGATAGAATGTCATCGGTAGAAGTGCGCACCGAAAATCTGGAAAAGGACGTCTCCTCCCTCCAAGCACAGGGGGATGAGCATGATGGTATAGTAAAGGACTTAATGCTGAAGATTGAGGAGCAGGAGAACAGATCGCGATGCAATAATCTTCGCATTTTGGGGGTTCCCGAAGGAGCGGAAGGAAGTGATCCAAGGGCTTATATGATCACACTTTTTAAAGGAGCATTTCCAGAGCTGCAATCCTGGGATTGGGATAGGGAGATACAACGCGTTCACCGCTTCCCATTAACTCCTTCTAAACGCCCTCAGTCTTCGGCGCAATATCCTCGCGCAATGCTAGTATATTTTGGCAACTTTCTCCTACGCCAGAAACTTTTGATTTAGCGAGACCCACCAGCAAGAGGGAGTTTAATGGCGTTACCTTTTTAGGAGGCCTGATTTTGCCCATGCCACAGTTGAGCGAAGATGGAGGATGAGGCAACTCTTTGCCCCCTTTCAACAAATTGGGGCAACGGTATACTTACAAAACCCGGCACGCCTAAAAATCATCTTCAATGGGGTTACACGCAGTTTTACTTCCGAAATCCAGGCCCAAGCCTATCTGCGGGAGATCACAGAGACTAGAAGAGACAGAACCAAGAACTGAATCATCCAATCTTGTGCTTTAAGGATTTAAAACAGAGGCTTTGAACTGATTTTTCATAGATAAAGACAGAGCCAAGGATTAAATTACCTAAAAACTTTGCGCTATAATGCATGATGCAGGGGATAACTAAGCGAGGTCAATGACTATTAAATTGATTGGACTGTTAGCACAGGGGTCGGACCGGGGGGAGGGGGGCACGGGACCCTGATTGCCCAGATGTCCTCATCCTGGTTCTTGCTGAACCAGGTAGCCTCAGTGGGTGGTGAAGGGTGGCGGGTGGGGTCCACGGGGGATGGGGTAGGGTCAGGGGAAGGGGAAGGGGCTGGCACCAAGAGGGTTATCCCGAATCTTTATGTTTTCGTTTTGCTTGCATCGTTTGTTTTTTCGCTCTGTTTTAAATTTGTGTGTTGCAGTCTGGGAAAATTTCGCTACACTTAAATGAGCAAATTACGCATAGCAACAATCAATGTGTGTGGCCTTAACGATATCAAGAAATGACGTAATACGGCTGTAGCACTTTGGCTACTTAAAGCTGATATCCTATGTTTGCAGGAAACACACATAGAAAGGACGCAAATTCATCTGCTAGATTCACTTGGTTTTACAGTAGTAGGGGCTACTATCCAAAATGCTAGGATACGAGGGGTGGCAATTTTATCAATGAAACGCTCACTCCAATTCACACGCACACTAACTGATTCAAATGGAAGGTGGGTTATCACAGTATGCCGAAGGGAAAATGGGAACTCACTTACGATATGCACCATATATGGCAGCACCGCAGATGATTCAGCAATTTTTGATTTTCTGAATAATGAATTGGCCGAATGGCCACTACCTTTAGTCATCTGCGGCGATTTTAATATTAACCTGCCAGCAGACAAGAGCATAATCGGTGATAGAAACTGGACATACAATGGACGAAAACCAAAAGTTTTTAAAGCCCTTAAGGATTTATGTAGGGAGCAAGCACTCACCGATATTTGGCATTCACAACACCCCACTGACTCCGGCCATACCTTCTATTCTTTCCCGCACAATAAGATGGTGAGATTAGACTATATCTTTGCATCTCAGTCTATTCTTCTCGAGTGCTCAATAGAGAAGTCTCCACGAATAGTGGCAGACCATAATCCTTTAGTAGTGGAAATAAGGGGGGTAACGGTGGCCAATAGAGATTTTGCTGACTGGACCTTTGAGCGACCCCTCCTCTTAAATGCTGAGTACTGGAAGCACATGAAACACTGGATTTCACAGTTCATTAAGGATAATTTAGGTAGCACAGGGATTGAGGTGGTTTGGGATGCACTAAAAGCAGCAATCAGAGGAGAGACACTTAGCTTTTCACTCACTTTAAATAGAGAAAAGCGTCAACTATTGGATAAACTGCAACTTCAGCTGGCTGAGGCAGAAGAAAACTTAATTACTGTTCTTAGGGATGGGGAGGACTCAGCTGATGCGCAAGCAAGAATAATATCAGCAAAATCGGCCGTCATGGGGGTAATCACTAAAAGAGCAGCAGACAGATTAGCAATTTGGAAGAGGGAGGCATATGAATGCAGCGAGCAGGTTGGACACCACCTTGCGATTAGGGCAAGACAAAAAGCCACCAGGAATATTATTACAGCTGTCAAAAACTCCGCGCAAGAAGTAGTTTCAGATGTAGAGGGCATTCGCAAGAAGTTCCTTGCTTATTATCAGGATCTATATCACGAGACGACCACTGCTCATTTAGATGATATTGCTAATTACTTAAACCAAATCCCAGCGGTGCAATTATCGAATGAGGACCAGGCTCTACTCGATGAGCCCCCCCAATGGATTGACACACTGCTCTGCATTAACTGTCTTCCTAATAATAAAGCCACTGGGTTGGATAATATTCCAGGTGAATTTTATAAAAGATTCTCCACGGAATTAAAAGAGATCATGCTCCAGCTATTCGCTCATGTGTATAGGGGGGGGGAAACCACCTGAGTCATGGTCACAAGCTAAAATCATTATATTCCTGAAAAAGCATAAATCGGCACTTGATCCCGCCTCTTACCGCCCTATAACCCTGATAAATACGGACAGCAAAATGTACTCTAAAATCTTGGCGGTTCGATTAGCAGGGGTAATACACAAAGTTATATCCCCGAGGCAGCACGGATTTATACCGGGACGAGGCACGGTAGATCATGTTAGGAGAACTATTTCTCTGTTCGATGCAGCGCACATCTCAGGAGATCCAATGGCACTTATTCTTCTCGATGCCGAGAAGGCCTTTGACAGGGTCTCCTGGCCTTTCTTATGGGAGACCCTGTCAAGGGTTGGGATAGGTCAGGGATGTATACAAGCATTCAAGATGCTGTATTATCAACCCACCGCAAGATTATTTTTAAATGGCGCACTAACCAATACTTTTAAAATAACTAGGGGGACCCGCCAGGGATGCCCAAGCTCACCTCTCCTGTTCGCACTCTATATAGACCCTTTTCTACGCTTGCTGGAAAGCAATCAGAAAATTAGTCCTATTATTTCACATGGGTGGGAGACGAAAGTTCTGGCCTATGCCGACGACATTGCCTTGGTGACTGCTAATCCTGAAATATCTATGGCTGAGGTCGAATTAGAGGCGGCTAGGTTTGGAAGCTTGTCTGGATACTCCCTTAATAGATTCAAAACCCAGATAATCTGTAAGAATGTTGATATGGGTCAGGACACAAGACAGGTTGAAAAAGCTACGTATCTTGGAGTGGAAGTTATGGCAACTGTTGAGAAGATAGTTGAGTGCAATATTGATCCCTTGATTGATAAAATAAAACCCGAATTAATCCGACTACACAAACTGCATCTTTCGATAATAGGGAAATGTTATCTAATCAAAATGCTTTTTTTCCCCAAATGTTTGTACTTTATAAGAGCTATTCCGCTAGAATTCAGTAACATGTGTCTAAAAAAGATTGAAGACCTGTTCTCACGATTTATATGGGCCTATGAAAAACCCAGAAGAGCTTACAAATTTCTTTCTCTACCAAAGGAAAAGGGGGGCTGGCTCTCCCAAATATAAGGCTTTATTATTGGGCAACCACTCTTTTGCACAATCTTACCCTTTTATCAGAAAATGTTACAGATAATCTTTTGGGAGATATACCCACGCCTATAGAACTCATAATGGGCAAAGATGCATGGGGTGGATCTGGCGGTTTTTAAATGATTCCCACTACAAGAAGGTACGCTTTAAGACGCTGGCGCCTGGGTTCAAATGTATGAAATCGGTTCGCAAAATGCTAGGTCTGGGTCGTCTGAACTACTACACACCAATATACAACAATCCAAACCTGTCCGACATTTTTAAAGACTCATTACTCAAAAAGTGGCAAAAGAAGGGCCTGTTGAAACTGGGGGATTTATATTCTCTCTCTGATATAGTTTCTTTTGAGAGTCTTAAAGAAAGATATAAACTGGACTGGAAAGATTTCTATAAATACCTGCAAGTACGTGATTTTTTAAGGAGAAAGTGCGGCGGTCCAGCAGGATTTATTAACAATCCCATTATTGATAATCTAAGAATGAATCATCCATCTATCGGAACTGTGTATAACTCTCTTAATATATTAATGCCGGATGATTTAACAACACGAGCCAGGAAGTGTAAAGAGGAAATTGATATATCAGAAGATCTATTTTTCCACTCAGCCGAGTTAGCACAAAATCTGCTAATTCCAGCGCGACTTCAAGCCCAGTATTATAAATCCTGCTTTTCGCTGTACTATACTCCGAAAAAGATCGCAAAATGGGGGACAGGGATAGGGACTTTTTGCCCACGATGTTCGCTTTATCAGGCTGACCTTAATCACATGTTTGCCTCTTGTGGCGTATTAAGCAAGTTAAAACTTGAGATTACGAACTTTTTAAAGAAGTGCTAGGGAGGGACATTTTCCTTTCTCCCTCCCTGATCTGTCTAGGGGTAGATCAGGAGATGCAAGGCAAACCAGGAGAGTATCTGATTTTCATAGCCATGGCAATATACCGTCTTTGCCTTGCCTCAGCCTGGCTGGATCCATCTCCCCTGTGTACCATCAATGGCTAACACGATTGGTGGCAAATTATAATTTTGAAAAAGCCATCTATGGAAAAAGAGGAGTACGGTCCTGCAAGAAGGGGCTAAAGATTTGGGAACCTCTGACTAAATGGCTTGAGAGATAATGCAGATAATCCAACTTTTCTTCACTTCTTATTTTTTTCTTTTTTTCTTTTATTTTTCTCTCTTCATCTTTTTCTGCTTTCAAAATTCATATAAAGCTGTGCCAACCCCGGGGTGGGAGGGGTGGGAGTGGGGGTTAAAACAATTGTTGATTTAATATTAATTCTTATCTACGATAAGTAACTTATTTAAATATATATGCAACCTACCTGCGGTGATACAATACATGCATGCTTTGTACTTATAAATTGTTTGCAAAGTGATTGAAAAAATGAAGCGCAATCTGTATCAGTGTAATCATGCACCAAAAAAAAAAAAAAAAAAAAAGTAAAATGTGGTGTGTCCACATTGTGTTTTGGGCCGTTTCCTGTCACGGGCACTAGGCCTACCCACACAAGTGATGTACCATTTTTCTCGGAAGACTTTTGGGAATGTGGGGTGAGTGGAATTTTGTGGATCCACACAGATTACAGAACTTTCCACCACAGAAATGTGAAGAAAATGTGTTTTTTTTGGACAATTTTTGAGGTTTGCAAGGGATTTTGGGTAACAGAACCTGGTGAGAGCCAGTCAAGTTACCCCATCCTGGATTTCCCTGGGTGTCTAGTTTTCAAAAATGTATAGGTTTGCTAGGTTTCCCTAGGTGCTGGCAGAGTTAGGGTTCAAATTCTACAGCTAGGCACTTTGCAAAAAAAGGGTTCGTTTTCACTGTGAAAATGTGGTGTGTCCACGTTGTGTTTTGGGCCGTTTCCTGTCGCGGGCACTAGGCCTACCCACACAAGTGAGGTACCATTTTTCTCATAAGACTTTGGGGAACGCGGGGCGGGGGAATTTTGTGGATCCATGCAGATTCCAGAACTTTCCACCACAGAAATGTGAGGAAAATGTGTTTTTGGGACAAATTTTTAGGTTTGCAAGGGATTCTGGGTAACAGAACCTGGTGAGAGACAGTCAAGTCACCCCATCCTGGATTTCCCTGGGTGTCTAGTTTTCAAAAATGTATAGGTTTGCTAGGTTTCCCTAGGTGCCGGCAGAGCTAGGGTTCAAAATCTACAGCTAGGCACTTTGTAAAAAAAGGGTCTGTTTTCACTGTGAAAATGTGGTGTGACCACGTTGCGTTTTGGGACGTTTCCTGTCGCGGGCACTAGGACTACCCACACAAGTGAGGTACCATTTTTCTCGGAAGACTTTGGGGATTGCGGGGTGGGTGGAATTTTGTGGATCCACGCAGATTCCAGAACTTTCCACCACAGAAATATGAGGAAAATGTGTTTCTTTGGACAACTTCTTAGGTTTGCAAGGGATTCTGGGTAACAGAACCTGGTGAGAGCTAGTCAAGTCACCCCATCCTGGATTCCCCTGGTTGTCTAGTTTTCAAAAATGTATAGGTTTGCTAGGTTTCCCTAGGTGCTGGCAGAGTTAGGGTTCAAAATCTACAGCTAGACACTTTGCAAAAAAAGGGTCCGTTTCCACTGTGAAAATGTGGTGTGTCCATGTTGCGTTTTGGGCCGTTTCCTGTTGCGGGCACTAGGCCTACCCACTCAAGTGAGGTGCCATTTTTCTCGGAAGACTTTTGGGAACGCGGGGTGGGTGGAATTTTGTGGATCCACGCAGATTCCAGAACTTTCCACCACAGAAATGTGAGGAAAATGTGTTTTTTTTACAACTTTTTAGGTTTGCAAGGGATTCTGGGTAACAGAACCCGGTGAGAGCCATTTAAGTCACCCCATCCTGGATTTCCCTGGATGTTTAGTTTTCAAAAATATATAGGTTTGCTAGGTTTCCCTAGGTGCCGGCAGAGCTAGGGTTCAAAATCTACAGCTAGGCACTTTGCAAAAAAAGGGTCAGTTTTTACTGTAAAAATAAAGTGTGTCCACGTTGCGTTTTGAGCCGTTTCCTGTTGCGGGCACTAGGCCTACCCACACAAGTGAGGTACCATTTTTATCGGGAGACTTAGGGTAACACAGAATTGTAGAGCAACTGTTATTACCTATTGACTTTTGATGCATTTCTGCCTTCCAAATGAAAGACAATGTGTAAAAAGAAGTCATTTTGAAAAATGACCTATAATTCTCATGCTAGTATGGGTACTCACAATTTCAGAAATGTGCAAATATCTACTGTTTCTAAACTCTATATTTTGTTCCAATTTCAGAAATTCATAGGTGTCTCTCATACCGATTTTTCCATGTATAAATTTTCCCAAATTAATTGCTATATACCTGGTACATAATAAAAAACCATTGCAAGACGCTGCTCAGTTATTGGCTCTGGGTTCGTCGGGTTCTTGGTGAACCTACAAGTCCTATATTTCCCCACAACCAGAAAGGTCCAGCGGATGTAAAGGTATATTGCTTTGAAACAGCTGTCATAATTAGAAGAAATTACAGGTGAAAACGTTGACACAAATGGCTGTTTTTTTCAACTAATTTTCAATTTTTCCTATATTCAACGGTTAGTTTCTATAAAGAAACCTTGAAGAATCTACACAAATGACCCCTTGATGAATTCAGAATTTTGTTTACTTTTCTAAAATGTATAGCTTTCCAGGATCCATTATTGCTTTCATACCCATTTCTACCATTAACTAGAAGGAGGTTGAAAGCACAAAAAATAGCAAAAATAGGCTATGTCCCAGAAATATGCCAAAACTCTGTAAAACTTTTTGGTTTTCTGACAAAAGTCTGCTTGTCCCTGAAATCTGGGAAGATGGTGATTTCAGCACCACAACCCCTTTTTTGATACCATTTGCAAGGAAAAAACCAGACGCTTTCACCTGTAGCCCTTTTTTCCCATTTTTCCCCCCCCAAAAAAAATGTAGCTGTATTTTGGCTAATTTATGGGTCCCCTCCAGGGGAATCCACAAACCCTGGGTACCTTTAGAATCCCCATGATGTTGTAAGAAAAGGACGCAAATTTGGCGTGGATACCTTATGTGGTCAAAACGTTACAGGGGCCTAAGCGCGAACTACCCCAAATAGCCAAAAAAAGGCTTAGCACAGGGGGGGAAAGGCCTAGCAGCGAAGGGGTTAAGATGCATTTGATATGTTGTTCATACTGTATTTCTGCATGTGTGCATGCTGAATTTGTGTATGTGTGCCTATATGTTGGGTGCCTTTCTTTAAGCACACTGTAAAAAATATCATACATAATGACTTTGTCAATGCTTATCATAATGACCAGTACACGCGATATCATAGTTGTCAGTGATGGTGGTGAGTCAAAGCTCTAACCTTGTAGCTACACAAAAGTCCCATCAGGAAGCCACAATAAATAAGATGGCTTTCAGCTCTCCTGGCAAAATAACATTTTGATTGGTCTTCATGCACTGAAAAAAGCCAATTTGACACCACACTATTTGGCCTCATCTTGCTTTATGTGCAGGTCACGTTGCCCAGATGACCAGACTGAATTCAAATACTTAAGACCACCAGAATAAAACTCATCTGCACAATCTAATTTACTTAGTACACAGTCACAATCACGGAAGCCCCCAAAACATACGGTTGTATGATAAAATATCAACTACAGAAATATTATGCTACTAAAATATTGTAACTAAGATATCAAGGACTAAAATATTGAGAAAGTAAGTGCTTGTAGGTAAGTATAGATTTATTACTCTTTATTACTCTTAATTCCACATCTACATATCTTGAATAGATCTTAAGGTGGAATACCAAAGAAAAATCAAGCCTGGTTCAATGAACCGAAATATAGCATCGGCTCCCTATCACATCCAGGCAGAAATTGTTCAGACTAGAAATGCAACAAGTTCTCCACAGCACAGATCAAAAATACCTAACTCCACATATACATGCGTTGGTGATACATATAACTTCAAGGTGTATAGCTGTGGAGTTAAGAACAGTAAATGCTTACCTCCCTTTCTGTATATTCCCTACTACAACCATCCTTTAAAACTCATTCCACACAAACACACAGACAGCATGGTACTTACTCTCCCTTTTGTGCAATGCTATATCTTGACATCTGAAGGAGATTTCAGAACCATCATGAAAGCCTTTTGCCCCTCCGATCTGGACGCAACTGTGCTCTGCTAACAGGAGTTCGAAATTAGACTCCTGCATGAAAGAGGTCCAGCCTTCATGCTGATACAATGGTAGACTCAAGAATTTCAAACCCACATTTCCTACTTTAAATACCATCACTGACCACCACTTGAAGCTGTATCACATTTAAGACTTGTTACATCACATGCAATACTGTAATGAACAGTGCTCTCCCTACCTGGAAGAATTATAAATCCGATCATGTTTGTGATGGAGTAACCCATCCGCTGAACTCTAAATGAGGCCAATAGTTTGATCACCAAACTGTCGAAAGGTGGTTCTCCTTCTCTGACCCAATAACTTGGGGAGTATCAGATTTCAAAAAGAGGTTATTGACATGTGCCTCACTTGTGACCAAAGTTGAACTCGTGAACGCCTCAGGCTGAAGAGAGAATTCCATGCACTAGTACAAGATTGTTGCCTCTGCTAGTCTGGGGGAGGGGGCATATGTATATAAGGTATGGCTTGATAGTTCTAGTAATAGTACTCATGTCACAGTATGGTTGCATGGCAGAAAATATTGTATTCAGAAATACTGGTCGTCATATACATTGTATCCTAAATATCATTTGCAAAAAACCGTCCCATTGGGTATAAATTTCCTATTAACTCCTATAGGGTGATATTTTTGGAAACAATACAATATTTATGTCGGATGATGTACTGGCTACAATATTCTGGTACCACACTTTCGAGATTTCTTCTGTAGTGCTCTTTGATCATCACAATAGGGCCAATCATATAACATGCATTGCAAACATTGTGATTGCGTGTTACTTTTTTCGTACCCACCCAATCGGCCATGCATTGTAGCATCTGCTAATTCTGGCTCATTTGTGGGAACAAGCTGCTTGGGATCAATGCATGAACATCCATTTAAATGTCTGGTAACATGAATACTACTTCTCTTATCCACTGCTTATAGTACTTCTTGCCCCAGACACTACCTAAGTTGGTATTGTCCCTCAATACAGGCACAGTACTTTTCTTGTGATCCCCTTTTCTATTAACACTTTATTTGAGTCCATTTCTGATGCTCCCCAGTGGTTCCTTAGCACTGAGACAACCTTCCCTTCTCCTCCAATGAATATTCCTGTATATCCTGCTTATGTTATCATATCTATCCCTGGTTACCTATCTCCTAGCTGCTCAGCCAGTGTGAGTGTTGAGAGTGGAATGTTGGTGTGACTGTGTCACGATTCGCTCCCTGCACTCTCGTGCCCACCACCAGAGGGGTGCAGAGTGTGTCTTCCCTGTGTTCTAATATACTTCCAGACACTCCCCTACATGCATATCCTGACTTCCAGGCATTTGAACACCATTTGGGAATTGACATCCATTCCCAATCCATGCCGGGTTTTGTGGAAGCCAGCCTGCTCATGCTGCAAACTCCATTACCTAGAATTTCCTGCTCACTGCTTCGTCTCCATCCCTGCAGGCCAAGGATGGGTGGAGGAATTCAGCTCACCTGTGGCTGGCTGCTGCTAGCCTGCTCACACCTGATGCATGTGATTACTGTGAGCTCTTTTAAGCCCCAGCTCCCTTCAGGCCAAGGTTGGTCATTGTAGCTGTATACCGGTGAGACTGATCCTTGTTCAAGTGTTTCCTGAGCCTTTGCTATCCTTGTTTCCAGTGTTTCCTGTGCTTTAGTTATTCCTTGTTCCTGAACTGCAGCAGTTTCCCTTGTTCCTGAACTAGCACTGCCTGCAGTGCTACCTTGACTCCTGAAGCTTTAGTAATTCCCTGTTCCTGAACTAGCAATGCCTGCAGTGCTACCTTGACTCCTGAGCCTTGGCTCAATACTTGTTCCTGCCCCAGCACTGCCTTCTATGCTACTTTGTTTCCTTGATTCCTGAACCTGCACTATTCTAGTATACCCTTGTAGCCTCCCCTTCTGTATATCCTTTTCCAGTCCCTGCCTTTCTTCCTATTTCCTTGGTTCCAATTCCTAGTTTGCTGTCTTTATATTCCTGCTGTCTTGCTTCTGTTACCTTGTATGTTTGTTACCTGCTTTCTGTCAAGTGTTCCGTCATTTCTTTCCTTTCCTGTTAAGCACTCCTCCTTGCTACCTCCTTGTCTATTGTGCTTGTGTTTAGTTCTACCCCCTTGCTGTTACTGACTTGCGTGTTCCTGTTTGATCGTCAGGATCCGTGGGCACAGCTGACTACCTAGGTGGTGTTTCTTGTTCACTGGGAGTATTGTCTTTGAGTTGCATTTATAACATCACCATTGGTATCAGCTCCACAGACCCTGCCTTTGCATGCATATCCTAAATGTGAGTATTTGCAGTCAGTATCTGTAACAGCAATTGTGGGTGAGGAACTTACTGAGCTTCAGTCTTACCGTGTGGAGCTCCCGAGTGCTTTACCCCACATTCCCTTTATTGTTAATGTTGTTTTATATATAAGTGTATTGCACATCCGTCCTGGGTGTAGTGATTCTGAATGCTGAGCTGCCTCACGAGGGCCTGTCCTTTCTGAGTCTCACCCATCTTGTTTACTTGTACAGGCTTCCCCTTTGGATCACTTTTGTCCTCTGACTTCCTGTGTGATCCTGGGCAGCGCTGTACTATACTCTTTCTGTGTACGTTTTCTACCCAGTTCCCAGTCCTTGCCCAAGTCCCTGACTGTGTTCCCGACATAGTCCCGGACAGTCCCTGACAGACTCCGATGCTTGGAATGCTTGGGTGCCTGTGTGGATGAGTGGTGACAGTTGGAAGATGGGCTGAGCAGCAGGCATGCACCTCCTGGTGGGACTGGCGTATGAGGATCACCAGGCTTATGGATTGATGTACATAATTACCTTCCATCAACTTGAGTCAATAAAGAAATACTTAAAATACAACTCGGCTACGTCTGGTAAGATACAACATATTTTTGGCGACGAGGATGGGATGCAAACCCAAGCGTGAAAAGCACAATGGGTTACAGTTTAAAAAATATACAAGTCAAAGAAAAAGAGTTTGCATGACTTAAGGTTGAATTTGTAGTAATGTTCTTCTCTTCCATTTTGGTTTTAGTGATGTCATGGTTCTACCTGTGTCTTACGTCAATGTTCTTGGAGTCTGCATCGCTTCATGGAATCTTGTATTGGGTTCGGTTGCCCATTTACCGTGTAGGTATAGGTACCCTTACGCAAGGGATGTCCTAGTCTTTAAGTGGGTGGTGGTGACATTACACTCCTTTACATGAGGGACGGGTATGGAGTTTGGTTCTATTTTTACACTGCACTCCCTTACATGAGGGTGATTCTGGTTTCTTGGTGGGTCTCTGTGTTGTAGTTACACTACTTTACATATTGTGTTTTGTTGACTGTGTGTAAGTCGCCTTGCGCTACACGTGTTGTCTGTGTTGTGTGTAAGTCGCCATGCGTTACACCTCTCGTCTTGTTGGTGTGTAAGTCGCCATGCACTGCACGTCTTGTTGGTTAGTTGTGTAAGTTGCCATGCGCTACATGTCTCGTCTTGTCAGTGTGTAAGTTGTCATGCGCTTCACTTCTTGTTTGTCTAGTGTGTAAGCCACCTTGCGCAACACGTGTTGTTATTGGTTGTGTAAGTCGCCTCGCGCTTCATGTTCTGTACATATGGTTGTGTAAGTCGCCTCACGCTTCATGTTTCGTACATATGGTGTGTAAGTCACCTGGTGCTACACGTGTACTTTGGTTTTACACCCTCACACAGGGTAGGTCTCATGGGTCGTGTCTCATTCCCATTGTTTTCACCCTTTTGACAGTTGTGGGTCATGGGTGTTTGTCTAAGGGTGTGGTCCACCTTTGCTACATTTTTCGCATTTTTCAAAAACTGTTTATTGGGGAGGATGGGTTATATTGCTTGTCAATGTTTTATTGTTGCTTGTCAATATTTACCTTTTCTTTCAGGTTACGTAGTGTTCAGACTCTTGCGAAGTTGTATTTTAGGTTGCTTCCCTGGGTCTTGAACTTTTTCTCTGCTTTTGTATATGTTTGTGTATAGTTCCTCCCATGTTCTTTTGTTCTTTTCATTTTTCATTTAAAAGAAGGGGGATATGTTATATCCTGCTTATGTTATCATATCTATCCCTGGTTACCTATCTCCTAGCTGCTCAGCCAGTGTGAGTGTTGAGAGTGGAATGTTGGTGTGACTGTGATGCTTGGAATGCTTGGGTGCCTGTGTGGATGAGTGGTGACAGTTGGAAGATGGGCTGAGCAGCAGGCAGGCTGCTCCTGGTTGGGCTGGCGTATGAGGATCACCAGGCTTATGGACTGATGTATATAATTTCCTTCCATCAACTTGAGTCAATAAAGAAATACTTAAAATACAACTCGGCTACATCTAGTAAGATACAACAATTCCTTTGTCTTGCATGCATGTAATTACCACTCCTGTAGGCCTGTTCTCGCTACAGTCTGCCCAGTATCCATGCCTAGACGGTACCATTGCCTCCAGATAGGGCAGTCACAAGATGAGCCTGGGTGTAGATGCCTCCAACATAAAACACTACTATTGCTGCTTCTTTTACTTCTTCACCTGTCATTCCATTCTCATTTGCGCTAGGCTTCCACTTTCAATGTGCTCTCTCCTTCGCCACAAAAATTTGACCAAACTTCTCCATTTCTCACCTCACACCAATGGGGTCAAATATCACTTCACTCACATCAACCACCTGGGCACTTATTACAGATAGGGCGCATTGTACTTGTTTGTGCTACAGTTTAAACAGGTATGCGGGAGCTAACAGGGACAGTGAGCCCTATTACAAGCAATGAGCTGACCTCAGGGAATCTGTGAACCTGCGCCTGCCCTGGACGCAGGACATTCAGTGTAATATGGAGCGGAGGTTTACAAGCTGTTCTGTGTTTCACAGTTATGATGGCATGCTGTCTGCACGTTAAAGAGGGGAGAAAGCCCCCGTAGCATGCAGGTCCAGTGAGCGACTGTACCTGCCTGCAGGCGAATATCCTGAGGGGCCATGGGGCCTCCTTCCCCCCCCCCCCAGAGGGCTGACTCAAGGAGGCGCACTGACAATGCACCACTTTTTTGTATTGCACTGTGATTTTACCTCTTAAGGGCCTGTTTGCCCTCTGGGCCTGTATCCATAATACGGAGTAGGTGAACAAGGAAAGTGATTCGCTCAATTGCATGGGGCCACGCCCCCACGCAAATGAGGGAACACCTTCTGAAGATAGCACTGGCGAAACATGTGAGCCAGCACTATCAGTATTGCAGAAGTGGCTGCACAAGCATCTGAAGAGGGATGTAGCTTAGTCAGTAAAATTTGTGAGGATGTGAATCTCAAATTTCCCAACTAAAAAAGCAGGGGGTTGCAAGGTGGAGAGAGTGAGATGAGCAAGGTTCGGGATGGACTGTAACTATGAGGAACTGGGTCAGTACTGATTTGCCTTAATTGGGCCTCTGCCTAGAGTGGCACAGCTGGTGAAAAATTATGGGTTGGAGTGCAACCCCGAGTGATTGGCCCTGGTAAGACTATTTTTAAACACTCATCCCATCACCTTTCAGTTGTTTCATTGCCAATAGTATGCCTGGAACCCTGAGACTGGCACAGCTTTTCAAGCCTACTACTGCCAACATTTGTAAATTCCAAAAAGTAGTAAATTTGCACCCATTCAAGGAGTACATTTATGGGTGTAGATTTACTTATTTTTTGGTAAACCAGTCACTATAGATATTTCCACTCCAAAAAATGACCTAACTACCAAACCTAGAATACATTTAAGGGTGTCATACCCCAGACACGCCCCAGAAGCTATGCCTCTTGGAGTCCTACCTGGGGAGGTAGTTCTCTCTGGGAACTCATGATTATGGTCGAGTTCAACACAGCGTCCTGTGGTCCCCGCCCTGGGATCACTTCTTAGTCTCTCCAACGAGAAGTCTGGATGGTAAAGTGGTCAAATCAGTGCATGTATGCAGGGCTCCATGTTTCCAATTCTCACCTTTTACAAATCGTTTTATCAAGCGACTGACGGCCCCATATACTAAGCTTGAGTTGCTAATAGAGGTGAGCGCTCAACCTAATTAATATGGCAAGGCGAGCCAAAGCCGAGGGTCTGCTTTGGCTCTCAGAGTCCATGCATTAGCCAAACCGTGAAAACGTTTGCCATGTATATCGTGCAACAAACATAATGTATAAATATGATAAAGTCTTCAAATTTCAAAAAAGTGCATTTCTTTATTGTGCGAAGTGTTTCACCTTGGTACACGAGCTTATATCACTTCATAGACAGATATTATTAAAAGGGATAGTTCTTAAACATGAACATAGAAACATTAATGGCTCGTCCCCCAACTACAATGTCAGTAGTGAACTAAAAGGCAATCCATTAGACATGTAAATCCTAAACATGACCTAGCTTGATAGAGCAACATAGCAGTCTATACGATCAAACATAAGTGGTACTTGTATAGCGCACATCCCGAAGTCAAGTATTTAAAAGTGCTCTCATATATGATAATAAAGAAAAGGTGGCTCTGTGAAATAAAATGTTTGCCAAGGGTCACACAATTTCAACAAGTAGGGAAGCCGGTATTGATTCTAGGTTATCTGGTTACACATTTTTAAATTCAGCTACCAGATGTATCTCTCCCTCATCCACTCTCTCTACTGTTTTACATCAAAGATCACTGTCTTTTATTCTTGGCATACAACGAGAAAAACTGACACAGACAAATCAGACCAGACTCAGGCCCTCAAACCCACCTACCAAGCCAAGAATAGTTTATTTGGGGGTCTCACACCCCAAACTACCCCCTGAAGCTACACATGCATTATTCATTGCACCCTTTAAAGTGCAATACCCTAGGGTTTGGAATTGAGATGTTTTGCAAGCTACTCCTTTTTCAAACTCCGACCCACTTTCAGTTGGGAACCCTATGCTAACAGGTGATTGCGCAGGGGCTGTTTATTTTCCGGGCACCCATAATCGAGACCGTTGGTGGTAGTCAACATATATTCCAAAAAAAGAAGTAAGGAAGAGACTAATATATAAACGCAGGCGCTTGGAAACTAGATATATCATAGAACTTGACACAAAGCACCCAGGGGGTTTAAACACCAGTGAAGACATGTATACTTACCTGTGATTCTGTATTTTGGCCATGAACTTTGAGGTTATTTTTCGTGTAACAGTCTCTGTCAGATTTTAGGAATTAGGTACATTTCCGTAATCTAAACATAGTGTGAAATTAGATTCCCCATATACCGGATTAGCTGCAACGGAATCCATTGTAATTTTAACCACCTTACAAGGATTACCATGTAATATAGAAATCTTGTTTTAGCAACTATTACACTCTTTTAGCCAACACTGTTTTAGAACCTTTTTAGGAGTTTTTAAGCTAACTTATTGGGGTTTTAGGTTGAAATGACTTTATGTGAATTTTATGAATTTTATAAACTCGTTTGTGGGAATCAACCGTCCTGTACCACTAGTATTAGCTCATCAACTCCAAGTCTAACTCAATTTATTTAATTTTTGGTGTCTATTCCGACTCCGTTTTTTGTCCATAGGCCCTGTAGAGATGAAAATGACATTAGTCTTTCCTCTGTGGCTGCTAGCAATTGTTTGCACATAGGTTGTTTTTGCACTAATATTGCACTAATTTGCACAAATAGGGAACTAGGCAGGACTTGCACTTAAGTATTAATATTTTGGGGGTTACATCATGCGCTAAGTCACTTTTTGAATATCAAATAGCAGTATATCTAGGCACAGTTTTAAACTGGGACACGAATATTCGGAAAATGAGGAAATATATTTTTTAGTATTTATACTTTTATTTTCCTTTTATTGAGAATATTGGTGTTAGACACAATGTGTTTTACTATGATATGTTTTTACCCTGGATGAATTTTATACATATTGTATACTATTAATGCATTTATGCTATGACTTACTTTCCAGTGTAGTATGTTTACTATGTCTATAGCTGCTATCACATGACACTTGCACTTTAAAAGAAGTAATCCCACCCTAGGCGCTGACATGTGATCAAGGCCGTCTTACCGACCGAAACGCGTCATGGTGACATGGTGATTGCTGATTAAATCACTGCAACGAATTCTTGGGTCTACTCTTGCCTTATTTCGTGTGGATGAAGTGGTGGGCAAGCCTGCAACCATATATATATTCACTGAAAAAACCATAGGTTTTAGGGACAGTTATAGTTAGTTGGACATTTCACTCGTACAAAACCATAGAAATTCCCCGTTATAGTTAGTTCAGCTAACTATAACTCGCGCCCCGCAATGCACTGCTGATGACGTCACATATTACATCACTCATGACATGGTCAGTGACATCACTGATGACATCACTGATGACATCTCAAATGACATCACTGATGACATCACTGATGACATCATCCAGTGACTGTGTTTCTGTAAAGTTTAAATATGTTTAATATATATAGGGAAAGGCGTATTGAAGAATGAGTGGGTGTATAAGTGTCTGAATGGATGATTTAGTACGTGAGTGACTGACTCTACAAGTGAGTGATTAAATGTATCTTACTGAATGCATGGGTTAGTGACTAAACTGTGTGAATGTCTGTATCCGTCTGTCTGTTGGTTTGTAAGCGGCTGCATGGCTTTCTGAATAGCTACATGAGTGTCTACATGGGTTATTGATTGATTGTCTGAGTATCTGTATGGGTGCCTGAGTGTTTGTGTGGGTGGGGTGTGTGTGACTCTGTGCATAGATGTGTGAGTTGGTAATTCACTGGGTGCATGGTTTCAAGAGTGCATCTGTGATGGACTGTATAGGTGGGTGAGTGTGTGTATGGGTGTGTTAGTGATTGAATGTATATCTCAGTGGTACATGTGTGAGTAACTACATATGTGAAAGGCAGTATATATGTGTGTTGGAGTATATAAATGGCTATAAGTGAGAGTGTGTGATTGTGAGAGTGGCTGTATGGATGAGTGTGTACTTGTATCAGTGATTGTATAAGAGCGTAAGAATGTGCTAGTATTTGTATGAGTAAGTGAGCTGGTGTGTGTGTATAACTGTATAGGTGAGTAAATGGGTGTGTGATTAAGTTTTTTGCATGACTGACTAGGTGTGTGAGTACCTCTATGGATGAGTGGCGGTGTGTGAGTGTTTATATAGGTGTATGAGTGCATATGATAGTCCTGTACTGAGTGACTAAGTATGAGTGACTGTACGGGTGAGTGAGTGGATGTGTGTGTAGACCTAAGAATCAGTGAGTGGGTATGTAGTTTTTGGTGTTGGAGTGTCTATGGTTTTGAGAATGGCAGTCTGTAATTTAGAGTGGGTGTATCAAAAGTTATATTAGGGTGTGAGAAGATGCATGAAATTATCACATGGATGATGTCATCAGTGATGTCATCAGTGATGTCATTTGAGATGTCATCAGTGATGTCATCAGTGATGTCACTGACCATGTCATGAGTGATGTAATATGTGACGTCATCAGCAGTGCATTGCGGGGCGCGAGTTATAGTTAGCTGAACTAACTATAACGGGGGAATTTCTATGGTTTTGTACGAGTGAAATGTCCAACTAACTATAACTGTCCCTAAAACCTATGGTTTTTTCAGTGAATTTCAAAGGTTTTTTAAATGCTAATTTCTAACTATAACGTGTCTGAAACCTATGGTTTTTTCAGTGAATTTCAAAGGTTTTTTAAATGCTAATTTCTAACTATAACGTGCCTGAAACCTATGGTTTTTTAAGTGAATTTCAAAGGTTTTTTAAATGCTAGTTTCTAACTATGCCTACAGAGGTAGGACATGTGAAGAAAGAAGAAAAAACGCACAGAAAGAAGCAAAAGATGTGCAGAAAGAACCAACAGAGGAGCAGAAAGAGGCCTTGTTGCAAAATCATCCTGTGCCCACAACTTTTTCAGACGGGTACTGGTGGTAACTGACTCTGACTAACCAGAGCCAGTGCTATGCTAAAAAGACACTTAGAATACAGTGAAAACACCTACATACACTAGGGAACACTATGCGTTGGGGTACCCCTGTGATTAGCATGACCTCCTCTGCAAGTCCCTAGTACAAAATAGGGCAGGGGGATTAAAACTACCTCTTAAAACGCGCTACAGGGCGCGTTTGCACAGTGGTGAAGGGAGGGGGGGGCCTGAGGTGACATGTGTGCAAACGCACCCCGTGGCGCGTTTTAAGTTGCGGGATTAAGTCCCCTTGAATTCTGAGGGTCCCTGGGGCCCAACTAGCCCCCCAGGTACCTACAGTTAGGACCACAGAGCTGAGTTGCAGAGAGGCGTTCCGAGGCCACGCACCTTTTTTCACCTCTCTGCAACGCAACTCTGTTGTGCTTACTGAAGGTACCTGGTGGGCTAGTTGGCCCCAGGGTCCCTCAGGATTCAAAGGGAATTAATTCCCCAACTTAAAACGCACCACAGGGCGTGTTTGCGCACATGTCACCTGAGGCCCTGCCCCTCCCTTCACCACTGTGCAAACGCGCCCCGTGGTGCGTTTTAAGTTGGGGGATTAGGTCACCTTGAATCCTGAGGGTCCCTGGGGCCCAACTAGCCCACTAGGTACTTCCAGTAAGCACCACAGGCCTGCGTTGCAACGCCTGTAACAAATTGTGCAGTTGTGTTTAGGTAGTGAAGAGGGTCGTGCTGGGGGTAGTGTTTTAGGGTTTAGGGTAGTGCAGTGGTGTTTGTGTAGTGTAGGGGGTCATGCTGGGGGTAGATTTAGGGTTTAGGGTAGTGCAGTGTGTGAGAAGTTGGCCTGGCATATGCTGTCCACTAATTATAGTGGGCACCTTGCACCAGTCCAAATCGACTCTTATGGTAGGTAGGTTAAAGACAACCTTATTGAAAGCTATCCTAGTGGTAGCTATGGAGAGCAGCCTTCAGGCTAAGTCTTGAAGGAATGTAAAGCAGCTTGTTTTACCAGTCTATAATCTCTTGAGTGACCAAATGAAAGAGCACCACACCAGGTATATGTTCAAAATATATGTATTTATTACTGAACACACCCCTCTAGTCTCTTTATGAGGCTAGAGTTCGAAGTACATAGGTTATAAGATCTTAAATCACAGTAATAGCACAAATACACGTTTGGGCCCTAGGGGCGTACCAAACCATATACCAATAAAGTGGTATGCGAACCACGACTGAACTAGACACTAGGCCTAGAGCCTCTAGAAGTGCTTGGACCACAAGGAACCACCCAAGGTAGTGACACAGGGGACCCACGGGAGACGCGTGCAGTGTAAATACACAACCGCGATACGCCGTTAACTTCTATGGAGAAAGTCGGGATCGGGAAAATAGAGGAAAGGGACACTTAAAAGAGGACTAGGACAAAACCCTTTGAGATCTAGGACTTTGAAGAGTCTCTACCCACGGGAGCACCGGAGTACTCGTGTTACCTCACCCAGGGAAGCCGGGTGCATAGGTGCCTTTCGGGGTCGGGTTTCGTCGTCGTTTCGTATGGCGATCTGCTGCAAAGTGCTGCTGGCGACCAGGAGAAAAGTGTCCTGGTGGATCCAAGAGTGGATCGGAGTTCTGAAGAACCTGAAAGCAGAGGGGACAGAGTCTGGGTCACTAGCCAGTGACCAGGAAGGCGATGGACAGATGCCCACCGATGTCGAGTGCTTCAGGTGCGGTGACGGTCATCTTGACTCTTCAGCCACGAGGTCCGGGAGGCGTTGTCGGTGACCAGGAGCAGGATTCGGGCTGGTGCTTGATGTTTGTCGAGTGCTGAGGTATCGGCGACCGGATTGGACCCAACAAGCCTTGGCAACGGCAAGTCTCGAGTAAGATGTAGATCGTCGATTATGCAGACCAGCAAGGTCTGGGGAACTCACCCAGCGAGGGTAAGTGAGGGCAGGCCTGGAGCAACCAGGATTCCAAGTAAAGAAAAGATTGGCCTTCGTTAAGGGCTACTAGCCAACGGGCTAGCGACCGCGAAGGAGCCTCGTGACGCCGCACGTGGAGCTGGCTTGCAGGACACTCGTGGAGTGGGGGCCAGTGATCTTCAGTGCCGGTGGTGCTGGAGGCTAGGGCTACTCGGAGCCCGAAGCACGATTTCTTCGTAGACCCAGAAGATGGTGCACTTGCAAATGTGCTCGGTGTCCAGGGGTCACGGTCTCAAGTCACCCACGATAGCCACGGGCCTCAGCTTTGCTGGGGACTCAGGGTAGTCTCGGGGAAGTCTGAGAATCCACCTCTGGTGATGCGATGACTTCGGCGTCCGACGGGAGCTTCAGTAATGCGAACCGGACAGATGCTTCTTTGGTGCCTGCCAAGCAGGGGAGTCACTCCTTGACCCCAAGGGAGATTCTTCAGTCCTCTAATCTTGTCGTAGAGCGTCGAAGGTCCAGGATTCAGTGTCAGAGTTTCGTCCAGGTATAATCTAAAGTCCTAAGGACTGGGTTCCTACCTTTATTCTAAAAATAGGGGATGGACTACTCTGTGGCCCCACCTATGGGTGGGTCAGGGCAGAGGGGTGGCTACACCCCTTTCCCTTTGTCCAGTTCGCGCCAAAGCAGGGGCTGCGAGCCCCTGATCCGGTTTGAACTGGGGTATGCACAGGGACACCAAATGTGCCCCCAGTGCAGGACTTCAAAGCACCCGAAAGTGCTCCCGCCCAGCCCCAATACACATTGTCCTGTCTGGGGAGGTGGTCACACCTCCCTGGGACAGGAAACCTATTGTCCAGGCCTCCCCTGCCGGAGTTTCGTCCAGCAGCAGGAGGCCAGACTCGTGTCTGTGGCAGCAGCATCCATTTTGTGATGCCAGGGCTCTGGAAAGAAGTTACCGGACTCGTCAGAGTTAACATGCCTTTCCCTCTAGAAGGGTGGAATGCTACCCCCGCCACCAGGATTGGCGGGGGGTAGTATTCCAAGATGTTTGACACCAAACACGACATGTTTAGGTGCAGCCATTCCAAAGTTAGCATTTTACCGCGAGGATATAATGCGCTGAAGAGTATATGGTCAGGCTGCACTACAAACAGCATCAGAGATGGTCTCCGAACGCTGCAGAGGGGCCCTGCTCATGCAGGGGCACCCTCTCACATAGGAACCATGCACTCTGCCTTTAGGATTGATAAGGCCTGCCTTAGGAGTGACTTATAGGTTTATATGTGTGTATGCTTTTAGTGATATAGGTAACCTATACCACAGTAAGGGGTGCATGCACCACCTTACCCAGGCTGCAGTAGCAGACCTGTGGTGTCAGTTTGGATGGCCTTCCAGGGGTGGCATAATATATGCTGCAGCCCCTGGCAGGCCTCTGAGGTACCTATGCCCTTGGTACATAGTATACCATATACTAGGGACTTATAAGGGCACTCCAGATCCCAATCAGTGATGTGCCTAAGGCACATGGAGACCCTTTTAAAGAGGAAACAGCTAGGCTGGGGTTCTGAATAGCAGGGCCCCAGCCAGACTAATGTCGAAAACCAGTGAAGCATCAGCAAAAAGTGGGGGTACCCATGTGAAGCAGATCCTACTCTCCTACACAACCCCCCCCAAACGTAGGGACATTAAACTAACCTTGCCCAGTTAAGTCTTCATGTTCTAAGTGGAAATACCTAGAGAGTCCATCTGCATTCGCATGGTTACTCCCAGGCCTATGTTCCACTGTAAAGTCCATCCCCTGTAGGGAAATGGACCACCTAAGCAGTTTGGGGTTTTCACCCTTCATTAGTTTTAGCCATAAGAAAGGGTTATGGTCTGTCTGAACCAGGAAGTGTGTACCAAACAAGTATGGCCTCAACTTCTTCATAGCCCAGACCACAGCAAAGGCCTCCCTCTCTATGGCTGACCAACGTTTCTCTCTAGGGGTCAGCCTTCTGCTAATAAAAGCTACTGGCTGATCCTGACCTTCTTCATTCAATTGTGACAGTACAGCCCCTACCCCCAATTCAGATGCATCTGTTTGAACAATGAACTTCTTGGAGTAATCAGGACTCTGCAGAATTGGAGCAGTGCACATGGCCTGCTTGAGGTCATCAAATGCCTTTTGACAGCTAACTGTCCACTGAACCTTTTTGGGCATTTTCTTAGAAGTTAAGTCATTCAAGGGTGTCACTATTGATTCATACCCCTTGACAAATCTCCTATAGTACCCAGTCAGGCCTAAGAAGGCTCTCACCTGAGTCTGGGTAGTGGGAGCAGTCCAGTCCATGATGGTCTGGATCTTGCTCTGCAAAGGTTGAACCTGGCCTCCACCCACAAGGTGGCCCAGGTACACAACCTGACTCTGCCCTATCTGGCACTTAGTGGCCTTGATAGTCAGGCCTGCCTTTTGCAGGGCCTGTAAAACATTCCTGAGGTGGACCAGGTGATCCTCCCAGGTGGAGCTAAAGACAGCAATATCATCTAGATAAGCTGCACTATAGGCTTCCAGTCCTGTGAGAACTGTGTTCACCAACCTCTGGAAAGTGGCAGGTGCATTTTTCAGACCAAAGGGCATTACCACAAATTGATAATGCCCACTAGGGGTTGAAAATGCTGTTTTGGGCTTTGCAGTATCAGCTAGTCTGATCTGCCAGTAGCCAGCTGTTAGGTCAAATGTGCTGAGATATTTGGCAGAGGCCAAAGTATCTATGAGCTCATCTGCCCTGGGTATGGGATGGGCATCAGTCCTAGTGACTGCATTGAGACCCCTGTAGTCTACACAAAACCTCATCTCTCTTTTCCCACCACTGGTGTGAGGTTTCGGTACCAGGACTACTGGACTAGCCCAAGGGTTATCTGAGGGTTCAATTACTCCCAACTCCAACATTTTCTGGACTTCAGTCCTGATACAGTCCCTGACATGGTCAGGTTGCCTATAAATCTTGTTTTTAATAGGCAGACTGTCCCCAGTGTCCACTTCATGAGTGCACCAGGTGGTCTGACTGGGTGTCAGTGAAAACATATGTCTAAACTGATTGAGGACTTGCCTGCAATCAGTTTGTTGCTGGGTAGTGAGGCTGCCTGCCAAGGCTACACCATCAACTGACCCATCGTCAGGGTTCTGTGAGAGCAGGTCAGGGAGTGGGTCACTCTCTTCCTCCTGCCCTTCATCAGTAGCCATGAGCAAGCCCATGTCTGCCCTGTCCACATATGGCTTTAGTCTGTTGACATGGAGAACCCTTTGGGGACTCCTGGGTGTTCCCAGGTCCACTAAGTAAGTGACCTCACCCTTCTGCTCAACAATAGTGTGGGGTCCACTCCATTTGTCTTGGAGAGCTGCTGGGGCCACTGGCTCCAACACCCACACCTTCTGTCCTGGCTGGTACACAGTCAGACCAGCCTTTGGTCATGCCAGGCCTTCTGAAGTTCCTGGCTAGCCTCAAGGTTTTTGGTTGCCTTTTTCATGTACTCAGCCATCCTGGAGCGGAGACCAAGTACATAGTCCACTATATCTTGCTTTGGGGGCTTGAGAGGTAACTCCCATCCTTCCTTCACCAAGCACAGTGGACCCCTCACAGGGTGGCCAAACAGAAGTTCAAAAGGCTGTAACCAACCCCCTTCTGAGGCACCTCCCTATATGCGAATAAAAGGCAGGGCAAGAGTATGTCCCATCTACGCCTAAGCTTTTCTGGGAGCCCTTTAATCATGCCCTTCAAGGTTTTGTTGAATCTCTCAACTAAACCATTGTATTGTGGGTGATAGGGTGTGGTGAACTTATAAGTCACTCCACACTCCTTCCACATTGCTTTTAAGTACCCAGACATGAAGTTAGCACCCCTGTCTGATACTACCTCCTTAGGAAAGCCCACTCTTGAGAAGATTCCCAGGAGGGCCCTTGCCACCACAGGTGCTGTAGTGGTCCTGAGGGGAATAGCTTCTGGGTACCTGGTGGCATGATCCACTACCACCAGGATAAACCTGTGCCCAGAGGCTGTTTGGGGATCCATGGGACCAACAATGTCAATCCCTACCCTCTCAAAGGGCACCCCCACCACAGGTAGTGGTATCAGGGGGCCTTTGTAGTGCCACCTGCTTTGCCACTGGCTTGGCAGGTTACACAGGAGCGACAAAACTCCTTACTGTCTTCAGACATGTGGGGCCAGTGAAAGTGAGGGACAATTCTGTCCCAAGTCTTGTTCTGGCCCAGGTGTCCTGCTAAGGGAATATCATGGGCTAGGGTCAATAGGAAGCCCCTGAACTTCAAAGGTATTACCAACCTCCTGGTAGCACCAGGCTTGGGGTCTCTACTCTCTGAGTACAGGAGTCCATCATTCCCAATACACTGTATGGGGACCACTAGCTTTCCCAGCAGCCTCAGCAGCAGCTTGCTGTCTGAGGGGTTCAAGGGAGGGGCAGCTCTGCTGCTCCTGGCTCAGATCTGCCCCAGAAGGTCCCCCTGTCCCCAAGAACTCAACCTGGTCAGGTTCCAGTTCCTCTGGGACAGTTCCTTCTTCAGGGCTGAGATCATCCCCCTCAAGGGACTGATCTTCCTCCTGAGCCAAGGGGGAAGGCACTGCCTTAACCCTACTACTCCTCCTCTTGGAAGGCACTTGGTCCATTCTTCCAGAATCCAAGGCCTGTTCAGTGCTAGATATTTTGGCTTGTGACCTGGTCACAGCAAACACATCTGCAGGGATCCCCAGCATTTCTGCATGGGTCCTGAGCTCCACTTCTGCCCAAGCAGAAGTCTCTAAGTCATTGCCAAGCAAGCATTCGACTGGTAGGTTTGCACTTACCACAACCTTCTTAAGGCCAGTTACCCCTCCCCAGGAGAAGTTAACAACTGCCAGAGTATGGTCTGTTCTGACATTGCTAGCATTGGTCACTTGGTACATCTCACCAAGCATAACTTGCCCAGGTAGCACAAGGTCTTGTGTCACCATTGTGACACTTGCCCCTGTGTCCCTAAATGCCAAAGCCTCTCGTCCATTGATTAAAGGCTGTTGTCTGTACTTGCCCAGATTACTGGGACTCATAGAGGAGGGCACATCCATGCCTCCATCACAGACTAACACAGCCTGAGTCAGCTCTCTAACTAGGTCAGAGCCCAACTCAGTTCCCAGGGTGAACCCTACTAAACCCTTTGCTGGAGCACCTCCACCAACTGTACTAGGGGGAACAGGTGCCTTAGGGGCCTTGGTGGGTGCTGGACTGGGGTCTTTGGACTTGGTGCAATCACTGGTCCAGTGGGTCTTTTGCTTACAGACCTTGCACTATGGTTTTCTTTGGCCTTTACCCTTGGTAGACTGGGAATCCCCACCAGAAGAAGATTTTTGGGGGCCTGATGAAGACTTTTGATCTTTACCCTTCTCCCCACCCTTGTCAGAGTTCTTAGCATCTTGCTTCTTGGTTTCCCCACCTTGGTTCTGTACCTTCTGCTTCACCCTGGTTCTGACCCATTTGTCTGCCTTCTTTCCCAATTCTTGGGGAGAGGTCAGATCAGAGTCAACCAGGTATTGATGCAACAGCTGATTTTGACAGTTATTAAGAATCTGCTCCCTCATTATCAGATTATACAATCCTGAGAAGTCACACACCTTACTGCCCATCAACCAGCCTTCCAGAGCCTTGGCAGAACAATCCACATAGTCTACCCAGTCTTGAGTCTGTGCTTTTGGGTGTCTCTGAACTTCAACCTGTACTGTTCAGTGGTTAGGCCAAACCCATCAATAAGAGCACTCTTCAAGACCTTGTAATTGTCAGCTTCCTCCTCTCTAACAGTGAGGAGCTTGTCTCTACCTTTGTCAGCAAAGGAGAGCCACAAGATTGCTGCCCACTGCTCCTGAGGGACCTTCTGTACTTTACAGGCCCTCTCTAAAGCAGTTATCCATTTGTGGATATCATCCCCACTCTGGTAGGGAGGGACAATCTTGCTCAGGTTCCTATGGTCATAGGACCTTTCCCTATCTCTAGGGACATGGCTGCCACCATGGGACTCTAGTCCCAACTTTCTTCTCTCTCTAAGGAGATCTAGGGATTCTCTATCTAAAGCCAATTGCTTCTTCCTGATCTCTAGTTGAGTTTCCTCATACTGGACCAGTCTCTTTCTTCTCTCATGAGAGGATTCCCTCCTGTGAGAAGAAACAGAGCTACCTATGGAGGTGCCAGAGTGGTTAGACTCCTGAGAAGGAGACCTAGACTTTCTGAGCACACTCATAATCCTTCCTGGGGGACAAAGGTGTGGTTTTCTAGATCCTCATCTTCATCTTCCCCAGAAGGGATTGGGTTTTCCAGGTCAGGGTCATTGTCACCCTCCTGGTCAGTTTCAGAGGGGGGCTGGGGGTAGTGGTACCCCTGGCCCCTTCCTCATCTGCTGGCCCACCCTCT